>CM051274.1:27695511-28058011 GCA_027921565.1 Artemia sinica | reverse complement strand
GAGCCTTACCCTAAATGAATGATTTTATTCAGTGATTAAGCCCGCACAGAGTATTTCACTATCTAGTCTACAAAACACACCATAAAATATCAGAAACTAAAAAACAAAAACAAAATACTAAATACAACAAAGAAACAAGGAAAAACAATGAGTAGACAACATATAGTAAGTAAATAGTAAGTAAATGAAGGGGAGAAGGGGGAAAAAATTATGCAATATCCAGTCTCTTTGTTCGGTTTAAGTATTCTAAAGCGGCATACCGAGCCTCTTTAATAAACCAGACAACATTTATATCAAAGTATTAGAGTAAGAAAACCCCTGTAATTTAAATTACATTTCGGTTCTTTCATTAAAAAAAAAAATTACACTCAAAAAGATAATGATATAAAGTCTCTTTGTCACCACAATCACAAGTGGAACAATTACTTTTATAAATTCTACGTAATAATGAATTTAATTTACCTTGGCCAGTTACAATTTGTGTCAGTTTATAGTTAGGAGTAATTTTTGTGACTTGGAGAAGGTCAGTGTGATCAGTAAGAAACTGAAGGGTCCAGGGCTTAACAGCTTGGCAGAATAACTCATACCGTTTCATGTATAGATTTTTGCGTAAGGTTTTCCGAATTTCAATTATAGTATTAGAAGTAGAAAGGGAATTACCGAATGTATAATTTACTTGCGAGCCCGTATAAAGTGTATGTTCATCTAAATTGTGGCTATTTAAATTATTCAGGGATGGCCAATAATCAGGACTTCCTCTCTTTAGATATCTGGTGGGATATACCTCTTTGGCTCTAAAATCGATAGGAAGGCAACCTGCTAAAACTGTTAACCTGACCTTGAATCGCATTGAGAGATTCCAGGCCAACTGAGGCTAGGAATATGAGGAATAGCAAAATGATGATAATATTCACCATCTCTACCTAACTTATCGTTAAACAATAAATATTTACATTTTGCGAAATACCAATTCTTTCCAGAGAAGATCGTATCTTATTAACGATCTCTGCTAGATCTACTTGAGACCAATTAATTAGCGCCAGGTGATTTGCGTACCCAAAACAAAATAAATCCGAAAATATATAAAAACCAATAGAAGATATGCTCGATAGAACACTAGATAATCATACACTGAAAATATAGTTGGATGGGAGAAACCCACCCAACTTGTCTTACTCCGCGGTGCACAGGTACGTATATGTCAGAAAATCAAACCCCTTGATTCCAAGTTTATATAAGAATTAAGATATCAAATTTCACCCCCAAAGGATGGGTACGGATGTACTTTTTTTATTGTTAAAATAAAGTGTAGGGTAAATTTGATTTCCGGAAAAACTTTCTTTCATATTTTATATTTAGCAGTAGAGCCAGGTGAACCAAAATTTCAGGATTTAGCCGAAATGTCAAGTCATCGGAACTTCCACTAATCTAGCTCTACGACTCATCTTAAAATTAAACAATAAACAAAAAAATTTACTGAAAGTAAGGATCAACATTAAAACTTAAAACGAGCAGAAATTATTACGTATATGAGGGGGTTCGCCCCCTCATCAATACCTCACTCTTTACGCTAAAGTTCGTATTTTGTTCAGTTCTTTAAGAGTGGTCCCTGAATCACAAAAGTCATTTAATTAGAATAAATAGCTCTTTTGAAAGTACTAAAAAAACTTTAGCATAAAGAGGGAGGTATTGAAGAGGGGGCGAACCCTCTCATCTGCGTAATAATTTCTGTTTAAAACTTAAATATTTGAAATCAGCATAAAAATTCGATTCTTTTGATGTAATTTATTGGTATCAAATTTCCGTATTTTAGAGTTTGGTTACTATTGAGCCTGGTCACTTCTTACTCACAGCTCTTTACCACGAACTGTTTGATCCTGAAGTTTTCAGGAAGCGATCGTTTACCTTGAAAAAGTGTAATATTTTCAAAATAAATTATCCATAATTTGTAAAGATGCATAAATTGCGATGAATTTTACATTCTCCTCTCTAATTGTTTGATTAAGTGTACTGGATGTATTATGGTGAATTAGTCTCTTAATTTACTAAAATCAAACCTATGTCTTTCATGCTTATTTTGTTCCAGTCCCTTATTTACTTGAAAGTCTTCACATCACTATTTTATTTGAATAATACGATAATGACTAAGGAATTTAAATGATGAATGTGCTTGCAGGTATTCTTGTTGTCATTTGTATTTGTCTCGGATGAAATGATGTAACTTTAGTTTGATCAACCATGGACGTACGTATTGATCCAAAACTGCTATACAGTTCCATCCTAATCCGTTATTTGTTGGAGAATGAAGTATAGATTGTAATTTACCAGATAAGCTTGATGGCAATAAATTTTAATGGCATAATTTCAAAGAAATGTCGTTGAATCATGATTTAATGATATTGAATAGGCGTGGTATCAACACGTGCACAGTGCGTTTTGCTGCACAGTGATGCAGACATACATTCAGAAGCATAAAAACGCAAAAATATACTGGTTATAAAAATAATACGTCACGAAATTTAATTTGTTTCTTAGTTGTATGTTCGCTATTTTTCTTCATTGTAAGTGAATTTCGATGAATTTCTCCGCTCAGGACTTTTGAAGAAAATGAAATCTATGTTACAAAACTATTTGTGGTATCAAAATTATTTTTGCTGAGCTTTTTTGTCTTGAATTGAATTTTTAAAAGTGAGCTGTGGAATACTGGTATGTAAAGGTGAAAACTCAGTAAAGAAAAAAGTAATAGAAAGAGTAGAATAAAAAGACATAGAGTACAAAATACTAACACTAAAAATAGAAAAGAAAATAATAGCAGAATAAATAGACAAAAGGAATAACTGCCGCTTAAACATAGTCGCCCATCATGTGGCTCAATTGATTCGTCATTTAAAAAAGCAATAAAAAAACCTTTCGGGTAAAAACTCGAACAAGAAAAGCATCGTCTATAATTTGACAACAGTTTTATTCTTTATATCTTAAATTCCAAGCGAAAGGAAGTTCTTCTATGGCTTAAATTATTGCTGCTTAATAATAGCCTTGTGGATAGTTTTTTTTGTTTCGTTAAATGGTATTTTAACTAATTTGTGCTTTTAGTTCTATTTCTTTTTTTACAGACTGCAACTCTCGCCGTTGACAACTGCAACACTAACATCGCAATTAAATTTGGATCAAACCTCGGAAGCAGTTGGCGATGTGCCAATCAAACTCGGCAAATCCTAGAAGCACGGTATGAATGACTGTTACTATGAATCTTCTTCTGAACTGGTTGGAAAAAGCAACATAACTCATTTGACAACTTTCCAGGAAGGCCAAAAAATTTTTTTAACATTTTATCATCAACACGAATGCTGGTTTAATTCTAACCCGTTTTTTACTAGTCTTTTAGTACGTTTTATGAAGGTGTCTTATTATAGCACATATTGCCATTATGTTTCAGGTTTTGGACTAAAATTAAACTGGAAATTGCTGTTTTTGGCATGAAGGAGTTAGCTTGTAATAATAATAAAACTTTTACGCTGAAAACGACAATGCAATTCTAATTTATGCATCACTCATAGCTATTGCTTGATATTTTGTTGATGTTAATTATTTTACGCAATTTGAATGATTGGGACATTTTTTTTTTTATTAGTTAGGGAGTTTTTCTAGAGAAGTTTTTATTATTCTAAATTTATATATGAAAATTTGTTTTTTCCAGTGCCCATAGTTTTTTGTGAAGTTATGTTTTGGTTTTTCTTTTTTTTTAGAATTTATTGTGTATAAGACAAAATGTATAAAAAGTAGTTTAAAAAAGCTGTGGGTTGCGGAAAAATTGTAATTGCCTTTTCTAATTCAGCCTCAAGAGGGTAAGTAAGCATCTAGTGTTTACTACCTTACAAAAAAAGCAAAAAATTAGTTTGTCTAATTTAATAATATCCAACGGTATGTGATGTAAACTGAAAACTGGACAAATGAGTTTGTAACTATGAGCTAGCATGTAACTGGGTAGCTAAAAATACCTATGTGTCCACCAAATCACCACCCAATCTAGCTTCAAATTGTGACCTTTTGAATAGGAATTGAGCTATAGCACAATTCCCATCCTTAACTGTATGGCATCAAAAAATCAAAACGAATGTAACCCTTTTGAAAAACCCGTGCAATGTTTGCCTTTTTGGCGCTGCCATCAAACTGCCTTTTCAAGCAGTAGATTAAAATTTGTGAAAATCTCTTGGCGGTGGTGTTGTTCTCTTGCGAGTTCTTATGAAATTTTTATTACCCTTTTACATTTTTAAAAGACAAACAAAAAGCCAGCAGAAACCACTGGCTACGCACTAGGTATTTTCTAAATAGAGTACGAACACATAACAGTTAATTAACTTCCGATAATCTGGTTGTATGAACTCGGCACTAAGTTTTGTGCAGGTTAAAATATAAAATATAACGCTATAAACAAATACTCGATTTTTCAGTGAGTTCTTATGAAAAAGGAGAATGTGGGATCCCCTTATATAATTGCAAAGCTTGTAAAGTTATTAGTGAAGCTGTTAAAAAGCATTAAACCTTTGCAAGTGGGCATTTGGTTAGAAAATCTACAACTTAGTTTCTTAATACTTAGATTAAGTATATAAACTCACATGTACTTTAAGGTATGGGAGAGCAGTTGATGACTCAATCGACCTTACTTCTTATTAGAAAAGCCATATCTCACTAAGATGTAATTTAAGATTCCCAATAAAGCAGACAATATGCCATAGGTAGTTCCTAATTAGACAAAATATTGGAAACTGAGAAAGCAGGTATATTCATGCACGAGCTACTTTGGTAGAAGTGGAGAGCAGCGGCCTCTAGCTAACTATTTCATTTGTTTTGCAATTTGAATCAAAGTTATACGAATTGTTCTCTAGCCCCAGCAAAGCCCCAGAGAGTTTTTTTTTATTTTAAACCTCCACCCCTTCTTACATTTGAGCTTGAAAGATTATTTCTACACTAAATTGCAATTGCCTTGAATTTGATATCTTTTTTTTACATTTTGCTTAAAGTCTTTTTTAGAGTGGGATTGAGCAGCAAAAAAATGGGATGAGTTGAGTGAGATTTTCATTGATATTTTTTAATGAGAGCGCAAAGTTGCATTCGCGTAGTACTAGAATCTTCTGAATCATTGAAAAGCTGCTCATGTGTTCTCTGACTAACTCTTTTTTGAGGACAATCAAACAAATGAAAAAACGAAAACTAGTTGTATTTTGTAAACCTGAAGAACAACAGAAATTAACGTGGATTCATAGGATTTAATAGTTGTCACTATGCTCCATCCCTGCTTTTTATGCTCAAGTTTAACGGAAACTTTAAAGCAAGCAATGGATGTTTCCGAAAGTTGACTGTTCGCTGTTTAAGGATGACTGAGCTCATTTCACTGTATTTGCTTTGAAATGCTGGGTTTTCAGTAAAGCTGGAAATGATGAAATTTACAGTTTAGGTTTTTTCTTGAGGTATTTCTTAACTTTTTTTTACATTCAACATAGCTTTTAGTATTGCCCAGGAGCAGGGTCCAGCGTCGCATTTAGGATAATTTGGGAATGCGTAGGAATGTATCACCGGTTACTGTGAGTTTTTTTTTTTAAATGGAAAAATCTTGTTTGATACTCACAAATAAAGGGCAGTAGAACTTTGAATATCCCCTCTAATAATTCCCCATACGACATGCTATGACTCTTAGCTGAATTTGATCACTTCTTAAAAAACGCATCCCTCATTTTATATCTTAGGAAAATTTGAAATTCAGTATTTTGCTGTAAAGAGCCAAGACCTCCTCTCTAAAGTTTTTAGACTTGTAGGAATTCATGGTTTAATGTTAATCAAGATCATAAATTTTTCAGAGGGAGGGGGGTAATAACTACCCCTTCTAATATTATGCAAATATTCTCAAGTCAGTGACTTTTGTTATACGTTTTTAAACATAATTAATGTTATTTAAATAGAGTCCACACAAAAGATTATTTTAGTGTAACCAATATTTTGTTTTCATTTATGAATTTTTAAGTTTCGGTTACTAATGACAAGGGTCACTCTTAACCTACCTTTTTTTCATGATCACAGTGATAATTATCACAGTGTTGATATTATATTTTAAAATAAAAGAATCTCATTGAATCTGTGTAACTATCTTTCATTCTGATCATGTTGTAGTTCTGAGAATATTACCCTAGAATTTCTAGACAATTGTTTATCCATTTAATCTATTGCTTTTATCATTCGTGCTCTTAAGGTTTCATAAAACTAAAACGGGAACCTCTAAGACTGTATTCACACAACGCTTTTTTTCAGTGAAAGCGAAACAGGAATGATCCTATTTATACTGATTTCCTCCTCCCGGCTCTTTACGCTATCGTTTTTTACTAAGTGTACCTCAGTAGGCGCACCTTGAAAGTAAGAGTGTTGTGCATCTCAGAAACCACAAGTTAATATTTATTTTTTTCCAGAAGTGAGGTTTTTTTGGAGGGGGGGGGGCGAGGGCAGCAGTCCTTTCATATATAAGATAATTCTATTCTTTTTAAGTTTTAGTGTCACAATTTATTTTCATTTGGTACCATTCTTCGTTTAATTTCTATTCGCCTTTAGTGTAGGCTCCATAATTCTCTTATTTGTGTTGGGAACTATCAATACCTCATCTTCTACGCTTCAAGTTTAAATATAATTCTTGTATAACAATGCATCAAGGTTTTAGATCATCCCTAAAAAGTTCGCCCCATCCCTTAAACTATTTTCTGGTGGATTATTTGAAGTGTGAAAAATGGATTATCGGGTTGTAATTTATCATTTTACCAGCAATGTTCTTATGGAAATTCCCCTTACTGTATGTATATAGAACAGTAATGTAGTACTTCTGTCTTTATCTCGAAACCGAGTTTACAAGAGGACAGTCCGAGTGTTTTGTTTCTATAAGATAATAAAACTGTTTCTCAAAATGAAAACATTTAAAACGATTTACAACTTACGATTTTGATCTGTCTTTCCAGATGCATTTTTCTTACTGAAGTGTGTCATCGCTTCTTCGATTTGACGGCTCCATTACAGATAGGTGGATTGCCATCTCTCACCAACGTTTATCCGGTAGTAAGTACCGGTTTCGAAGGATGTATTAAGGATGTCTATGTTGACCATGACCTTCTTAATTTAAACAGGTGAGTTTAGAATAAAAAAAAAGCTGCCAATTAGAAAGTCTTTGTCGTTGTCTGACAAAAATATTATATGCTATAAATTAAGATAAAAAGAGTTAGATTTTCGGTTGTTCTTACTCTTTCGTGAAATAAATAACGATGCAGGTATATTTTAATTAAATATTTAATATATAGAGGTGGTTTGGTTAGGTATTTAATATAATGCGGTCTGGGCAGCCTGCTTTTTATAATTCTTGGTGGTAGTTTTCTTAATTTTGTTACTAAGGTTTTATATTTTCATCATATTTTGGTATATTTCATTAGGATTAACCTATATCCACTTCTTGGGTATGTTCTGTATAATGGACAAGTACCGATTTTTGAATAGTAAAGGAGTATTCTAGAAAAGGGAAGAATTGTTCTCCTTATTGAGACTGCTAGAAACATGTACTCGAATGAGGGTCCACCCAGCCACTAATGTAGGGGATGTGGTTCTCGGGTATAGCCCCTGTATAAATGTCAAGATTTTTATGGATTTTCTTTTGATATAAAAAAACTTCAAAAAATTTGTTGTTTTTAACTTAAAACTTTCCCCCTCTACCAAACACCTATTGCATGATTGTCTAATACCGGAAAAAAAACAAACAGGCAAGAAAACAACGAAAACCAACACAATGTCCATTGTACAATTAGGGCTGGTCAGCCGTGATTAGTGCTTTTTCTGCTGCTCAAAACTCAATGGAGCGCCAGTGTGCCCGAAGCCTATATAGCTGCGCATACTTTTCACCCCAAATCTGTTCAGAGCTTCACTCTTTGCTCCCTTGCATGAAATTCATACTTCCTTTAAATCGTTTCTTATGACTTAATCTCACCTCAATCAAGGGCGTCGAGATTTTCGCTTGCTACATGATAGTTCGGAAAAAAAAACAACAACAAAAAACATGACCATTGAAGACCTATTATCCTTTATCCATATAACATGACCTAACCATCTTAACTTTTTAAAAGTTATAATCAGAAACTAAAATTCAGTCTTCTGTACAATTTAATGTTTGATGTGCGGTCATTCAAACGAGTACTTGAGACCATTCTTAGAGAATTCCTCTGGAAATGAATCTGGCCTATCTTCTTCAATCTTCCAAAATGTCTATGTTTCACAGCTATGCTTGTCCACTGTCGTTGTCGTCGCTTCTATCATCCTAATTATAGTTATAGGCTTATCTTCATATTTCCCGAAGCTTTTTTTGGGTAATGACAGACGTTTTCACTAAGTAGATTTCACGGGTTGGGCACAAAAGATCGGAACTGTTTTTGTGTTGTAACATGTTTTCAGATCTTTGCTTTGCTCCAAACCCCTATCCCCATAGAAGAGACTCTACCTGTGTGATGTCATTGCGGAATCAGGTTGTACCTTTCACGAGACTTGCCAACCAGCACCGCGATTGCAAACAGACGTTAAGGAGTGGCACCACTTAAGGAACTAGTAGCCTTTAAATGAACGAGTAATGCACCGTTGTTTTGGGTAGTGGATAGTTTATCTGGGCTTTGTCTGTTTTGGTGGGCTCTTTTGGACCCAACTTTTTGGTGGACTTTTTTAACCTCCTTCTTGCTATAATGTTTATTACAGGGCTGCTTCTCTCGTTGTAGTATAATATTTGCGGCCATGAATGTGCAATCAGTCATAGAAAATATGTCTTCGATTGATTTAACAGGATGTTGCATCTTGTTTATAGGAATGAATCATCACCAAGCGGTAAAAACCATATATTCCACCTGGCATTATCCCCTCAGGCTTGCGCAAAGCCGCCACTCCACTGAAGTTCCCAGGGACTTATTGCTGTAGTCTCGCAAGCCACCTTGAGGGCTCGGGGTATCCTTAAGAAGGAGTTCTTCACCCATGGGCTGCGCTGGTGTAGTGTTTGTGGACAAGGTCTCAGATGGAAATATAGCATTTCTTTTACAAGGGTTTAACGCCAAAGTTGACACATTTAGTATTTGTTTTACGTGGGATTTTACGTTTGTTTTACGCCAAAGTCTACGTAGGATGAAATTCCTATGGAGAAATTCCCATGAGGAAGGGAGAGGGGCATTTTTCATGGAGGATGAGCCAGATTTACCAGCACTATTTGAAAAACGATCAGAAATTAAATTTAAAAAAATCATTTTTAAAAAAATGAAAGCAAGGAGCAAAATTAAAACTCAAAACGAACAGAAATTATTCCGTATATGAAAGCCCCCCCCCCTAAGTACCTTGCTCTTTACGCTAAAGCTTCAGAGTTTGTCCCAATTTTTTAAGAACGGCGCTTGAAACACAAGGTCCATTTAAATAGAATAGGAAGATTTTTTAAAAGTGCTAAAGTTTTAGCGTCAAGAACAAGGTATTGAGGAAGGGGCACCCCTTTGTATACGGAGTGATTCTATTCGTTTTGAGTTTATGTTGCTCCTTACTTTCAGTTAAAGAAAAATTGTTTTTTTATTTTACTTAATGTTTAAGAATAAGGCCAATACCTTGCTGTAGCAAGTTTTCTGAAACTACAGTAGGAGGCTATAAAATTAGCTCTAATAGTTCTAAGCCGAATGACTACCTCCAAATTTTCGCTCGGTAATACTTTAGCGTTGTGCATTACAACATGGGAAAAATCCATCTTTGCTGGGGCGGACTCACTTTTTCCCTTTAAGAAGAACATTAAACTTTTTAAATCGCTCGAATTAGCCCTCTCTCGGATGTTCTACGACCAACGATTCGATAAATGGCCCCTGGAGTATATAGAAAAATAAAAATAAGATAAATCAACATACGCCTGTGACCATCCTCTTCAGGAAAATTGACCTAGTTAAACTTTCAAACTGTCATTCGAGTTCAAACGCCAACTCAAGACTTTTATCCTCGTAAGGAAAACTCCGTCGTAACGTTTTTTTTTATATATGTAAAGCTGAGGTATTAAAAAAAAGTTATATGACAGTGCTGAAATACATGGTTTCTTTTCATTACAGTTTCGTCTCTAATAATGGTACGACACCGGGTTGCCCGGACAAAAGAAACCTTTGCAGTTCCAACCCTTGCAAGCATGGAGGAAGATGTAAAGAGGGCTGGAGCACATATGTCTGTGAATGTCCTGATGGCTGGGGGGCAAAAGACTGTAGCGAAGGTATTTTCTTATAATAATTCATGTTCACTATATAATAAAGTGTATGTTTTTAAATTTATACAGTTGATTTTATATGAATCAGTTATTTTATTGATTGGCCGTTACTCGTTTCAGCAAAAAAAAGCCTTTTCAAGTGTGAGCCTTCTTAAATAATTTCCTACATTCGTGCGTGATACACCTAAAAGTTATAATACATATCTAAGAGCAGTATTGACAAAAATTGATATTGGCAAGTCTTCTAACCGTATATTACTCTGCTTTATTTTCATTTATGATTCGTTGTGTTGTCGTTGTAGCAAGTCTTCTTATAACATATATATTATTTCTTCTATGTTATACTCACTATTTTATACTTAGTGATGTTTATTCTACTTTAATTTTTTGAAGCTTACGTACCTGACTTTCACTTCTTTCTCCGCTTCCCTTGAGCTTGTGCTCAGTCCTTCGGCCTTCTGAGATGACCCTTGCATCGTTTGGGCTATTGCTTGACACGCCTCATCTGACTTTTCTATTCTCATGTTCAAATACTCGTAAATATTTGCTCTCGCCTCCAGAAGTTATAGATGCGCACGCACATCTATGATTTTACTACATTCTAACTTTAAAAAAAAAATAAATTACTATTGTATTCCCTAACTAATATCTATGAGGAGGCTAAGTTAAAGCAGGATTAAATTCAATATTGCTGTTAGAAACTTTCCCCTCCTTTATATATTAATTTGTTTCATTCTTATACAGGATGTCTTCCTAATACATTGATTCACCGACGGGAATGTTTTATTCCCTGTCCAGTCCCTTTGGGAACACAGAGTAATATGAGTTTTGTTGTTGCTGTCATGGATTTTTCTTCCTAAAAATATTGATTTTGTTGGATAGCATTAAGTAAATAAGATAAATCATTGTTGTAATGGTTTTCAGTTTAGTGTAGGGGAAATTTTGACATTTTTAAAAATAGAACTGGAAAAAACAACAAAAACAAATACCACATTCAAAGGAATGACGTTCTTATGTTTTGGGTGCTTAATGTGATCCTTAAGGCTCTTTGAATGATATAAATCTTTCGTTGTAATATCGACCAAGAAAAGTTATTTGATGGATTTTTTTCTCGGTCCCTAAATTTTAGTTTTCTTATTTAGCTAAATCAAAAGATGCCGAGCTATCATTGAATTTTATCGATTTTTCTTCACTTTCTTTGTGTGTTTCTTTGAGCACTAGGATGCTAAATAAAGTCCCTAATGATCCCTCAATAATTATGACTAAAGCCGATAAAAGCAACTTTTTAGTAGTTATGAATAAAATTATTTATGATAATAAAATTAATTCATATTTGAATGATATAAACGCTTATGCTAAATCAACTCATGACCAGACTAATAAATTTGCTCAACATGTTATAAAAGAGTTGGAAACACTCATATACTCGTAAAACGGCGGAATCACTCTGCAATTGTACATAAATTTTTCTTTCGTAGTATTTTTGCTAATGGATTACCAAAATTAGATTAACAAGGCATCCCCCTGAGACTAATTGTAGCTTGTAGAAAATCGCCTACTGCTAACATTGGAAAATGGCCATCCACTGTATTTAAACCTCTGCTTCACTCCCAAAAATCTTATATAAGAAATTCAGTAGATCTCATAGGAAAATTGAAAAAAATCGATATTTCTGAAAAATCCATATTATGCAGCTTTGATATAATTTCAATCTATACTAGTGCCGATGTTTCAAAATCGAAGCAATTATTGCAAAACAAACCTGAAAATTATCATCTAATCGAAGAATCAGCAATAGGGCTAGATATTGATATTCTCATGAATTTGGTTAAATTCTACAACAAATATTCCATGCACTTTCAGTTTCAAGACCTATATTACCAAAAAATAAAGGGCCTTCCTATGAGAGCCCCTCTATCAGGCCTACTTGCAAATATTTACGTCGAACATCTTGAAAATTGGGCACTTAATTCGTATTTTCTTAAGCATGTGTTTTGGGAACGTTTCATGGATGATATAATTTCAGTTTGGAATTATTGCGAAGATGAACTTAAGGTTTTCTAGACCATCTAGATACTCACAATAGAAACTTTCAATTCATTTTAGAGACAGAAAAAGATGGGAAAATACTGATTTTATATATGTTGATTATGCGTAGCTTAAGTAAGTTTGATTTCACAATTTACAGAAAACCAACGATATCTTCACTTAAAGTCTAACCGTTCACCAAATATATTTCTTTTTGATCAAATACTTCGTATCTGTTCAAAGCCGTATCATCAAAAAAAAATTATTAGATTTTATTATAGACATAGTCTTTGGCAACAATTACTCTGTTTCTCTCATTAATACTGTTATTGCTGAAAGATTAAGTATACATTCTCTAAAGGCCCTAAGTCCCATACCTGTAGATAATTTAGATAAACCCGCAAACAAGATTTACCTACCTTACATTCCAAAAATTACTTCAAAACTAATTTTTTTTAAAATAATTTATCTGTTGTTTTCAAAAGTAATTTAAGTATATTGAATCGTCTCAATTCAGATAAGGATAAAACCCCAATTACTCATCAAAGTGCTCAGCATGATTTGATTCAGCTTTAAGCAACCATGTTTCCGACATTCCGAACCATTCTGAGTTATTCGACGAAACAATTCTAATTAGAAACGACATAGGAAACAAACAAATTGTCCGTGAAGCAATTGAAATCAAACGAAACTTAAATGGTAAAACATCCCTAAATAGAGACTTGGGTGAGTACACACAACGTATTAATTTTGTACACTATGTGCACAAAATTAATTACGGATAAAAAATATAATACACAATGAAATAAAATTAGGAGCCAATCAAAATAAACCGGCTTCCAAATAAATACAAAATTAGCAGCACAAAGAGTAAATACCAAACAGTTAGTGGTAACAAATTGTAAGTAAGGAGCAATGCAGCTCAATAGTAACAAAAACTCTAGGAAATAGAGTCTTGATAACAATAGATACATAAAAAGAATCGAATTTTGATGCTTATTCAGAATATGTAAAATTCATCAAATTTAATGTTACCCTTCTATAATTACGAGCCTGAGAAAATTTTGCCAATTTTTTAAAAAAGGGGAAAACATCTCCAAAGCATTCAAGTGATCCCAATGAAAATAACACCATGAGATTCAGCATAACAGAGAACCCTACTGTAGATGTTTTTAAGCTCCTATGTACAAAAATGTGGTATCTTGCCGGAAGAAAGATCACGGATGTGTTTATTTTTTTTTTTTTTAATTCTAAAAATTTTCCCCCAGGGGTGATCATATCGAACCAGTGATCTTTATAAGATCGGGAAAGGGCTCAAGAAATCAAAAGTTCTATTGCCCTTTTTAAGTGAACGAAAAATTTTGGAGGGTATCTAGCCCCCCTCCCACGCTCATTTTTCCCGTGGAGGATGTTTCCATGGAGGAATTTTTTCGTGGGGCAAGGGAGTTTTCCATGGAGGGGGAACCGGATTTTCCAGTATTATTTGAAAAACTACCAGAAATTAAAATGAAAAACAAGTTTTTTCATCCGAAAGTAAGGAGCAACATTAAAAATTAAAACGAACAGAAATTATTACAGAAATGAGAGGGGTCGGCCTCTCATCAATACCTCGCTCTTTACGCTATTTTTTTTTTAAACTCGTAAAAGAGCTTATTATTCTAATAAAATAGTCTTTGTGATTCAGGAGTCATACTTAAATAACTGAAAAAAAATGTCAAACTTTAGCGTAAAGAGCGAGGAATTGAGAAGAGGGTGACCCCCCTAATTTCTGCAATAATTTCTGTTCGTTTTAATTTGTAATGTTGCTTCTTCCTTTCAGTTGAAAAGACTTGTTTTTTTTTTTATTTAATTAGCAGTAAGGAGTTGTTGCAATTTTTAATCAATCCAGATATGTTGAATGAATAACTCTTTTATTTTGTCAGCCTTGGCTTGACCAAAATTTCACTGTTAGATTGATAATTGAGAAGTGCCTAAGTCATCAAACCCCTTCAATTCTTAGTTTTGTAGATAATGAGCAAGCGTTTGATACAGCTGATTGAAGAGCTTTAGCGAAAGTTCCTATCCCATTGCGGTATACGCAAAGACGTATTATTGTTAATAGACGCCAGACCATATGGAATAGCCCTCCCGGGATATTCTAGGACCAATCGGTCGATACGATCACCCCTGGCAAAAAAAAAAAAAAAAAAAAAAAAACAAGCATCCGTCATCTTTCTTCTGGCAAAAAAAAAACAACAAAATTCCGCTTTTTTTGCAGATAGGAGCTTGAAACTTCTATAGTAGGGCTTTCTGACACGCTGAATCTGATGGTGTGATTTTTTTTTAAAGTTATTTAACTTTTAGGGGGGGGGGGGGTCCCCTTTTTTCGAAAATAAGGCAAATTTTCTCAGGCGCGTAACTTTTGATGGGTAAAACTAAACTTGATGAAACTTATATATTTGAAATCAAGATAAAAGTCTGATTCTTTTGATGTATATATTGGTATCTTTTAGAGTTTCGGTTACTATTGAGCCGGGTTGCTCCTTACTTACAGTTTGTTACCACGAACTGTTTGAATAGCATTGCTGCGGTTAAGGTAGGAAATGAGGTTAGTAGCTGGTTTCTTATTAAATCTAGAGTCAAGCAGGGTTGCGATGAATCTCCATTTATATGGATCATTTTGATGGACTTTGTCCTAAGGAGAACAGAAAGCAGTGGACGAACACGGAATCAAATGGGGAAGTAATACTCACCTAGAATTAGATTATGCTAATGATTTAATAATCCTAGAAGAAACTGTAAGCAAAATGAATGATTTTTACAGGTTTTGCGAGTTCAGGGTGTACGAATAGGTTTAAAAGTTATTGTTAAGACGACTAAGTTGTTAAAACTAGGAATAACTGAAAGTGAAGAAGTGATGTTGGGTAACGAGAAGATTGATTAAGGGGACAACTTCCCTTACCTAGTAGTAAAGACGGTGGGTGCAGTGAAGAAATTAAAATTAGAATAGCCCAGGTTTTTTTTTCACACTTGAAAAAAGTTTTGGAAGAATAGGTAGATAAATCTTCAAACCAAGAATAGAATATTGGAAGCTACAGTGATGACAGTGGTCAAGCATAATTCTGAGGCGTGAGTGCTCCCAAAAATGGAGGAGGATTTGCTAGATTTTTTCAAGAGATATTGCCTACGGATTGTTTTGGGTACTCAAATGACTGACCGTATCTTAAACAGTAAGATGTACCAAAAATGTGGCTTGTATCCGCTTTTTAGGGTTATAATGAGAGCAAGGATGAGATGGCTAGGACAAATTCTGTGGATGAAGGATGACAAATTGCCAAAGACTGCCCTTGTCAGCCAACCGCCTAGGGCCAAACGAAAAGGATGTTGTCATCGTCCCACCCGAATGGGGTGGGAGGATTTCGTAAGGAAATATTTAAGAGGAATAGAAACTGCTTGGGAGGGTGTAAAGAGGAAGGCTTTGAATAGATTAGGTTGGAGGGGGAGGGTGCGTAGCTGTGTTGGCCTCAGGCGACTTGGTGCTATAGTGAATTGTTATTAGTAGTGGTAGTAATTGTATTTGAGCGTCCTAGATGAAAATATTAGCAAAAGGAATGATTTTTGGCGGTTTTGAGAGTTCAGGGTGGAAGAAGCTAAAATTAGTTTTTTTTAAATTAGTTAAAATTAGTTAAACTAAAAATTAAAATTAGTTAAACTAAAAATTAGTTTAAAGAAGACTAGTTAGCTTACAGTAGGAATTAATGAAGGTGAAGAGGTGATGTTGGGTAACGAGAACATCAATTAAGTGGGTAGCTTCACTTACCTGATTAGTATTTTTAATAAAGATGGCTGATGGAGTCAAGATGTTAGAAGCAGAAAAAGCAGCGCCGAGAGTATTTTTCACAGTTGAAAAAAAACGTTCGGAAAAATAGACCTGATTAGTATTTTTTTAGTAAAGATGGCTGATGGAGTTAAGATGTTAAAAGTAGAAAAAGCAGTGCCGAGAGCGTTTTTCACAGTTGAATAAAAGTTCAGAATAATAGGAAGACAAGTCTGCTAACCCAGATTAGAATATTGGAAGCTACAGTGATTACAGTGGTTGAGAATGGTTCTAAAACGTGGATGCTTCGAAAGTAGGAGGAGGATTTGGTAGATGTTTTCCAGAGGAACTGTCTATGGATTCTTTAGGGTACCCGTCTGAATGACCGTATTTCAAACAGTAAGCTGTACAATAAATGTGTTTCTATCCCGCTTTCTATGGCTATAATGAGTGAAAAGTGGAGATCGTTAAGACATGTTTTGCGGATGAAGGATGACAGATTGCCAAAGATCGTTCTTTTTTGCCACCCACCCAGGGTAAACGAGAAGCAGTTGTTTTCCCCCGAATGGGATAGGAAGATGTCATAAGAAATAATTTAAAGGAAATTAAAACTTATTGGGAGGGTGTAAAG
This sequence comes from Artemia sinica, assembly GCA_027921565.1. NCBI lineage: Eukaryota > Metazoa > Arthropoda > Branchiopoda > Anostraca > Artemiidae > Artemia > Artemia sinica. The sequence goes on along the minus strand of CM051274.1, from coordinate 28,041,277 downwards.
AGGGAAGCTTTGAATAGATTAATATGGAGGAGGAGCTTCCACAGCTGTTTTGGCCACAGACGGCTTGGTACTCACTTGGTGAGTTGTTGTTATTAGTAGTAGTAATGAGCTCCCTCGAAAGTTTCTTTGACTACTCATTCCATACAAAGTGGCAAAAAAACAAAAAATAACTGACACGTTGATTGCGTATTGCGTTTTTACTTAGGCAGCGCTAGTACGCTGCCTAAGTCTAAGGCCGTTGGTAGATAGTAGCTTGATAATCTGCAATTATAGCACTACAGTTTACTTCTATCGAACTTTTCTCCAGACTTATAGTGCTTTTAAGATATTTTATGGCAGTTTATAGCCAAGTTGAATCAGTTCTGTTTTTGTATCAAACACTTTGAATTTTTGATTTATGCTTGTAATACATCGCTTTTACTTTATGCTTGTACTGGATTCAAAATTGCTTCACTACTGTTTACTTAAAAAAGGTTTAAAGTTTCATAGGGAGCAAAGACTTGATCCTAAAACAAGAAAACGGGGGGGGGGAGGGATGATATGAAATAGCTAGGTAGCTTTTGGATGGTCCACTCTTAAATTTGTGACTGTGTTATCAAAAACCAAAATTTCAAAACAAATGAAGATAATTTTCTGCTAGTGAATAACAAAAAAAAGCAAATGTTTGCCATCAACCTCCACTAAATAATCTCCAGTGCAAAAAAAAAGATGGATGATATAAGGAAAAACTATATTTAACTTATTATCTTATATAACTTATATAACTTATATAACTTATTATCTTCAATTCTAAGATACTTTTCCTAGACACAGTAGTTTCTTCTTAGACTAGTTAATTTTGAATGGTTAACACGAAATTATTTGATTAAAAAAAAAAAAAAAAAAAAAAAAAAAAAAAAAAAAAAATCAACTGAAAGGAAGGGGCGACATTTAAAATTAAAACGAACAGAAATTATTCTGTATATAAAGGACTGCCGCTAAAAGTTATCCTCTTTTTTTATTTTGCTCTTTGCTCCGTCATTTTGCTCTACGTTCCGTTCCGTTTAGTTCTTCGTTCCTTTATAAACAGAAGTAATAGAAACAGGGAATGAATCCAGGAATTATGAATCTAGTACAACAAAAACATAGACACTGGAACAATGGACTATAACATATAAAAACTTGTTACCGAATTATATTACTAAACAGAAAGTTAATACTTTTTGTTCTTTCTATTTTGAACATCTAATTCTGACCATAAGAATGTTCTGTTAACCATTTCAGGTTAACAAAAAAATCTAAGAAGAAACTACTGTGTCTATGAAAAGTATCTTATAATGGAAGAAAGTAAGTTATACATACCCCTCTGCAATATAATTAACCAAGATACAACTAAAATAAATGTGCAGTTGATGTGTACCGCTTATTTGATATTGATATCCTTTTAATCATTTTTATCAGGCATAAATAATCTTTATCGTCATATATATATCCTTTCAGCTATTGACCCTGCAAAATCCCTGAAAGGAGAAGGCTTTATAACGTATGTACCAGGTCTTCGACCAGTTCAATTTCCCTACATAACCAGTTTATCCTTTAGAACTCGTGAACCATCAGGATTGCTTGTACGCTTGGATGCTGGGTCTTCTACATTTACTCTCCAGGTGAGTTTTTTAAGCAATAAGTAAAATTTTACTTAATGTTAGTATTATTATTATGCTTCAACATGAAGGGTGTATATTCGTAAATATGTAACAAACAGGTAAGAAGCCCAGCAATCTAGATTTCTCAGTTCAAAATTTAGTTTTGAAGGGATTTCAAAGTGGTCCTTAATTTTGTTAGTTGGATATCTGCGCAGACCCACAAACATGGATCGAGGCTGAGGCCTCAAAGGCGCATTGCTTAAACACCGAACGCAGTGAGATGAGATTCCTTAGACCTTAGATTTCTCAACAGCGTTCTTTGCCGTTGGTATATATCCATTTTGAATCTTATCATTAGATAGTCCGAGAATTACGGAAGGTTGCTCGTGTGCTATTTCTGTACCGATCTTTGAGGTCGTGATGAGATCATCAAATTCAATACTTCTTTTCTTTTTCTTGATATAATATTAATGCCTCGAGCTCCTGTTTCAGCAGGCAAGGTTTTTCCCCAGTCAAATACACCAAAAACTCCAGACCTCTGCCATTTGTATTAGTGCTTCGCCGCCATTTGTGATGCAAATTTCAGTTACATGACAAAATCAGGGAGACTTCCTCTTCTTTACAAGGTTCCACGAGCTCTACTACCTTCTTTGGTGGTGGTTTCTCATCACGTGGCACGTACACGGAGACGAATACCACACGTCCATGGCCGTTCTATGTGTCTAAATTTTTCGAACGGTAAATACAAGTTCGGGGGTTATGCTTATCTCGTTATCTACAGAGTTTGGTTCCCTTAACCATCTCCAGGATCCTTCCTCCGATGGTCCAAAGCTTCTGTACCATCGCTAAAAATATCGGCGTAATTGCCAGCAGCCACCCAAGATTATAGGACGCAGCCTGGCAGTGTTGCAGATTGAAGCGCCAGTACTCTAGTGGCCACGGCTCAGATACTTGTGATATTTCAGTTTAGATAGTATTGGTGCTTCAATTGAACCTGACCCTGATTTAAGCTATTTTTGTCTTGTCTAAGAGCAGCAACTTTTGTCAGCTGCGTTAGTCTCATCCTCCAAATTCTAGGAGCCTACAACTGTTGACAAAGATTTATTGTCGCTTAGCAGCAACCTCCGTCTCAACGCTCATTGAGTCCGCAGATGGGTATCTTTCAGTCGTGATTTTGACCGCTAAAATTAAAAAAAGAAAACCATTTCTCTTGGCATTTGTCTCTGACTAGCAATTCTGGACACCTATTCGCAACAAACCGTTCTCCAGACTGTGACAAGGGTGCGACGTATAAGTGGTCCTTGCAAGAAAGTGAAACATAAACTATGTACTTTTACTGTAAAAGCAGTTAAAGATAAATTAAGCCTTAATTTGTATTAATTGAATAGGGTATATAGTCGAGATCACAGACTAAATTATGAAGGGACTTAGAATTGTGTGATAGGTTGAAGGGGAAAAATCATTTTTTTTTCCAGTACTGAAAAATGAGTATACGCTACGGTTTTTTCTTCCGTAAGCCTATCGTCCAACAAGTAATTTGGCTAATAAAAATATAGATGTACACGAGGAGTAGAATAACCACTGTAACAACCTAAAAGCATTTTAGAAAACGTAAAAACCTGTGTGGTTAGACATACTTGTGTGAAGTTATCTGTGGGTTAGACCTGGGGCTTGACGATGCAGGGAGGGCGTATGATGTTGGAAAAGTATGCATTTTTGGCCCAAATGTGAAATTTTTGTTGAATTTTCTTATATTTTTTTTTATGCCAGACTTGTCATTTACAAGCCGTTCTACTGTCGAATTTTCAGTTTGAGCTATTAGGTATTCAATTTCGAGCTTCTATTATCTTCATCGACTTTAATAAGTCAATTACTATATAAACTAAGTGCCCATTTGTTAACATTTTTGCCCCACTCAAAATAAGCATTAGGTTAAGCGAAAGAAATGACAGGAAAATGAAAGTTGACGAGAGTAAGTAACAGTCAATAGGACATGGCAAGAAAACAATTTACCAATTGTTTTTACAGAAAACAAAGTACCCGTAGCTTCATTTCAAAGATTTTAGCCTTTTGTAAAATACTAGTGAAAGGGAAATTTAAATTCTAAGCCTGTTCTTCAAAGGAAACTGACAAAGTCTGGAGACTTTTACCAAATTTGGGACCCTCTTCGCTCTGAAAGTTTTATCTCAGTAAAGTTATTCCATTCTTGCAGGTTCTTGATGGGAAAATTGAGTATAGGATCAATGAAAATGCCTCCAGAATAGACTCTTCTTCAGTGAGTGATGGGACATGGCATAATATTGAAGCAAAGTGGATGCCTGGGGAAGTCTGGATATCATTAGATTATGGAAATCATGAGGTGACAGTAAGTAAATCCCGCTGCGTATAGATATTTCCAAAAAGTCTCATCGACCTTTTACCTACTACAGAAGATTTGAACTTCATTTTCATACTGTCGCAGAGTGTTCATATACCTCAGGCACTTAGTCAGAAATTGGACCGTCAGACCTGGCCTCCTTCTAAATCGCAGAATTTTATCACTTAGTCTACAATTATATTGTTGACGCAATCTGCTTTGTTTTTTAGTCTTCTTTGCGTTTTTAAATTTAGCTTATTTTTTTTTTTGTTTTTTACCAAGTATAAACCTTGCTTATGACTATATGAGGCCTCGTTCAATAGGGCCAATTAGGGGTGGGGGGGGCATTTTCACAATCCCTAAATTTTGAAGAGTATCTTTTTTGGGGTATTTTCATTGAAAATGCCTTTTTTTTTGGTAGTTTCAACGAGAAACTTGAAAAAAAGATAAGCGATTTCTTAGCAAAATTATAAAATAATTTACTGTTTTGCCGTCTGGCTGTATCTTCTAGATCCCCAACAATGTGCCTTTTTCATATCTCCATACTTTAAAGCTTTTTCGACTTCCCTAATTTTACTCTTATTCTTGTTATGTCTGTCACAACTTCTTATACAAAACCCTTCTCTCTTCTACAAAGCTTAAAACTATTTCAATAATATTCCGCGCTACCTCTCTGACTGTCCTCTCTATAGCATCCTTTTCCCCCATCACAATTTTAATTTTAAATACCCGAGTATCCATTACTGATCCTACCTGTCTTCTATTTACAGCAATGCAATCTAAAAGATTAGTCGTCTTCCGGTCATGTGCGCTCTATGTTAATGTAGTAGCCTCCTTGTATCAACCTGGCCATTACTTCCTCCTAATAAAATTTCACATTTCTACCCAAAATCTTGTCTATTTATTTCTGTAACTGTATTTAGGATTTATCATTGTCACTACTATCTCTGTATGTGGATTTTGTAGGGTTCTTTACCGCTATGAACGATACCTTGCACTATTTGGTCATAAATTAAATTAGCTAGAATCCTGACTGACCATTTAAGCTCCTCCTTTCTAAGTTATTTTATCGGGTGCTGCCTCCTCATCATAGTGTAATATTAAATAAAAAAACAAGTTTTTTTTTAACTGAAAGTAAGGAGCAACATTAAAACTTAAAACGAACAGAAATTATTCCGTATATAAGGGGCTGTCCCCTCCTCAACGCCTCGCTCTTTACGCTAAAGTTAGACTATTTCTCACAACTCTATTTTTTTAAACAATAAAAAACTTTAGCGTAAAGAGCGAGGCGTTGAGGAGGGGACAGCCTCTTCAAGATTTAAAGAAACCGAAGCCGTAACAAGGAACATTACGACATTGTCATTACAGTTCTCTAAGACAAATCCCATATTTCTAAACGGAATATCGTCCATTTGTTCCTGCAACTGCATTTAAATATCATTTAAGTCACTGTTGTTCCTATCAGTCGGGTATTTACCACCATGACCCATACATTGCACCTTTTTTTCATAAAGCTAGAAACTAGCTATATATACTTGACACCTTCCCAACTTCAACCAGACTTAAAAGCTTTTTAGTCATCATGAGTTCTACTCCCTCTCTTTTTTCCCATATACCTTATCATTCCTACTTCAATAAATAAACCAAATCAACTGAATTCATGTTCCCTACTTTTTTATTGTTTAAAAAAAATAGATTTGTGAGAAAGTCAAAGTTTAGCGTAAAGAGCGAGGCGTTGAGGAGGGGACAGTCCCTTTCATATACGGAATAATTTCTGTTCGTTTTAAGTTTTAACGTCGTTCCTTACTTTCAGTTAAAAAAACTTGTTTTTTTATTTAATTTTTGAACGTTTTTGAATTAATGCAGGGTTTGATTTTGGCTTACCGTACATGAATAATTAAAACAAAATTTGCATATTAATTTTACTTTTATTTGGTTAAATGGCTTTCTCGAAACTTGTTTAATTTTATTTACGAACGTTTTTATTAGTAATAAATATACATAACTTACGAATTAACTTTCGTAACGAACTTCTATATTCATATATTTTTATACTATATTAGGGGGTTCGCCCCCTAGTCAATACCTCGCTCTTTAAGCTAAAGTTCGAATTTTGTTCCAATTCTTTAAAAATGACCCCTTAATCACAAAGGCCGTTATTTAGAATAAATAGCTCTTTTGAAAGTACTAAAAAATCTTTGGGTTAAAGAGCGAGGTATTGACTAGGGGGTGAACCCAATCATATACGTAATATTCTCTGTTCGTTTTAAGTTTTGATGTTGCTCCTTACTTTCAGTTGAAAAACTTGTTTTTTATATATTTAATTTCTGATCTTTTTTTAAATAATGCTGGGAAATCCGGCGCCCCCTTCATAGCAATGTCCCTTCCTCCATGAAAACTTCCTTCATGGAAAGATCCTCCCACATTTTTTTTTGGGTCACTTAAAAAGGGCACCAGAACTTTTAATTTCCGTTCCAATGAGCCCTCCCACGATATTCTAGGACCACTGGGTCGATACGATCGCCTCTGGAAAAAAAAAATTAACACGCATCCATGATCTTTCTTCTGGCAAAAAATGCAAAATTCCACATTTTTGTAGATAGGAGCTTGAAACCTCTACAATAAGTTTTAAGTACTTCTTATTCCGATTGCAAACGTAGATCTTTTACGTATGTCCTCACTTGTATAAAAATTGAATCCCAGAACAGTTTCATGTGACCGCAACTAACTCTAAGGAATTCAAATGCCTCGTTTACATCCTTATAAAACATTTTCTTTCCTCAAATTTCCAAAGTGATAGTCTAGGCATAACTATAGGGTCAACATACTTGAATTTCATGACTGGTTCCAACCCTGTTTCTAGCTCAATTTGATTTGCCTTTCAAACATTCGATTACTGATTCTTCAGGATTCAAGAAGAGTTTTCTTGTTATAGTTATCAGTGTAATAAATAACAGTATCCGGGATTAAATCTATCTCTTAGAGATATTTCAAAGAGTTCTGCACCATCATATCTTACGAAAATGGCTTTCACATTCCCTTCACCGCCTTCACCGCAGATTTCAAATATGCTTTTTAGCCCCCCCCCCCTTGAAGGTGTTGTTGTCTAGGTAAAATTAATCCACATTCTCTTTTAGAAGTGCCTTCCGCGACATTATCGATCATGCATCTATGGTGCTTTGGCTTAGATCGTACTGTGCAGTTTTCTGCTTGAAAAAAAAATTTCCAATTTTTTTTTAAAAAAAATATGGCATTCCGTTTTCTGAAGGTTTTGGTGTAAGTCCAAGAACTTTTTTGAACGAAAAAGAATAACAAACTGGCAATATGAAAATAAAATTTAATTTTTTCATATGAGATTATTGTTAGAATGCACTCAAAACAATAAACATAAAAAAAAAAATTATTTTAAGTTTTCTGGCATTTTCTATTTTTATTTAAAAAGGAGAATTGTTTATGAAACACAATAAATATTTTTTATTTTATGTATTACCCCAAACATCGCGTTATTCTTTACTTTTAAGCCACGCGGTGTTAAATAAGCAATTTCAATGTAATTAAATTATCCGGGGGCTATTTCCAGCGTGTTTGGATTTCAGGGAAAAAATTCCATGAAGGGTGGATTTCCGGAGTGATAGAGAAAACGATTAGAAATTAAAGTCCTTTTCAAATGAAAGTATGCTAAGGAGAATTTTTCAGTCTGAATCGTCCGCAAGAGATTTTACGGGGGGGGGGAGGAATTTTCAGCGACGATGGAGCTGTCCGGAGGGTATTTTACGTATGAGGGAATTTCCACGGAGGAGTTTACCGTGGGGGAGGATTTTTTCATGGAGATTGAGCCAGACTTACCGGCATTATTTGAAAAATGATCAGAAATGAAATAAAAAAAAAAAAACAAGTTGTTTTAACTGAAAGTAAATAGTAACATTAAAACTCAAAACGAACAGAAATTATTCCGTATATGAAGGGGTTGCCTCCTCCTTAATACCTTGCTGTTTACGCTAGAGTTTGACGGTTTTTCCATATATTTTAAGAACGGCTCCTGAAACACAAGGGCCGTTTAATTAGAATTGGAAGCTTTTTTAAAAGTGCTAAGAGCTTTAGCGTAAAGAACAAGGTATTGAGGAGGGGGGCAACCCCTTCACGTGAGAAATAATTTCTGTTCGTGTTGAGTTTTAATGTTGCTCCTTACTTTCAGTTAAAAAAAACTTGTTTTTTATTCAATAAGATACGATATCGTTGATATTTCTTTAAAGATGGACTAGTATGCGGATTGGTTCTGTAGGCTTTGTGACAATATTGTTGACCTTAGCCTTGATTTACGAGAACCAAACCTATGTATTTAATATTGTTCACCTTAACCTCGATTGATGAGAACCAAACCTATGCATGTGATTAAGACCGAAACTAGTAAAGATCAAACTATGTTATCATCACTGTTACCCAATACACCCTTTAAAGTATCAAATAAAAAAAAAACAAGTTTTTTTTAACTGAAAGTAAGGAACGACGTTAAAACTTAAAACGAACAAAAATTATTCCTTATATGAAAGGGGCTGTCCCCTCCTCAACGCCTCGCTCTTTACGCTAAAGTTTTTTATTTTTTAAAAAAATAGAGTTGTGAGAAAGTCAAACTTTAGCGTAAAGAGCGAGGCGTTGAGGAGGGGACAGCCCCTTTCATATAAGGAATAATTTCTGTTCGTTTTAAGTTTTAACGTCGTTCCTTACTTTCAGTTAACAAAACTTGTTTTTTTATTTAATTTTTGAAGGTTTTTGAATAAATGCAGGTTTTGATCTTGGCTCACCGTACATGAATAATTAAAACAAAATTTGCATATTAATTTACTTTTATTTGGTTAAATGGCTTTCTCGAAACTTGCTTAATTTTGTTTACGAACGTTTTTATTAGAAGTAAATACACGTAATTTACGAATTAACTTACGTAACGAACTTCTATATTCATATATTTTTAATACGTATATTAGGGGGTTCGCCCCCTAGTCAATACCTTGCACTTTAAGCTAAAGTTCTAATTTTGTTCCAATTCTTTAAAAATGACCACTTAATCACAAAGGCCGTTAATTAGAATAAATAGCTCTTATGAAAGTACTAAAAAATCTTTGGCTTAAAGAGCGAGGTATTGACTAGGGGGCGAACCAAATCATATATGTAATATTTTCTGTTCGTTTAAAGTTTTGATGTTGCTACTGTTGCAGTTGAAAAACTTGTTTTTTTATATTTAGTTTCTGATATTTTTTTTTAAATAATGCTGGGAAGTCCAGCGTCCCCTTCATAGCAATGTCCCTTCTCCCATGAAAACTTACTTCATGGAAAGATCCTCCCACATAACCCCCACCCCCCCCCCCCCAATACCAGGAAAAATATCCCCTGAAAACGTCTGTATACTTCCCAATAACCAATACTATATATTAACATTGGGTAAAGTTCATAACTTTCAGCCCTCCCCCGGGAACTTTGGGGGATTAAGTCATCCTAAAAGACATACTTATAATATTTTCGATTATGCTGAACAAAATGGCTATCTAAAAATTTTGATCGGGTGACTTTGGGAAAAAATGAGCGTGGGACGGGGCCTAGTTGCCCTCCGTTTTTTTGGTCACTTAAAAAGGGAACTAGAACTTTTAATTTCCATTCGAATGAGCCCTCACACGATATTCTAGGACCACTGGGTCGATACGATCACCCCTGGGAAAAAAAACAAACAAAAAACAAATAAACACGCACCCGTGATGTTTCTTCTGGCAAAAAATGCCAAATTCCACATTTTTGTAGATAGAAGCTTGAAACCTCTATACGCTGGTTCTCTGATACGCTGAATATGATGGTGTGATTTTCATTAAGGTTCTGTAACTTTTAAGGGTTCTTTTCCCCTTTTTTCGAAAATCAGCCAAATTTTCTCAGGCGCGTAACTTTTGATTAGTAAGACTAAACTTGATGAAACTAGTATATTTGAAATCAGCATTAAAATATGATTCTTTTGATGTATCTACTGGTATCAAAATACCCTTTTCTAGAGTTTCGGTTACCATTGAGCCGGGTCGCTCCTTACTTACAGTTCGTTACCACGAACTGTTTGATAGCATCATCTTATCTAAGAAAATATTTTTTTCAAAAATTGATTTTATTTTAAATAAATGTGTCTTTAATTGCAAAAGTGAGAAGATATAGTAGTTCTTTTTAAAATGAGCCCTTAAAAAGCTCTCTATGATGTTTCTGTGCCCTGCAAGCTGCAGAGAAGAAAAAAAGAGGCCATTGATGGTGATTCCCATGGAAAAAAGTTATTCTCCTTTTTGTTCAAGCCAAAGAATTTTCCTTGTTGTTCAAGCAAGGGACTGCAAGTCTCCTGCATAAGGTTCCAAAACAAGGCAGTTCAAATGGTCTTAATTTTTTCGATCTAGCTCCATTTTAAAGGTTTGGTTGCTATGGGCCGTGGTTCGTCCTTTAGTAGGTTGCAGCTACTGCTGCAACCAAGATCCTGGCTTTCAAAAAGAAGCTTCACCTGTTTTTCTGCCACTCCCGTTCTAGCTTTTCTACAATTCAAAAATATTTTTCACTTGGCCAACCAAAGAATTTTTTTTTTTTTTAGAGAAAGTAACTTTTCCTTTTTCCCAATCTTTTCATATGCTCTTGTTAAATTTTTCTAGTGCTAAAGGGGCTTTGCCTTAAAGTATTTGCTTATTAATTCCAGTCGGTGTAACTTCTTTTGTTTTTTTTTCGCCAGCTTATCAATAATATAATTCATTTTTTTAAAATATTTGTCTTTCGTGTTTAAAGATTTTATTAAGCATTTTCAATTAAATTGATTGCTCGAGGTATAGCGAATAGCAAAGTATCAAAATAAGTATGCTAAATAGGTTCACAAACGTATTCATGAAGTACATTTTATATAATAGTTTAATACATATTCTTTTTTTCAGACAACAATCCCCACTGAATTTAGATTCCAGGGTGCTATCATTTCTAAAATCTCGGTTGGTGGCCTAGAAGTTAGTCATACTGAAGTAATGAATTATATTGGCTTCAATGGATGTATCAAGGTAAATTATTGTAAGGCGAATTAGCTCGAATTCTTAGTGGGGGGAGGATACTTTTTGGTATAGAAATAATGGAAACTTAAAGCCCGAAACTTAAAGAAATGATGTAATTGCGAAATGGAAAATTGCGCATCAAGTGAAAAAGAAATCTGACATGTAATTTAGATAAGTGAAAAGCTATCCAACCAAATATATCTGAAGAATTTGGGAAAATCAGGAATTCCATTTCTAATGAAAAATACCTCCATATGCAGATATAGTTCTGGCAGTAGCAAGTGAAAATTTAAAATAAAGAAACGTGGGTGACAAACAAACAAAATGTAAGCTATAAACAAATGCCACCAATCAGATTAAGAAAGTGTAGTTGTCTTGGGAATCAATAAATTGTTAATGTTCGAATTTTTATGGACGAAGAGCATTTAAAGATTTAACTAATTAACTAAATCTAAATTTAAATTTTTAACTCAGTTAAATTTTATTAAATTAAAATAAAAAAATAATTAAAATTAAAAAACTAAAGTGAAATTTACATTTTTAGCTAATTAGTTTGGCTTACTTATTTTCACGTGTCAAAGTGCCAACAGTGACGAAAATGTGATGCAGCCCGAACAACTTCACAATTTTGAAGTAACCAAAAGAAACATCGTAGACAATTGCGGTTTTTAGATATGAATAGACGTAAGATGAGGCCAGGAGGAAGAACTGTTTTTATTTTGATGTCCTTGGTACGTTAAGACTAATAAAGTACAAATATATTATAAGTATAACCTTGTATTAATGTCCTAAGCCTAAAAGCCGGTAATAAATGTATAAAAGAAATTGTGAGAATGGAACAGTATTTTAATGTGGCACGATGTTTGAAACATAATATCTTTGGGATCGTTTTGTATAGTGATTATTTGTTTTATTTTTACAGTGGAACATTCTATATAGTATTATCATTATTTACTACATAACGCAAAAATAGAAAAAAAGAGCACTGACTCTAAATTAGCAAAAAAAACGTTCGTGTATTTCAACAAGAACTCAGTGCTCCACTCTGTGTCAGAACAATCAGACTCATCAATGGAGGAGAGTTCCAAAACAGAGACAAAATTAAAATGAAATCTACAGTCTTATTATATTACCAAAGCAAAACCATGTTGTTGAAACGGAAAGGGTTCCAAAATATCTGAATTTTAGCTATTACATTATCGTCGTGATAAATACTGTCTCGTTATTTGATTTTCTCTTCTTTATTTATCTTGGAATGACAATGTGGTGTTTCAAACTATCTACATAAAGTTACTACTACTACTGCTAACAAGTTACTGTAGCACCAAGCCACCTGAGGCCAACACAGCTGTGCAAGCTATCCCTCCATCCCAGTCTATTCAAAGTCTCCCTCTTTCCACTTTTCAGTTGTGCAAGAAGTTTCCATTTCCCTTAAATCTTTCCAGGGCCGTATCTAGGATTTTTTTCGGGGGGGGGAGGGTTAAAAAAATATGTTTTTTCTCGGGGAGGGGGTTGGTTACAATAAAAACTTTAAAAAACGCATCAAAAATTCGTTTATATTCATTTTTTTACGTTTTACGGGTCGGATAAACATTTTTTTGGAGGGGGGTTCAAAACATAATCTTTCTTTATGGCATCCTTTCGTCCCATTAAGTAAGTAAGTAAGTAAGTTTATTTGTAACCCGCAATATAAAATAAATGCGGAGTAAAAAAAGAAAAAAAAACAAAATAATACGAGAGGGACGGCCTGATTCCGTTTTCCCGTAGATGGTTGGCCGACAAGGACGATCTTTGGCAATGTGTCATCCTTCATCCGCATAACCTGTCCTAGCCATATCAACCTTTCTCTCATTATAGCCCTGAAAAGCAGGATTAAACCAAATTTTTTTTATAAAACTTACTATTTTAGATATGGTCAGTCAGTCGGACACCCAAAACAATCCAAAGGCAATTTCTCTGGAAAACATCTAGCAACTCTACTTCTGTTTTTTGAAGCACACAATCCGTAGGTAATTTCGCTGGATTACGTCTAGCGAATATTCCTCCGTCTTTCAGAGCCCATGGCTTCGGAACCATACTTGACCACTGTCATCACTGTAGCTTTTAATATTGTAATCTTGGTTCACAGACTTATCTTCCAATTCCTCCAAACTTTTTCAAGTGTGAAGAAAACACCCTGGGTCTTGGCTATCCTACATTTCACATCTTTACTGCACCTACCGTATTTCTTAATAGTACTACCTAGGTAAGTGAAGCTCTCCACTTTATCGATCTCCTCATTACCCAAAACCACCTCTTCACCTTCACTTATTCCTAGCTTTATTGTCTTAGTCTTAACATTAATTTTCAAACCTATTCTTGCACCCTGAACTTGCAAGACCTTCAAAAGTTCATTTATTCATTTTAATATTTTCATCTAGGATGCTTAAATCATCAACATATTCTAAGTCTCGGAGAGTATTACTTCCTCATTTGATTCCATTGTCTCCCATTACCTTTGCTATGCTCCTTAGAACAAAGTCCATCAAAGTGATCCATATAAATGGGGATAGAACGCAACCCTGCTTAACTCCTGATTTAATAAGAGACCAGCTGCTAACCTTACTTTCTACCTTAACCACAGCCATGTTTTTCTTGTACATAGTCCTAATCACTTTAATGTCATTATCTGGTGTACCTGACAAGAATAGGACCTTTTCTAGAGCTCTTCTATCCGCTAAATCAAACTCTTGCTCATAATCTATTAAACAGATGACTAAAGGCGTTTAATGATTCAGACACTTATCAATTATTAATCTAAGAGTGAAAGTTATGTCAACCCATCCTCTACCCTTCCTAAAACCACCCTGTTATTCCGTTAAAACTTCATCTACAGCATCTAAGTTTAAAAGTATCATCATACTTAGTAATTTTCCTCCAGCAGAAACTCTGGACGTTTCACTAGTCATTGTTTGCCCATGAAAAGTAAGAAAAACAGCCGCAAAAAAAAAAAAAAAAAAAACCAAAAACAAATGATTTGAGAAAAATTCACCATAGCACCTTAAAAATATCGAAGACAATAGAAAATAATTGTTGTCTAGGAAATAGGTATATATTAAAATTGATAATAATAATATCTCCCTTTTTTCTGATAAAATAAATACCGTAGGTAAGTACTTTTCATTATCAAAATGAGAACATTACTTTAATGCTCAACATGTTCTGACGCAAAGAATGGATTTGATTATTGGTGATTGAAAAACAACTATAGAAAACAGACGAATAAACTGAAAATTAAAGCAGAAACAATTTAACGAAGAAAAAGTACAATACAAATTTTGTCAAGTGAGCGGCAAGTATTTACTCTCTCCCGATTGCTTGTTTTTTGTATGACTTTCCAAGAAAAGCTTTGTTTTTAGTTGCTTTGTTTATTTTTAGGCTATTTTTATAACACATATTTGGCTGAAAAAGTGTCCCGCTGTTCAATGTATAAATGTCAAATGATGAAACTATAAGTTCGCACCCCAGCTAATCGTCATAAAGTGTTTAAAATTAAACATTTAATACTCTCAACCAACGCGTTGAGTACATTCGCAATTTACCCCAGGCATGTTTTTTGTTTATTATAAATATCATTAATAACAAAAATCTCTTTTCAGGACGTCCGATCAGGCAATAGCAAAAACGTGTTTTTAAAAGGAGGTAAAGAATCGAAAGTTCAAGATGGTTGTCCACCTTTTGATGGATGTACAAAACAGTCTTGTCCTTCTCGGACAGCTATTTGTATCGATACTTGGCAAGGTTACACATGCCAGTGTCAATTAGGTGAGACCACTTGCAAATTTTACTCCTCATTTGAAATTCCTCCCTGCTTTGAATGTCTAGAAACGTGTATTTTCTATGTCGATTTTTTCTCACGCTTCGAAAATAATCGTTCGGGAGCCAAATCGATTGGTTCCAATTTTCACAGTTTTATCAATTCAGGGTTTTCAGTACTTGACTGGCTTTCAATTTGTAAATTAAAGAGGGAATTCACTCAACACGAGTATTGATTCCAATACATCGGAAACGAAAACGAAAGATTTTGAAAGCTAAAACATTCTTAGAAGCCAATCTCACAAACTCTGTACCAAATATGCTCGAACACATTATCCAAGCTCAAAAAGCATGCTCGAATTATCCATGCGCGAGAACGAACTTGTTGAATATTATATTTACGAAGTGACTGGTAATTTTTTAAGTTATATGCTAAACATGACAGCTATTATCTCCTCTAGTTTTCTATTTTGCTTCTTGTTGTAAATCGCGTTTTGCAACTAAACCATCCAATTGTGAACTGAAGTTAAAATGGACGTGTACGTTAAGTGCGAGCCGTGACGAAAGGTCACAGGTACTAAATAAAAAAAATTCATAGAAGCTCGTTTTTATACTTCCTCAGTAATCATTTTGGTTACGTTTCGGCAAACAGTGTCCTGTTATTTGTGAAATGTTTCAAGTAAACTAGTTTAAATATGTATCAATTAAGGGTTTCACGTTAAGCGAAATACTCCCATATGCCCCTATACACGGAGTATATGAAAAAATTAAACACTGATTTATTGTACTGCCAGTCAGAAGTTCTGTTTTTTTAATTTTTATCAGTGGAAGGAATCGATCGAACTGATTGTTATCATATTTTTTTTGTATGCTTTTCAGCAAATTTATTGCTAATGTTTTGTATTCTTTTTTATTCATCTTATATTATCTTTAGCTTTAAAGTTCCTAGTATTAAAGTATATGGCGTGTCATAAATAGGATTATTTCAATATAATTTAACTTATATTTATCCCTGAATTATTATTATTAATTTGTCCTTCCACTATAAATATTTACTTGTGTCGTTTTTTATCATTTCGTGTAGATAATATGACAAAGGAATACTTAATGGTAGAAAGGTAGAAACTAGACTGGCAGTACCAAGCCCCAGTAAAGAGCTGCAACAACTGTGAAACTTGGGTCACGGCTGTGTTGTAAGCCACAATAATTCTATTGTTTCGAACTCGAACCCTCTAAAAGCACCACAAAAGTCATTGCTATTAATACCTACCAGATTTAGTAGAAATTCAACACCCCCCCCCCCTCCGCTAGATATCCTGATGATGAGAATTTAGGAGCACTCTTCTCCCTTCCTGTATAACTTAGATTGTGACTAGACACACCTAAGGTACGATTAGGATACAAGCTTTTACTACAAGTCAAGTTGGTTTGAGATCTGATATCCCCTTAAATTAAAAAAAAAAAAGAAAAAAAAAAAGACGCTGCATCCCCTATATTTGAGCTTGCTCATTGTGGACTTGTTTCTGTGTAAGTCTGGGCCTGTGCTTTACATGCATGTGAAATTTCGACCAAAATAGGAAACGTCGATAAAGACAAAACATATTCGAAATTATTTGGGATAGGGATTCCCGAAGTTATGGCCGAAAAATATAAAAGAAATGCAGTTTTGATCTCAGGCCCAGAAGAGACAACTTTTAAGTTCTATAACAGTTTTGACGTTCAGCAATCGCTAAGGAGTTTACTTCTGACGTTAGGTTAGATTTGATTTGCATAAATTACTACAAATTTAACAGACATTTTGGAAATATTATTCGTTGTTTCAAAATCCTTTTACCGGAAATTTGTTTTGAATTTACATCTCTTACCATAACTGACCTACAGAACACTGTTCACGATGGAAAAAGGCTGTGAAAGCAGTTGTGTTGCTGTGCAACATAACTGTAGTTTTTTTTAGGGTTCTCATAGCTCTCATAGTTTTCAACTATAGTAGGAGCAAAAAAATTAGTTCTTTCCGGGATGTATCACAAATCAGTTCTCCAGATTAAGTTCATTTATAAACCAATTTAATGTCATCGTTTCTAACTTTAGGTTATGTCGGGGCTGATTGTATAAGCATTTGTGAATTAAACCCGTGTGAAAATGGTGCCTCTTGCGTGCTTGATCGAACTGCTTCAGCTGGATACCGATGCATCTGTCCATCAAAAAAGTTCAGTGGAGATCATTGTGAAAATATCATTCAACAGATATGTCCAGCCAGCTGGTGGGGAGAACCAGTATGTGGGCCTTGTGATTGCGATGTTTCAAAGGGATATAACCCCTCATGCAATAAGACAAATGGAGTATGTTCTTGTCAGGTAAGTGCTTTAAAAGTAAATTGAAGTTTGGAGTTGAAGACCCTTTAGACTCTCCTCCCCACCTTTACAATATGTTAAGACTTAAACGATTTTCACCGTACTTTATTTACAAATTCTTATTTTGATGGGCTTTGCCAACCATCCCCCCCCCCCCTAAGAATTTTTGTGTACTTACTTGCACAGGTGGTTCACCTTCGAAGAATATCAAGTTAAGAAATAAAAAGGAAAAGTGTTAAAACATAGGCTCCCTAAGTTAAGCGACTAAAATTAAGTCCATTACTCGCGGTCCCGTTTCGTCAAAGTGAGCAAAAAATTTCAAGACTCAATTGGAGAGTCGTGGAAAAATGAGCTGAATACTGACTCGGTGTAAAAACAGGCGCAAAAACAAGCTAGGTTCAGACTACGGACCGACTGGGTGCTAAAATGAACTTGAATCCAAGTAAGTCCTTATTCTTTTTTTTTTTTATTTTTAAATCCCACCTCTTCTCCTCTCGGTGACATAATAATCTTTTTCACTTAATTTCAAACTTTAATGTCATCTACACTAATTTAAAAACGTCTTTTATTTTTTAATTTGGGTAGCCAAACATAATTGATGAAGACACGGTATGCTACTATAAATATTTAGCGTGAGCAATCTTTTTAATAAGGAGTATTATCGTTCTTTATCATTTTCTGTATTTTTATCCTATATTTTCTTTTTTTTTCTCCTACTATTTTCCCTTTTTTTTCTTCCCCTTTTCCTTTCTTCTTCTTTTTTTTATTAATAAATAAACTCAATAAAATCACAATTTACAACCAAATACCATCACCAAATAACTTCTCTTCTTCTATTTTCTCCTCCTTTATACCTCTGAAATTTAAAAAAACTAAATTATTTCGATATAAAATTTTCATCATCCTAACTATAAAACTCCCTTTTTCAAAACAAATTACAAAACCAATTTACACCTTTTACTTTTACTATACTACCTATGGTTAAGTCTTTATATGGTGCAAAAATCAGTCAAGGCCTGATCTGGTGCAAGAACGAGCTTTAGTTTTGGGTCGGTATGAAAGGAGCGGAGTTCTAACTCGGTGCAGACATGAGCTATGTCCGAGCTGTGGACTGACTCAGTACAAAAAAAGCAAACTTCAGACTTGGCGTAAAAATGAGTTAAGTCATGACTAGGGGAAACCTGAGTTTTTCATGTTGGTTTCATTTTTTATTCATAGTAGTTTTGGTTCCTTTTGAGATGGATTTTATTGTTCACTTTAATTTCTGCTTGTCTTAGGTTTCGTCTATTCATTCATAGTCCTTTCTGTTCGTTTAAGTTCGACTTATTATATAACATTAAACATGTTGGCTATAGATTTTAGTATTACTCTTCACATTTCTTTGAAAAACTCTTTTACTAAGCTGTGCTTAAAATTAATTACTAAACAGCAAGCAAATCTAAATTTTTCTCAAATCTTCTTTCTCACAAATACACCACTAGAATAATCATGACCAAAAACTTTTAACCGGAGTTATAAAAAGCTGAAACTTAAAAGGAGCAAAAATTCCTTGAACAGTAGGGTCAGTGGCATCAATTCAAGAATATGCAGTTGAGAGAGGGCAAAATATAATCTTCAAAACTTAGAAGCGAAGGCAAATTCGTCGTTTTTCAATGAAAATGCCAAAAGAAAGGCATTTTGACTGAAAATACCCCAAAACGATGATACGGAATAGGGGGGCTGCTAAACCCTAAAACCCCAGACGTAAAATTTAATTGAATGCATGCCCTGTAATAAAAACTTAAAACAATGCAACAAATGCCTAACTGGTAACTAGTAATGCTGTATTGATTTTTCAAAAATTGAAGTATTTGTAATTTTCAACGAAAGTATCACATATGTTTTGTTTTCAGTTATGCGTCAGCATGAAATTTACGAGTGGTGGATTTAGGGCTGAGTTTTGAGGATTGAGTTTTGTTTCTTTTCAATGTTAAATAGATAAAAGAGTGGTTGATAGGTAATTTTGAAGCTTCGAAGAACCTGACAAAATGAATTTCGTTGCTTATTATGCTCTTTCCTAACTAAAAGTTGTTAGCGATCAAAAATGGATCAGATAGAGCACTGGCCATGAAATGGATTTTTAATGTTTTAAGAATCCCTAGATTAGATACCTCTAATTAGAGCATTGACTCATGGATCCTTTCCGTTCCATTAGTGGCAGGATTACCCTAGCCCATCAATTATTTGGAATGGTCATCGTGCGCCACACTATGCAGAGCTGCGTTTGGAGCCGCAATACCAAGACCCCCCCCCATACTTCAGGAGTTGGAGGTTATACCTCAAACACTGTGTGTTTATTTTCCAATCTCTTCATTAACTTGATTATTTCACCAAGGGAAAAAGGATGCCTCATGACTACCAAGTACTCCTAAAGCTACTCGGCCTTTTTTGGGACGAAATGTTTGTAAGTGATGGAAGTGTTTATTTTCCATCCTGTTCAGCTTATCGTATGGTGGCATATTGTCGCTGGGGTGAGCAGGATGTTCTCCGACTTTCAAGATCTCCTCTGGCAGCCAGCAATTTTGCGCGCCTGCTTTGGATCAACTGAGGACTCAGCTGCTTTCAAGACGTTATGCTTGAATTTATGCTTCCTTGGAATCAGCTAGAATAATTGGATATTGAAATTGACTTGAGATTCCCACAGCTCACTTTTCTCCGATACTACGATCTTTCAAGTTCTGGAAATGGAAGAAGCCACTCCAGCTCCTGCCTCGTAAAGTATCTATTGGGAACCAAACATTAGTAGAGATGACCCTAAAGGTCCGATCCCTCACCCCTGCTGCCACCTACAACTTTTTTACATAGTTTAATGAGGACAGGGTCAATGACCTCTTTCTCCATGACCTCTTTCTCCAGGTGTGTTTTTGGCACGCCCTCAGCGAATGTCAATGTTGTTATTGTTTCCGAGGCAAAATGCCAAGGTCAATGTTGTTGTTGTTTTGAACAGAGTAATTAGAGAGAACACGTGGTTAATGGGATCAATGTTGTTGTCGTTTCCGAGCCAACTTTCTTTTCTGGTCAGTCTAGAGTTGGCAGTCATTAATCAAATTGTTTCCAGGGAGTGTCTGACAGATGACGTCAAGTTAATTAATGTCTCTGGAGTTCGACCAGAATTGTTTCCGAGAAACAGTTAGATCACACATGATGTCATGATTGATTGATTCACACGAAAGGGGAATTAATTTGTTGTTCTAAAGAGAATTGATTCACGAAAGGGAAATTAATTTGTTGTTTCTAACAAGAGAATCGTTTCCGAGGCAGACGTTTTGATCTTAGCGCGCGAAAAGGTTTCCAAATAATTTGAAATGCATTAGCGCAGAGATGCCAAACAAAGGAACATGCTGAAATTCCGTTTGGGGGGTAATTTTGGCGAAACCGTTTTAGCTATTTTATGGAATTATTTCGGCGAAACACTTAGAGACATTATAAAATATGATTTTTGAAGAGATTTTGGAGGAGGTTTTGAGTGTGGTCGTTATAATACACAAGTTTCATTTGAACAGTGTTGTGAGGTCCTCTAACCCAACCCCAAAGGGTTCCAATCCTCCTACCCAACCCCGAAGGAAGCCCCCGGTCCTCAAAGGCCCCCCAAGCTCCCAAAGGATCACCGGCGCCCCCAAAGGCCCACCCAGACCCCCAAAGGCCATCCCCGGGCCCTCAAAGGCCCCCCAAGCTCCCAAAGGGCCCCCCGGATCCCAGAGGCCATCACCCGGTCCCCAAAGGTCCACTGGGCTCCCAAAGGACCCATCGGCCCTCAAGTGCCCCACCAGACCCCCAAAGGCCCTCCCTGTGCCCCAAAGGCCCTCCCCTGGTCCTCAAAGGGCCCCCAGACTCCCAAAGGGCCCCCCGGATCCCAGAGGCCATCACCCGGTCCCCAAAGGTCCACCGGGCTCCCAAAGGACCCATCGGCCCTCAAGTGCCCCACCAGACCCCCAAAGGCCCTCCCTGTGTCCCAAAGGCCCTCCCCTGGTCCTCAAAGGGCCCCCGGACTCCCAAAGGGCCCCCCGGACCTCAGAGGCTCTCACCCGGTCCCCAAAGGTCCACCGGGCTTCCAAAGGACCCATCGGCCCTCAAGTGCCCCACCAGACCCCCAAAGGCCCTCCCTGTGACCAAAAGGCCCTCCCTTGGTCCTCAAAGGGCCCCCGGACTCCCAAAGGGCCCCCCGGACCCCAGAGGCCCTCACCCGGTCCCCAAAGGTCCACCGGGCTTCCAAAGGACCCATTGGCCCTCAAGTGCCCCCCCCCCAGACCCCCAAAGACCCTCCCCAGCCCCCAAAGGCCCACCCCGGTCCCCAAAGGTCCCCCGGGCTCCCATAAGACCACCCCAGCCCTCAAGAGCCCCTGGATCCCCAAACGCCCTCCCCGGGCCCCTCCAAAGAGCCCCCTCTCCATTTTTAACACTTTTTATGGCTTTATTATATCTTTTCAGAGCAAGTTCCTTTCTTAATGTCCCTCCTAAACCCATTTTCCCACTTGAAGTACCAATCCCTTTACTCACAACTATACTTTACAGCTTTTTGGATACCTCAACACCAAGAAATACTTTTCAAAAGTCATTTCAGAGCAACTTCATTTCTTAATGTTCATTCTAAACCCATTTTCCAACTTGAAGTACTTATCTTTTTTACTCACAACTATACTTTACAGCTTTTTGGATACCTCAACATCAAGAAATACTTTTCAAAGACCAATTCAGAGCAAGTTAATTTCTTAATGCCCTTCCTAAACCCATTTTCCCACTTGAAGTACTTATCTTTTTCACCCACAACTATACTTTACAGCTTTTTGGATATCTCAACACCAAGAAATACTTTTCAAAGACCATTTCAGAGCAAGTTAATTTCTTAATGTCCCTTCTAAACCCATTTTCCAACTTGAAGTACTTATCTTTTTTACTCACAACTATACTTTACAGCTTTTTGGATACCTCAACATCAAGAAATACTTTTCAAAGACCAGTTCAGAGCAAGTTAATTTCTTAATGCCCTTCCTAAACCCATTTTCCAACTTGAAGTACTTATCTTTTTCACCCACAACTATACTTTACAGCTTTTTGGATATCTCAACACCAAGAAATACTTTTCAAAGACCATTTCCGAGCAAGTTAATTTCTTAATGTCCCTTCTAAACCCATTTTCCAACTTGAAGTACCAATCCCTTTACTCACAACTATACTTTACAGCTTTTTGGATACCTCAACATCAAGAAATACTTTTCAAAGACCATTTCAGAGCAAGTTAATTTCTTAATGTCCCTTCTAAACCCATTTTCCAACTTGAAGTACTTATCTTTTTTACTCACAACTATACTTTACAGCTTTTTGGATACCTCAACATCAAGAAATACTTTTCAAAGACCATTTCAGAGCAAGCTAATTTCTTAATGTCCTTCCTAAACCCATTCTCCGACTTGAAGTACTTATCTTTTTCATCACAACTATACTTTACAGCTTTTTGGATACCTCAGCACCAAGAAATACTTTTCAAAGACCATTTCAGAGCAAGTTAATTTCTTAATGTCCCTCCTAAACCCATTCCCCGACTTGAAGTACTTATCTTTTTCATCACAACTATACTTTACAGCTTTTTGGATATCTCAACACCAAGAAATACTTTTCAAAGACCATTTCAGAGCAAGTTACTTTCTTAATGTCCTTCCTAAACCCATTTTCCAACTTGAAGTACTTATCTTTTTCACCCACAGCTATACTTTACAGCTTTTTGGATATCTCAACACCAAGAAATACTTTTCAAAGACCATTTCAGAGCAAGTTACTTTCTTAATGTCCTTCCTAAACCCATTCTCCAACTTGAAGTACTTATCTTTTTCACCCACAACTATACTTTACAGCTTTTTGGATATCTCAACACCAAGAAATACTTTTCAAAGACCATTTCAGAGCAAGTTAATTTCTTAATGTCCCTTCTAAACCCATTTTCCAACTTGAAGTACTTATCTTTTTCATCACAACTATACTTTACAGCTTTTTGGATACCTCAACACCAAGAAATACTTTTCAAAGACCATTTCAGAGCAAGTTACTTTCTTAATGTCCCTTCTAAACCCATTCTCCGACTTGAAGTACTTATCTTTTTCACCCACAACTATACTTTACAGATTTTTGGATACCTCAACATCAAGAAATACTTTTCAAAGACCATTTCAGAGCAAATTACTTTCTTAATGTCCCTTCTAAACCTATTCTCCCACTTGAAGTACTTATCTTTTTCACCCACAGCTATACTCTACAGCTTTTTGGATACCTCAACACCAAGAAATACTTTTCAAAGACCATTTCAGAGCAAATTACTTTCTTAATGTCCCTCCTAAACCCATTTTCCGACTTGAAGTACTTATCTTTTTCACCCACAACTATACTTTACAGATTTTTGGATACCTCAACATCAAGAAATACTTTTCAAAGACCATTTCAGAGCAAATTACTTTCTTAATGTCCCTTCTAAACCTATTCTCCCACTTGAAGTACTTATCTTTTTCATCACAACTATACTTTACAGCTTTTGGATATCTCAACACCAAGAAATACTTTTCAAAGACCATTTCAGAGCAAATTACTTTCTTAATGTCCCTCCTAAACCCATTTTCCGACTTGAAGTACTTATCTTTTTCACCCACAACTATACTTTACAGATTTTTGGATACCTCAACACCAAGAAATACTTTTCAAAGACCATTTCAGAGCAAGTTACTTTCTTAATGTCCCTCCTAAACCCATTCTCCGACTTGAAGTACTTATCTTTTTCATCACAACTATACTTTACAGCTTTTTGGATACCTCAACACCAAGAAATACTTTTCAAAGACCATTTCAGAGCAAGTTACTTTCTTAATGTCCCACCTAAACCCATTTTCCGACTTGAAGTACTTATCTTTTTCACCCACAACTATACTTTACAGCTTTTTGGATACCTCAACACCAAGAAATACTTTTCAAAAGTCATTTCAGAGCAACTTCCTTTCTTAATGTCCCTCCTAAACCTATTCTCCGACTTGAAGTACTTATCTTTTTCATCACAACTATACTTTACGGATTTTTGGATATCTCAACACCAAGAAATACTTTTCAAAGACCATTTCAGAGCAAGTTACTTTCTTAATGTCATTCCTAAACCCATTTTCCCACTTGAAGTACTTATCTTTTTCACCCACAACTATACTTTACAGCTTTTTGGATACCTCAACACCAAGAAATACTTTTCAAAAGTCATTTCAGAGCAACTTCCTTTCTTAATGTCCCTCCTAAACCTATTCTCCGACTTGAAGTACTTATCTTTTTCACCCACAACTATACTTTACGGATTTTTGGATATCTCAACACCAAGAAATACTTTTCAAAGACCATTTCAGAGCAAGTTACTTTCTTAATGTCACTCCTAAACCCATTCTCTGACTTGAAGTACTTATCTTTTTCACCCACAACTATACTCTACAGCTTTTTGGATACCTCAACACCAAGAAATACTTTTCAAAGACCATTTCAGAGCAAGTTAATTTCTTAATGTCCCTCCTAAACCCATTTTCCGACTTGAAGTACTTATCTTTTTCACCCACAACTTTACTTTACAGCTTTTTGGATATCTCAACACCAAGAAATACTTTTCAAAGACCATTTCAGAGCAAGTTAATTTCTTAATGTCCCTTCTAAACCCATTTTCCCACTTGAAGTACTTATCTTTTTCATCACAACTATACTTTACAGCTTTTTGGATATCTCAACATCAAGAAATACTTTTCAAAGACCATTTCAGAGCAAGTTAATTTCTTAATGTCACTCCTAAACCCATTTTCCCACTTGAAGTACTTATCTTTTTCATCACAACTATACTTTACAGCTTTTTGGATATCTCAACATCAAGAAATACTTTTCAAAGACCATTTCAGAGCAAGTTAATTTCTTAATGTCCCTCCTAAACCCATTTTCCAACTTGAAGTACTTATCTTTTTCACCAGAACTATACTTTACAGCTTTTTGGATACGTCAACACTAAGAAATACTTTTCAAAGACCATTTCAGAGCAAGTTACTTTCTTAATGTCCCTCCTAAACCCATTTTCCAACTTGAAGTACTTATCTTTTTCATCCACTTTCTCAATGAAAAAAGAAATTAGTTTTTAATCAATTCTAATTTTCCAAATAATATAAAAATTTTCCACTTCGGTTCAGATTTTCTCAAAGGGGTGAAAAAATTTAAAATAATGTTCCAAATTTTTCATAGAAGATAGAAAAGTTCAAGTTCTCTTCTGAATTTTACCAAAGAACACGCTTCAATTCTAATTTCTCCAGAGAAAATAAAAATCTTCCACTTCAGTTCTTTATTTCACAAATACATAAAGAAATTTAAAGTTCAATTCTAAATTTTTGGTAGAAGATAGAAAAAGTAATACCATACTTGTGAATATTTTCATGGAAGATAAAAAGTTCTAGTTCAATTTACAATTTCCTCAACGAAGTGAAGAAAAGTTCAAGTTCTCTTCTGAATTTTACTAAAGAACACAATTCAATTCTAATTTCACCAGAGAAAATAAAAATCTTCCACTTCAAGTTCTCTATTTCACAATGACATAAAGAAATTTAAAGTTCAATTCTAAATTTTTCGGAGGAAGATAGAAAAAGCAATACCATACTTGTGAATATTTTCCCGGAAAATAAAAATTTCTAGTTCAATTTAAAATTTTCTCAACGAAGTCAAGAAAGTTCAAGTTCTCTTCTGAATTTTCTCAATGAAAAAGAAATTAGTCATTGATCATTTCTATTTTTCCAAATAATATAAAAATTTTCCACTTTAGTTCAGATCTGTCTCGAAGAGATGAAAAATTTAAAATACTGTTCCAAATTTTTCACAGAAGATAAAAAAGTTCAAGTTCTCTTCGGAATTTTACCAAAGAATACAATTCAATTCTAATTTCTCCAGAGAAAACAAAAATCTTCCACTTCAGTTCTTTATTTCACAAAGCCATAAAGAAATTTAAAGTTCAATTCTAAATTTTTCCGTGAAAGATAGAAAAAGTAATACCATGCTTGTGAATATTTTCACGGAAGATAAAAAGTTCCAGTTCAATTGAAAATTTTCTCAACGAAGTGAAGAAAAGTTCAAGTTCTCTACTGAATTTTACCAAAGAACACAATTCAATTCTAATTTACCTAGAGTAAAATTAAAATCTTCCACATAAGTTCTTATTTCACAAAGACATAAAGAAATTTAAAGTTCAATTCTAAATTTTTCGGTGGAAGATAGAAAAAGTAATAGCACACTTGTGAATATTTTCCCAGAAGATAAAAAGTTCTAGTTCAATTTAAAATTTTCTCAACGAAGTGAAGAAAAATTCAAGTTCTCTTCTGAATTTTACCAAAGAACACAATTCAATTCTAATTTCACCAGAGAAAATAAAAATCTTCCACTTCAGTTCTTTATTTCACAAAGACATAAAGAAATTTAAAGTTCAATTCTAAATTTTTCGGCGGAAGATAGAAAAAGTAATACCATACTTGTGAATATTTTCCCGGAAGATAAAAAGTTCTAGTTCAACTTTAAATTTTCTTGAACTTTTCCAGAGGATTTCAAAATCCCCACCCCCCCCCCACCCCCTCCAAACTCAAAAATTTCTAGGAACATATTTTCATCATATTTAAATATTTACCTACGTACGCATCACTTAGGTTAGATTAGATCGCCACCAAGGTCAGGTTAGGTTAGATTAGGTTAGCTCACCTAACATTTCTAGGTTAACTTACATCAGCTTAAGTGGCGCGCCACTTAAGCTGATGTAAGTTAACCTAGAAATGTTAGGTGAGCTAACCTAATCTAACCTAACCTGACCTTGGTGGCGATCTAATCTAACCTAAGTGATGCGTACGTAGGTAAATATTTAAATATGATGAAAATATGTTCCTAGAAATTTTTGAGTTTGGAGGGGGTGGGGGGGGGTGGGGATTTTGAAATCCTCTGGAAAAGTTCAAGAAAATTTAAAGTTGAACTAGAACTTTTTATCTTCCGGGAAAATATTCACAAGTATGGTATTACTTTTTCTATCTTCCGCCGAAAAATTTAGAATTGAACTTTAAATTTCTTTATGTCTTTGTGAAATAAAGAACTGAAGTGGAAGATTTTTATTTTCTCTGGTGAAATTAGAATTGAATTGTGTTCTTTAGTAAAATTCAGAAGAGAACTTGAACTTTTCTTCACTTCGTTGAGGAAATTGTAAATTGAACTAGAACTTTTTATCTTCCATGAAAATATTCACAAGTATGGTATTACTTTTTCTATCTTCTACCAAAAATTTAGAATTGAACTTTAAATTTCTTTATGTATTTGTGAAATAAAGAACTGAAGTGGAAGATTTTTATTTTCTCTGGAGAAATTAGAATTGAAGCGTGTTCTTTGGTAAAATTCAGAAGAGAACTTGAACTTTTCTATCTTCTATGAAAAATTTGGAACATTATTTTAAATTTTTTCACCCCTTTGAGAAAATCTGAACCGAAGTGGAAAATTTTTATATTATTTGGAAAATTAGAATTGATTAAAAACTAATTTCTTTTTTCATTGAGAAAGTGGATGAAAAAGATAAGTACTTCAAGTTGGAAAATGGGTTTAGGAGGGACATTAAGAAAGTAACTTGCTCTGAAATGGTCTTTGAAAAGTATTTCTTAGTGTTGACGTATCCAAAAAGCTGTAAAGTATAGTTCTGGTGAAAAAGATAAGTACTTCAAGTTGGAAAATGGGTTTAGGAGGGACATTAAGAAATTAACTTGCTCTGAAATGGTCTTTGAAAAGTATTTCTTGATGTTGAGATATCCAAAAAGCTGTAAAGTATAGTTGTGATGAAAAAGATAAGTACTTCAAGTGGGAAAATGGGTTTAGGAGTGACATTAAGAAATTAACTTGCTCTGAAATGGTCTTTGAAAAGTATTTCTTGATGTTGAGATATCCAAAAAGCTGTAAAGTATAGTTGTGATGAAAAAGATAAGTACTTCAAGTGGGAAAATGGGTTTAGAAGGGACATTAAGAAATTAACTTGCTCTGAAATGGTCTTTGAAAAGTATTTCTTGGTGTTGAGATATCCAAAAAGCTGTAAAGTAAAGTTGTGGGTGAAAAAGATAAGTACTTCAAGTCGGAAAATGGGTTTAGGAGGGACATTAAGAAATTAACTTGCTCTGAAATGGTCTTTGAAAAGTATTTCTTGGTGTTGAGGTATCCAAAAAGCTGTAGAGTATAGTTGTGGGTGAAAAAGATAAGTACTTCAAGTCAGAGAATGGGTTTAGGAGTGACATTAAGAAATTAACTTGCTCTGAAATGGTCTTTGAAAAGTATTTCTTGGTGTTGAGATATCCAAAAATCCGTAAAGTATAGTTGTGGGTGAAAAAGATAAGTACTTCAAGTCGGAGAATAGGTTTAGGAGGGACATTAAGAAAGGAAGTTGCTCTGAAATGACTTTTGAAAAGTATTTCTTGGTGTTGAGGTATCCAAAAAGCTGTAAAGTATAGTTGTGGGTGAAAAAGATATGCACTTCAAGTGGGAAAATGGGTTTAGGAATGACATTAAGAAAGTAACTTGCTCTGAAATGGTCTTTGAAAAGTATTTCTTGGTGTTGAGATATCCAAAAATCCGTAAAGTATAGTTGTGATGAAAAAGATAAGTACTTCAAGTCGGAGAATAGGTTTAGGAGGGACATTAAGAAAGGAAGTTGCTCTGAAATGACTTTTGAAAAGTATTTCTTGGTGTTGAGGTATCCAAAAAGCTGTAAAGTATAGTTGTGGGTGAAAAAGATAAGTACTTCAAGTCGGAAAATGGGTTTAGGAGGACATTAAGAAAGTAATTTGCTCTGAAATGGTCTTTGAAAAGTATTTCTTGGTGTTGAGGTATCCAAAAAGCTGTAAAGTATAGTTGTGATGAAAAAGATAAGTACTTCAAGTCGGAGAATGGGTTTAGGAGGGACATTAAGAAAGTAACTTGCTCTGAAATGGTCTTTGAAAAGTATTTCTTGGTGTTGAGGTATCCAAAAATCTGTAAAGTATAGTTGTGGGTGAAAAAGATAAGTACTTCAAGTCGGAAAATGGGTTTAGGAGGGACATTAAGAAAGTAATTTGCTCTGAAATGGTCTTTGAAAAGTATTTCTTGGTGTTGAGATATCCAAAAGCTGTAAAGTATAGTTGTGATGAAAAAGATAAGTACTTCAAGTGGGAGAATAGGTTTAGAAGGGACATTAAGAAAGTAATTTGCTCTGAAATGGTCTTTGAAAAGTATTTCTTGATGTTGAGGTATCCAAAAATCTGTAAAGTATAGTTGTGGGTGAAAAAGATAAGTACTTCAAGTCGGAAAATGGGTTTAGGAGGGACATTAAGAAAGTAATTTGCTCTGAAATGGTCTTTGAAAAGTATTTCTTGGTGTTGAGGTATCCAAAAAGCTGTAGAGTATAGCTGTGGGTGAAAAAGATAAGTACTTCAAGTGGGAGAATAGGTTTAGAAGGGACATTAAGAAAGTAATTTGCTCTGAAATGGTCTTTGAAAAGTATTTCTTGGTGTTGAGGTATCCAAAAAGCTGTAAAGTATAGTTGTGATGAAAAAGATAAGTACTTCAAGTTGGAAAATGGGTTTAGAAGGGACATTAAGAAATTAACTTGCTCTGAAATGGTCTTTGAAAAGTATTTCTTGGTGTTGAGATATCCAAAAAGCTGTAAAGTATAGTTGTGGGTGAAAAAGATAAGTACTTCAAGTTGGAGAATGGGTTTAGGAAGGACATTAAGAAAGTAACTTGCTCTGAAATGGTCTTTGAAAAGTATTTCTTGGTGTTGAGATATCCAAAAAGCTGTAAAGTATAGCTGTGGGTGAAAAAGATAAGTACTTCAAGTTGGAAAATGGGTTTAGGAAGGACATTAAGAAAGTAACTTGCTCTGAAATGGTCTTTGAAAAGTATTTCTTGGTGTTGAGATATCCAAAAAGCTGTAAAGTATAGTTGTGATGAAAAAGATAAGTACTTCAAGTCGGGGAATGGGTTTAGGAGGGACATTAAGAAATTAACTTGCTCTGAAATGGTCTTTGAAAAGTATTTCTTGGTGCTGAGGTATCCAAAAAGCTGTAAAGTATAGTTGTGATGAAAAAGATAAGTACTTCAAGTCGGAGAATGGGTTTAGGAAGGACATTAAGAAATTAGCTTGCTCTGAAATGGTCTTTGAAAAGTATTTCTTGATGTTGAGGTATCCAAAAAGCTGTAAAGTATAGTTGTGAGTAAAAAAGATAAGTACTTCAAGTTGGAAAATGGGTTTAGAAGGGACATTAAGAAATTAACTTGCTCTGAAATGGTCTTTGAAAAGTATTTCTTGATGTTGAGGTATCCAAAAAGCTGTAAAGTATAGTTGTGAGTAAAGGGATTGGTACTTCAAGTTGGAAAATGGGTTTAGAAGGGACATTAAGAAATTAACTTGCTCGGAAATGGTCTTTGAAAAGTATTTCTTGGTGTTGAGATATCCAAAAAGCTGTAAAGTATAGTTGTGGGTGAAAAAGATAAGTACTTCAAGTTGGAAAATGGGTTTAGGAAGGGCATTAAGAAATTAACTTGCTCTGAACTGGTCTTTGAAAAGTATTTCTTGATGTTGAGGTATCCAAAAAGCTGTAAAGTATAGTTGTGAGTAAAAAAGATAAGTACTTCAAGTTGGAAAATGGGTTTAGAAGGGACATTAAGAAATTAACTTACTCTGAAATGGTCTTTGAAAAGTATTTCTTGGTGTTGAGATATCCAAAAAGCTGTAAAGTATAGTTGTGGGTGAAAAAGATAAGTACTTCAAGTGGGAAAATGGGTTTAGGAAGGGCATTAAGAAATTAACTTGCTCTGAATTGGTCTTTGAAAAGTATTTCTTGATGTTGAGGTATCCAAAAAGCTGTAAAGTATAGTTGTGAGTAAAAAAGATAAGTACTTCAAGTTGGAAAATGGGTTTAGAATGAACATTAAGAAATGAAGTTGCTCTGAAATGACTTTTGAAAAGT
Organism: Artemia sinica; assembly: GCA_027921565.1. Lineage (NCBI taxonomy): Eukaryota > Metazoa > Arthropoda > Branchiopoda > Anostraca > Artemiidae > Artemia > Artemia sinica. The sequence continues at coordinate 28,010,071 of CM051274.1, read as the reverse complement.
ATTTCTTGGTGTTGAGGTATCCAAAAAGCTGTAAAGTATAGTTGTGAGTAAAGGGATTGGTACTTCAAGTGGGAAAATGGGTTTAGGAGGGACATTAAGAAAGGAACTTGCTCTGAAAAGATATAATAAAGCCATAAAAAGTGTTAAAAATGGAGAGGGGGCTCTTTGGAGGGGCCCGGGGAGGGCGTTTGGGGATCCAGGGGCTCTTGAGGGCTGGGTGGTCTTATGGGAGCCCGGGGGACCTTTGGGGACCGGGTGGGCCTTTGGGGGCTGGGGAGGGTCTTTGGGGGTCTGGGGGGGGGGGCACTTGAGGGCCGATGGGTCCTTTGGAAGCCCGGTGGACCTTTGGGGACCGGGTGAGGGCCTCTGGGGTCCGGGGGGCCCTTTGGGAGTCCGGGGGCCCTTTGAGGACCAAGGGAGGGCCTTTTGGTCACAGGGAGGGCCTTTGGGGGTCTGGTGGGGCACTTGAGGGCCGATGGGTCCTTTGGAAGCCCGGTGGACCTTTGGGGACCGGGTGAGAGCCTCTGAGGTCCGGGGGGCCCTTTGGGAGTCCGGGGGCCCTTTGAGGACCAGGGGAGGGCCTTTGGGACACAGGGAGGGCCTTTGGGGGTCTGGTGGGGCACTTGAGGGCCGATGGGTCCTTTGGGAGCCCGGTGGACCTTTGGGGACCGGGTGATGGCCTCTGGGATCCGGGGGGCCCTTTGGGAGTCCGGGGGCCCTTTGAGGACCAGGGGAGGGCCTTTGGGGCACAGGGAGGGCCTTTGGGGGTCTGGTGGGGCACTTGAGGGCCGATGGGTCCTTTGGGAGCCCAGTGGACCTTTGGGGACCGGGTGATGGCCTCTGGGATCCGGGGGCCCTTTGGGAGCTTGGGGGCCTTTGAGGGCCCGGGGATGGCCTTTGGGGGTCTGGGTGGGCCTTTGGGGGCGCCGGTGATCCTTTGGGAGCTTGGGGGGCCTTTGAGGACCGGGGGCTTCCTTCGGGGTTGGGTAGGAGGATTGGAACCCTTTGGGGTTGGGTTAGAGGACCTCACAACACTGTTCAAATGAAACTTGTGTATTATAACGACCACACTCAAAACCTCCTCCAAAATCTCTTCAAAAATCATATTTTATAATGTCTCTAAGTGTTTCGCCGAAATAATTCCATAAAATAGCTAAAACGGTTTCGCCAAAATTACCCCCCAAACGGAATTTCAGCATGTTCCTTTTGTTTGGCATCTCTGCGCTAATGCATTTCAAATTATTTGGAAACCTTTTCGCGCGCTAAGATCAAAACGTCTGCCTCGGAAACGATTCTCTTGTTAGAAACAACAAATTAATTTCCCTTTCGTGAATCAATTCTCTTTAGAACAACAAATTAATTCCCCTTTCGTGTCAATCAATCAATCATGACATCATGTGTGATCTAACTGTTTCTCGGAAACAATTCTGGTCGAACTCCAGAGACATTAATTAACTTGACGTCATCTGTCAGACACTCCCTGGAAACAATTTGATTAATGACTGCCAACTCTAGACTGACCAGAAAAGAAAGTTGGCTCGGAAACGACAACAACATTGATCCCATTAACCACGTGTTCTCTCTAATTACTCTGTTCAAAACAACAACAACATTGACCTTGGCATTTTGCCTCGGAAACAATAACAACATTGACATTCGCTGAGGGCGTGCCAAAAACACACCTGGAGAAAGAGGTCATGGAGAAAGAGGTCATTGACCCTGTCCTCATTAAACTATGTAAAAAAGTTGTAGGTGGCAGCAGGGGTGAGGGATCGGACCTTTAGGGTCATCTCTACTAACATTATCAGGCTAAAATAGTCCGGGTAGGCAGGTCCCGAAATCAACAAGGGTTATAACCACGGTCTTCTAGTGGTCTTCTGGTGGTCTTATGGTTTTGCATAGCTCAGCGAATCACTTAGGCACGTATAGAATTAATTAAAAAATTCGTTTACTGTTTCATATATATTGCGAGAAAATAAAATTGACCTCTCTTACGAGTATTATATCCTTTACTTTGAAATTTATAGGACAACAGATACCAACCCGAAGGAGTTGATCAGTGTCTTCACTGTGACTGCTATTCAATTGGATCATTTGGGAGTCGTTGTGATCCCATAACCGGACAGTGCCGTTGTAGACCAGGTGTAATAGGAAGGATGTGTGATGCTTGTCCTAATCCTAATGCAGAAGTAACTCTCACCGGCTGTGAAGGTAAAATTATTATCAGGTCCTATACTTTAGACTTAATCATACTTTTAAGTTATTTCATTGTCCTATAGGTAATTATACCCGTCTTTCATTTTACTATCCTACTTTTTTTTTATGAAAAGCCAGAAGTTTCTAGTTAGTTTTCTAAACGTGTAGAGTGGTATAAAGTATGTACTCTTGGTTACAGCTTTGGCTAAAAGACAAATTCAAATCAATAACAATTTACGGTGTATTTTTCAATTATTGACTCAAATATAAATTATCTTTTCTCTTTTATTCACTAATTTTTCCTTGTAATATTGAGCATTTTCAAATGCTACCAAATAAAGCAGTTCGTAATTTAAATTCGAATGTTTTAAACCCTAGATTAAAGGAAACTTTAATGTGAAACTGTCGATAGTTTTGTCAATCTGTAAAAAATTGCACGTGCAACTACATTATTGCTATTTATAATTGCAAAAGAACACAAAATTTATTAAAAACTTTTTTTGAAGAGGCCAAGTTATAAATGGGGAGTCCAGGGGCAATCTACATCTTAATATTTTTTGCCGTAAATTTTCCTTAGATGTAAAGGGAGACATATTGAATCAGTTTGAGATATGTAATCAGAGGCAGACAGACCCAAGTCAAAGAGTCCTTAATAAAGAGCCACGCCCCTCTAATGTGTTATTTGTTTACTAGTTTTTTTTTTCGGCCACTTTGTATGGAAGGACTGGTCGTTGAAACTTGGAACGTGAAGTTCTAGTTGTTGTGTTTTAATAGTCAAAGTGATTAGAGGACAACCACCACCACCACCACCCCCTCTCCCCCTAACATGGGGCCTGCTGAAGGGCAATTTTTTTAATAGGATTTGAAATTGTATCTATTAGTCCTAGGGATAATGAGACTCAAGTGCAGAAGGAGAGAAGCAGGTGTTCCCCCGAAAACAGTGGCTGACAATGAGCTACAATCCTCTTTTCCTGTGTAGTTTGAAGCTTAAAACCACAAGTCCCCAAACATCAGTTTTAAAGCGTGGCAGTCCATAGAAAAGCCGATCTTTTTTCGATCGGCTCGAAACTTTCAAGAATCGTTGGCTGGACTAAGAGACTAACCATTTGGTAGGCAGAAAGAAGTTTGACAAAGGACCCTGAAGTACTCCAAAAAACTTGTCAACCCTGATCAGTTTGAAACTTACAGTCGTAAGTACCTGGGACAATGGGAACCTAATGTAAAGCAACAAAATGATTTGGGCACAGCACATCCAAAAATGGGGTCCAATAAGGGCCGACAAATTTATGTCGTATTAGCTCAAAACTTATGTCCTGAAGTCCTTTGGCCAGGTAGACCCCAACGTACAAGAAAAAAGAAAGAAAAATAGTTTGCTCCGGAGAGGGCAAAGAAAAAAATATTTTCTTCGAACGGCTAGAAACTTAAATCAAAAAGTTCCTTAGCTAAGTGAACCTTCATCCACAAAAAAATTAAGTTAGGGGCACGGGCCCTTAGAAAATGAGACTGGAATATATTTGTTTTGGTTGGGTTTTCACTTATATCTGGAGCTCCTTGAATGAAAGGAAGCCCATTTCTCAGAAAAATCTGATCTGCTTGAAACTTAAAACCGTAAGTACTGGGCCAAGTTGACCCTAGTGTTTAAGGAAAATATAGTCTGGATATACAGACTCCTTCAAAATCGTGGCCCAGAAAGGACCTTTTTTTATTGGCTTGGTGCTTTCAATGATCGTTGCCTTAGCTAAGGCGACCAGAAAAACTTCCTTTTTTGATCATTTCAAAACTGAGTCATTACTTTCTTGGGCCAAGAGGACCTTAATGCACAAGAAAAAATACATCACAAACCGCTTCCCCCGAAACGGTCTGTGTTTGCTATTTGCATTTTGAGCTGGGTGTTTTTTATTTTTCCTATGTTAACACAGCAGCAAACTGATACCACAGGGCTGGAAAATAATGGTAGTAAGGGCTGGAAAATAATGGTAGCAAGGGCTGGATACTGAAATCAAGGTTGGAAAATAATGGTTATCCTCTAACAAGAGTTGTACAGTTGAACCTCCTCCTCCCCCATCTCAAACCCTCTAAAAGGCTTTAGGGTCATTTGCACTTTACTTAAAACTATACAGGTTTTGAACGTTGTGATTTTTGTCTGTCAAAGAATCAACAACAAAAACGAAAATAAAAATCATAATCAAGGCTACAAGAAAGAAAAAGTGTTTTTCTTTTCAACTTCAAATTTAACCCGCCTAGTTTAAAATGACGTTTTTTTTGTCAACACTTTTCTTTTTTATTCTAATAGATACAAAATATAGACAATTAATGCCTAATAAGACTTTTAACTTGAACGTTGGTATATTCTGAATAAACCTGTTTAGTTAGTTAAAGTAATATTTTGAATTGACGAATCAATAAACGATTAACTATCAGTTTCCTATGCATTTGCCGAAAACGTAATTGAAAGGACGAATATATGGATAAAAATATACTGCATATAAGACACATTGAGCCCACTAGAAAACTAGTTTGATTTCTTAAAATATAGTGCTATTAATTCCTAGAAATCCGAGTGCATCTTGATTCTTTAATGTTGTAATGATAAAAGAGAAACTGTTTGAAATACACATTTTTTTTTATTAAATTACAAATGACGCTCTGGCCTTTAGAGGGTATAAGAGGGCTCAATGCGAGTTCTTCTGTTGGGGTTTACAGAAGGAAGCCCTTATTTGAAAAGAGTTTGTCAACAGTTTTTCGTCAAGGTCAACAAGGATGAATCTGGACAAAACAATCGTATGCTAATTCATATTTTCATTTGTAACAGTAAAGCTGCTTGACAGCAAACTAAAAAAGTAAAAATTGTAAGAAACTAAATTTATGTAATTGATGTTTAATACCCTACAGAATCCTTAAAGAATGCCTTCGAGAATTCCTGACATATTTTATGTGGGTTCCTTTAAGCTTTACTGGATATATATATTTGAGAAAGATACGAGTATCTTGAAAATATATTATTCTATTTGTCAATAGAACAGAATTGAATTCTTGATAGAGTAAATATTTGATGAAGTGGAATATGGCTTCCTATTCCTATGATGATTTTATCTTGGCACTGCTAAATTTCTGAAGGAAACTATTATGTGAAAAAAAAAAATCATAAAAAATTTTGAATCTTACTACTTCCTCTTTATATTGACCGGAAAACCCATGAAAAGTTAAAACATTTGAGTCTATTATTCCTTGTATGGGATTTGATAAATTAACTCTTTTCAGTGATATACGATGGTTGCCCGAAAAGTTTCGATGCTAGAGTGTGGTGGCCTCGAACACCATTCGGTAAAGAAGTCATAACTGAATGTCCAATTGGTTCAAAAGGGAAATCTACTAGAATATGTCAAGGCAAAGATCTTGGATGGGACCGTCCAAATCTATTTAATTGCACTTCAAGTCCACTTTTAAAAACAAGGGAGATGGTAAGTTTTTCTCCGACTTGCTAATCATAGGCAGCGCGCCAGCGCTGCCTAAGTAAAGAACGATATGGCCACAATGTGTTTTTTTTTTTCTTCGACAGGCACTTCGTATCGAAGGAGTTGTCGTAGAAACTTTGAAAAGGGCTCATTCGATCGGAAATTGGGGGGGGGGCTAGTGCCCTTTTTAATAGTCGAAAGTGATGGGAGGGCAACTAGCCCCCCCACGCTCATTTTTCCCCGAAACACATCCAATCAAAATTTCGAGATAGCCATTTTGTTCAGCGTAGTTGATTTCCAGGTGGAAAATACCTTTTTGAGGAGGACACTCCCCCACAACCCTCGGGGCAAGGGTTTTAAGTTATGCCCTGAGGGCATATAAGAACAATGTTGGCACAATGTACCATATATTATTTTTTTTCTTTAGAGCAGGGCACTTCATATAGAAGGGGTCGTCATAGAAACTTCAAAAGAGGCTCATTCGATTGGAAATCGAGAGTTCTAGGGCCCTTTTTAAAAGTCGAAAGTGATTGGAGGGCAACTAGCCCCCCCCCCCCAAGCCAATCATTCCACCAAACACATCCAATCAAAATTTCGAGATGGCCATTTTGTTCAGCGTAGTTGATTTCCAGATAGAAAGTGTCTTTTTGAGGAGGACACTCCCCCACAACCGTCAGGGCAAGGGTTTTAAGTTATGCCCTAGGGGCATATAAGGTTTTTATAGAAAGCGTTGTCGTAGGAACTTAAAAACAGGCTCATTCGATTGGAAATTTGAAGGGCTAGTATCCTTTTTAACAGTCGAAAGTGATTGGAGGGTAACTAGCCCCCCCCCCCACGCCAATCATTCCCCCAAACAAATCCAATCCAAATTTTGAGATAGCCATTTTGTTTAGTGTAGTTGATTTCCAGATAGAAAATATGTCTTTGAGAAGGACACTCCCCCACAACCGTCAGGGCAAGGGTTTTAAGTTATGCCCTAGGGGCATATAAGGTTTTATATAAGGCGTTGTCGTAGAAACTTCAAAAACGGCTGGTTCTATTGGAAATTCAAATGGCTAGTGCCCTTTTTAATAGTCGAAAGTGATAGGAGGGCAACTAGCCCCCTCCCACGCCCATTATTCCCCCAAAAGCATCCAATCCAAATTTTAAGATAGCCATTTTGTTCAGCGTAATTGATTTCCAGATACAAAAATATGCTTTGAGGACGACACTCCCCCACTACCCTTACGGCAAGGGTTTTAAGTTATGCCCTGGGGGCATATAAGATTTTTTATAGAACGCGTTGTCGTAGAAACTTCAAAATAGGCTCATTCGATTGGAAATTCAAAGGGATAGTGCCCTTTTTAATAAAAACCTTATATAAAAACATACTTGTGCCATTTTTAATTGTCGAAAGTGATTGGAGGGCAACTAGCCCCCCCCCCCCCTCCACGCCCATCTTTCCCCCAAACACATCCAATCAAAATTTTGAGATAGGCATTTTGTTCAGCGTAGTTGATTTCCAGATAGAAAATATGTTTTTGAGGAGGACACTCCCCCACAACCTTCAGGGCAAGGGTTTTAAGTTATGCCCTAGGGGCATATAAGGTTTTTATAGAAGGCGTTGTCGTAAAAACTTCAAAAAAGGCTCATTCAATGGGAAATTCAAAGGGCTAGTGCACTTTTTAATAGTCGAAAGTGATCGGAGGGCAACTAGCCCCCCCCACGCCCATCATTCCCCCAAACACATCCAATCAAAATTTTAAGATAGCCATTTTGTTCAGCGTAATTGATTTCCAGATAGAAAATATGTTTTGAGGACGACACTCCCCCACTTTCCTCACTGCAAGGGTTTTAAGTTATGCCCTGGGGGCATATTAGGTTTTTTATAGAAGGCGTTGTCGTAGAAACTTCAAAATAGGCTCATTCGATTGGAAATTCAAAGGGATAGTGTCCTTTTTAATAAAAACCTTGTATAAAAACAAACTTGTGCCCTTTTTAATTGTCGAAAGTGATTGGAGGGCAACTAGCCCCCCCCCCGCCCATATTTCCCCCTAACACATCCAATCAAAATTTTGAGACAGACATTTTGTTCAGCGTAGTTGATTTCCAGATAGAAAATATGTTTTTGAGGAGGACACTCCCCCACAACCTTCAGGGCAAGGGTTTTAAGTTATGCCCTGGGGGCATATAAGGTTTTTATAGAAGGCGTTGTCGTAAAAACTTCAAAAAAGGCTCATTCAATGGGAAATTCAAAGGGCTAGTGCCCTTTTTAATAGTCGAAAGTGATTGGAGGGCAACTAGCCCCCCCCCCCCCCCCCCACGCCCATCATTCCCCCAAACACATCCAATCAAAATTTTAAGATAGCCATTTTGTTCAGCGTAGTTGATTTCCAGATAGAAAATATTTTTTTGAGGAGGACACTCCCCCACAACCCTCAGGGCAAGGGTTTTAAGTTATGCCCTGGGGGCATATAAGGTTTTTATAGAAGGCATTGTCGTAGAAACTTCAAAAAAGGCTCATTCGATTGGAAATTCAAAGGGCTAGTATCCTTTTTAATAGTCGAAAGTGATTGGAGGGTAACTAGATCCCCCCCCCCCACGCCAATCATTCCCCCAAACACATCCAATCCAAATTTTGAGATAGCCATTTTGCTCAGCGTAGTTGATTTCCAGATAGTAAATATGTTTTTAAGGAGGATACTCCCCCACAGCCCTCCTGGCAAGGGTTTTAAGTTATTCCCAGGGGGCATATAAGTTTTTATAGAAGGCGTTGTCGTAGAAACTTCAAAAAAAGGTCATTCGATTGGAACTTCAAAGGGCTAGTGCCCTTTTTAATAGTCGAAAATGACTGGAGGGCAACTAGCCCCCCCCCCCCCCCACGCCCATCATTCCCCCAAACACATCCAATAAAAATTTTGAGATAGCCATTTTGTTCAGCGTTGTTTATTTCCAGACAGAAAATATGTTTTTGAGGAGGACACTCCCCCACAACCCTCAGAGCAAGGGTTATAAGTTATGCCCTGGGGGCATATAAGGTTCTTATTGAAATCTTTGTCGTAGAAACTTGAAAAAAAGCTCATTTGATTTGAAATTCAAAGGGCTAGTACCCTTTTTAAAAGTCGAAAGTGATTAGTGATATTTTTTGTTGTTGTTGTTGTTTAGACCTGGGCAGTTCGTATTGAAAGAGTTGTCGTGGGAACTTTGAAAAGGGCTCATTCGATTGAAAATAGAAACGGCTGATGCCCTTTTTAATAGTCGAAGAGGGCAACTAATCCCACTTCCACTCCCACCCTATCACGCCCACCCTCCCATTTGCTCATTATGTTTAAAAACTAAATGTTGCCTTAAGATTAAATCAAAACGCAATGTGATAATGCTAATTCCCAAGAAGACATCTCAACAGTATCCCAAGAACGACTGAGGGTATTATGTTCAAACGTTCGGGGCTACTTCTGCTCTTAAAATTCAACCAAATCAAAATAGCGTAAGTGTAACCAAGCTACCAAAGAAAGTAAACAGATTTTTTTACGATTGGTATCAAGTTTTCCATTTCAAGTCAACTAGAGTAGGTATGAAACTAAATTAAACAGTACTATTTGTGTCCAGATTTTTAAAAGGTGTATGTTGTTAAAAATTGCTGAAAAATTTTCTCCAGCATACAAATAGCAGGCCCAAACTATAAAGTCTTAAAAAACGAAAAGATTTAAAGTATTATGCTCTTTTTCCATGAAAAGACTATGTCAATATAAAACGAAAAGAAATTAATTAAAAGAACTTTTTCCACAAAATAAGTTTTTCAAAGAAAAGTAAAGAACTCCATTAAACAAAAAATGAACAAAAATAAAGTCAAATAATCTACCAAGCTTGAAACTACCACAAATCAGCATCAATAAATAAATAAAACCCAAAACAAACAGAAATTACAATAAATAACCGAGTCAAGCTCAAAACGAGCAGAAATTAACGTAAGTTGGGCGCAAAACCCCTATGCCTTCCCAAGGCCAGAACAAAATTTGCACTTTACTGAAAAAACACAAATGATTGTGCATTGTCAGTTTAATATACATATTCTGATATTTAGTAATCAAAATGTTAATATTATTTGATTTATTAAAGTTATAAAAGTAAAAACATTTATATTTTCTTCAGTAAAGTGCAAACGGGGCTTTCCCCTCCAGTAAGTGGCGTAGCACCAATTCTGCACTAATAAGTGGTGACACCCGTATCTTACCACCCGAATAGCCACCCTACATTAAAGCATACTTCTATCATTTTCTGAGAAACTGAAAACAGAGGAATTCATTTCTTTTTTTTAAATGTAGAAGATTCCAGGAATAATTGAAAGAACCCCGGAAAGAGAAAAGTTAAAACAATGTTAAAAATGAATTATTTGGAGAAGCAAAGCCTATACTTAAAGTTATTTTTCAGGGTTAAGTGTTTTGTTTTATTGCTTTTTTTTCTTCTCTAATAAACCCAGTATATAAGTAAAAAATCCTTCAATTTACTTACGAACCAAAACTGCTTGCTACAATGTAGATAAGATTTTCAGAAAAAATGGCGTTTAACTTTGCTACCTCTGTTGACAACTTTTCTGTATAACTAACTCTTAATTTTTCATCGGCATCTCTTGCTAAATATGAGCAGAACTTAAGCAACAGATTGTGATTTTCCTAACAGTAGGTAATTCTTTTTTCGTTTTAGGTTTCTAAGCTGAATAGTGGTGCGTTAACAATGAACGCTGCTATTGGTCAAAGGCTGGCGTCACTTCTCTCAAACGGATTGAATTCTACTCGTCATCTCTATGGTGCGGATGTCTTAATAGCGTTTGAAACGCTTGTGAAGGTTTTGGAGCATGAAAATAAACAGCAGGGTCTTGCCTTATCTCATCGTCAGGATAAAAGCTTTATAAAGGTAATTTAGGGCAAGAAACTTGTCTATTAGGAAATAGAAAAACGAAATCGTAGATTTTTAAAGAATAGAACCAATCAATGGAAAACGATTTTATCGGATTTTACATACATTCGGATTATCGGAGTCACAAAATTGGATTTTAGTATCACCGTTTAAATTTAAGCTACTTAAGAAAGCTTTTTACTGCTGAAAATTTTCAGGATTCCTGATTCATGCCATCGTTTCAGAGATAATGATATACATGACTGAAAAAAAACTGCAGCCAACTAACCAAAAAAAAGTTAACAAAGATATGCTTATAAATCCAAATGCAGAAGGAATGCAAAAGGTATTATTGATTCAAGCCTAGATATTCTAATTTCTAATTGATTTTTTTATTTTGCCCTTACAAAGCCCAAAACAATTAAAAAGACTGGACAAAAGGTGCTCAAAATTTTGCGAGGCTTGATGTAAGTTTCATTTGATACAATTTTTTCTTACTTTTACATGATTTACTGACTATTCATATTCTTACTCCTCGTAGATTCAAAATTATGTCCGTAAATGTTATAAGCGTCTTAAAACATTAAAAAATAGCAATTTTTGACACATCAGATGGTACTCTTAGGCGTAACAGTGACGAAATGTATTTCACATGATAAAAAGGCTGATTTTTGACATATCTTTCAATCTGTGTACTAGCAATGTGACCAGAATCAACAAAACTTCTCTGGTAATATAATTGTCTTTATCAGAAAACTGAACCAATTATTCTGTTTCAGAACATAATCGAATCAGCGAGTTATATACTGGATCCAAGACTATCTGCTGAGTGGGAAACCATCCGAGAGCTTGTATCTGAAGGGCCTGAAGTTTTACTTGAAGAGATTCACCGCTACTCAGAACTTCTCGTGAGGACTCAGGCAGATACGTTTACCCGACCCTTTCTGATTGTCTCGCCAAGGATAGGTGTGTAATTAGTTAGATGTTTGAACCAAAATACGACATGAATTAATTTTTTAAATGTTAGGAAGGTGGAGGGGGGGGGGTAACTTTTTTAGTTTGTTTTTGATAAGGGGACATTTTCAAAATAAGAATAAATCCAAATAATTATTTTTTTTTTTAATTTAGGATATAGAAATCTCTAAGGATCATCACTCATCCTTGCTTTAGTTAAAAACGTTTTTTGTATCATATAAACTCTATCTAGTCTACTTTCAAAAATGACCACTCTAATAAGTATTTTGTCGCATGATCATTGTCTTTAACGATATTCAGTTACCATATAACCTACAGTGTTTAAAGATATTAAAACAAAATAAAAATAAAGAATCTTTCAAATTTTAATATTTAAGTTTTAGTGTTTTTGGGTTAATGGTGGTCTGAGTTGCAAGGGAAACAAATTCTCCGGGGTTGATTTGACTGGGGTAGGGTCGTGTAGATGTTGAATTATATGGTGAACATCTTTTATCTGGTCGTAATTTTTTTGGAGAAATTAAATCTGGTTTGTCTGCTTTATCAAAATGAAACATATACCTACATCTTGGACAGGGATATAGAAAGATTGATATTCTCCTTTTTTTAGATATATCATTATCTAAATTGATTATCAAGGAATGTCAATAAGCAAACTTATTCCGGTGCAGACTATACTTTCATATAAAAATAGAAATGTAGTTCATATTTATTTAAATATAATTGAAATCTCTTAAATTGTCTGGAGGTAAGCTTTAAACCAAATTGTATTGGACACAGTAGTAATTAAAGGGTCATTTAATTTTATTTGATTTTAAGCCTCTTTTTATTAATTACCTAGAAATAAGGTTAAAAAGAACTTGATTATATTTTTTATTGTGGACTCACACAGAAGACCTATTAGAAGTAATTTTTAAAGTGAAAAGTTATTATAAAAAAAATACAAATACTCTGAAACTGAAATAGGAGAAGAAAAAAAAAATCCTGCAGTTTCACAATATGTTTAAACATCACCATTATAATCGGATGCTAAATCTGGTTCAAAAAAAAAAAAAAAAAACAATGGTATTGATTTTTTTCTAAATGGTCATAATAACTTTTACAGTTCTCATATTATTTTCCAAAGATAAATTAAAATTAAAAAAAAATAATTCTTAATCAGTTGGATAAAAAATAAAAGTAAAAGTAAGCTAGCCTTTGTCAGAGCCAAGCCACTACTTTTCGGAATCTATTGTACATCCTTGAATCGTTGCTGTATGAGAAGGATCAAAGTTTAACTGGACATACAATATTCTGCTGATTTTTACTTTGAGAACTGGTTAGCAAGCGATTTTCTTCTTCAATTACCTACGAGACATGAAAGTACCACATATGACTTGCATATATGATGGCAACGAAAGTTTAGAGTAAAATTTACCCGTTTTTCTGGAAATATGAGGTGAGTCATCCTTGTTTAAAATTTGTATTATATTTACATTTTGAAATAGGCAATTTTTTCACTTTGAATTCTGGCACACTTACAGAATCCATTATTGATACCCTGTGGTTTCATCTATGATGTTAAATAAAAAAAAAACAAGTTTTTTCAACTTAAAGTAAGCAGCAACATTAAAACTTAAAACGAACCGAAATTATTACGTATATGAGGGGTTTGCTCCTCCTCAACACCTCGCTCTTCACGCTAAATTTATTTAGTACTTTGAAAAAAAGCTTGTTGTTGCTATAATTAAAAGAACTTAGTGCATCAGGATTCATTCTTAAAGAACTGGGACAGAATTCAAGCCTTAGCGTTAAGAGCGAGGTGTTGAGGAGGAGCAACCCCCCTCATATACGCAATAATTTCTGTTTGTTTTAAGTCTTAATGTTGCTCCTTACTTTCAGTTGAAAAAACTTGCTTTTATTTAATTTCTGATCGTTTTTAAAATAATGCTAGGAAATCTGGCTAAACCTCCACGGAAAAATCCCTCCTCCTGACCGATTTATTCTCTAGACAAGTGGTTCTCAAATTGTGGTACACGTACCCCTTGGGGCTACACACAAATTTTAGGGGGTACACGGCCAGCCAACAAAAGAATAAAACAACCCTTTAACTCTAGGACTGGTAATTTTATTTATATTTAAGCTATAGTTTACTTAGTATGCCTATCGGTAACTGAGAAGGGGTACCTAAAATGTGGGTAGAAAGGGGTACAGTGTGTAAATAAGTTTGAGAACCACTGCTCAAGACTATTCAATCCTGGTGAAAATTTACCCCGGACACTTACCCTTAACATCTCTACTCGAAAAATTGAATCGAAAAAGAAAAAGCAGAGATAAGAAGAATCTCGTATAGGAATTCTGGAAAATTTCACCAGTGTAAAATTTCCCCTGAAAAATTCACCCCTGAAAACTTCCTCTCCACGACAAATTGTCCCCATGGAAAATCCTACCTGTAGAAAATTCGCTCCCCTCACCCGAAAAATGTATGCATACTTCCCAATAGCAAATGCTGCGCATAAACAATTGGCAAATTTTGTACCTTAAAGACCTTTCCCCAGGGGCTGTGGGGGTCATGAAATCTCCAAACGTATATTTACTCGGCCTTTCGACTAAGCTGAACAAAATCGCTATCTCAAGATTTTGATCAGACGATTTTGAGATACAAAGGCCCTTGGGAGGGGGCCTAGTTGCCCTCCAATTTTTTGTTCACTTAAAAGGGGCACTAGAACTTTGGATTCCCGTCCAAATGAGCCCTCTCCCCATATTCTAGGACCACTGGATTGATACGATCACCCATGGGGAAAAAACAAACAAACAAATAAACACGCATCCATGATCTTTCTTGTGGCAAAAAATATAGAATTCCATATTTTTGCACATAGGAGCTTGAAACCTCCACAGTAGAGTTCTCTGACACGCTGAATTTGATGGTGTGATTTTCATTAAGATTCAATGGCTTTTAGGGGGTGTTTTACCCTTTTTTTGAAAATTAGGTAAATTTTCTCAGACTCGTAACCTATGATGGGTAAGGCTAAACTTAATGAAACTTTGGAGTCAGCATACAAATCTGATACTGTTGATATATCTATTGGTATCAAAACTCCGTTTTTTAGAGTTTCGGTTACTGTTGAGGCGGGTCGCTCTTTACATACAGTTCGTTACAGTACTGTTTGAAAACTGCAGGGCTATTGTAAAATAGTATTTGTTGTACAGCTAGTGTATAGATTTATTTGTGTGGAATAACAATGGTTTATATGCACAAAATGACGGTTAGATAATTTCTTTATTAAACGTCAATTTTTAATATATAATTAAGTTCCAATTATGATTTCTTAATGACTAGAATAAGCTGATGACTAAGAACTAAAAGAAAAAGAATGAAAAGAGTAAACACACTTTATTTCATATGCTTTAATAATATTTATATCTAATGAATGAGACGTTCAGAGGGAAATTTGAATAAGTTCACTTTTCCTATTTGTTTTTAGCGTGTTCCCTAAAAACAAATATTATGATCTTTATTTGAGCATAAATATTTTCAAAAATTGGCAAAAATGTTTTTGCCATGGAATACAAATTATTACTTTTAGAAGTAAATTTCAGTGACCTTACTTAAGGAAATACCCAAAGTTCTTGAATTGTATCTGCCAAAAGATTGACTCCTTAGTCAAAACATTGGGTTTAAAATTTCGTTTAGTATGTTTTCTTTCTTACAGTGTTTGGTTTGGATACTATTTCGGCAGAGAATATTCAAGCATTTGAGGCAGTGCCCAAATTCTTAGATCACAGTTTCCCAGATGAACCTGAGGCGATAATCATGATTCCAGAATACTCATATGAAACCTCAAAAGAAGTTGTATCAGGAGTTCAGTTGCCGAAGTATGATAATATAGTTAGAAACTCAGGGCTTTGGGACCAGAAAAGCTCTATCATCATTCCCCATGAAACTTTGGGTGTGAAGAAAACTAAAGAAGGTACTTTAAATAAGTCTAAAACTTGGTAGCTGGCTAACATTTAAATTATTTATTCGTTTAACCTTTCTTTGGAAAATCTGAATTTGTATCGTTTTCAAACCTACAAATCGTAATTCACATCTCGCCCATTTGGCTCCTATTTTGCTAGTGTGTCATTACCTATTGAGTTGTTTTTAACCGAAGGCGTTTAACTTCATAGGAGGTAGATAAAATCGGCCAAGATGTTCTTTCAGTTCTTCTTGACTAAGGATACTGTAACATATTTTTTCTTACTTATTTGCAGAATTAAAGCCCTGTCATTCTGAAATTATCTGCTACCTGTCTATTTTTGGATTCTAAATACAAATTACTTGAAATGCTTAAAAACCTTATTTTGGCTCTTTTCTAAAATTACCAAATATGATGCATTACAGTGTTTCCTTTTGGTCACGATGGTGCCAGCTGAGAAATTTAACTAAACAACCAATAACATATTGCAAGGAACAAAAAGAAGGACAAACACGGTGGAAAAAACGCTGCAAATGACGAATTTAGAATTCCATGAAATTGAAGGCCACAAGGACAGTGTAATTTTAATGGTAAAGGAGGAATAGAAAAACAATGCTATGCTCAAAAATTAAATCTATAGTATTTTCTTTTTGAATCAGACTACACTTCATTAGGGCTATTACTTGCAGTCAATTCTTTAAACTTCTTTACTCAGTTTATCGAAGTGTGCATACGAGTATTTGTAAAAGTTAGGGCCTGGCACATTTGCATTCCCCTCTCTATGAAGTAAACTATGAAGATTAAAAAACCGTGACAAAACAAAAATGAATTACTGAAAGAGTGTACATTTCAGCACAAAATTTCCCTGAAATATAATAGAAGGGGAAAAGTGACAAAATTCTACATATTGCTCAGGAACGAATGAAAATGTATTTCGGAGCAAGGAGGTGTTTAGTGGCAGGTTAAATTTAACAAACACTTGATTTTTGGGACCGAAGCCGTTGAAATTAGTTCATTTAAGTGGACTGATGTTCCTATTCAATTTGGCAATGCTCGTGCGAAGATTAAAGTTTATCAGTTACTTCAATATTAATTTTAGAATAATATGCATCATACTGTGTAATATTTCATTGAGAAAAACAATTAGCTGGAGTCTTTTCTTTCTTGGAAAAATAAAATATTCTTTCTTTCTTGAAAAAAAACTTTTTCTTCCCCAAAAATGTCCCACACTTTCTCTAAAAGCTCATTCACAGCGATATTTTACTAGTACCGAGATTTAGCTAGGTTTATGGCCCAAGCTAGGTCCTAGACAATTGTTTCGATTTTAGATCTTGTTAATCCATTCTCTAATACAGATTGATAAACGTCAGTAATTGGATCTCGGCTTTTAACATCAATCGAAATGGATGATTGTTTATCGAAACAAAAGGGTATCATCATAATCCCAACGGTTAAAGCCCTAAACGTAAGGTTTTTAATCCCCATCTTCTATATACTCCCCCTAACAACCTCTTTAATATTTTTCAAAAATCATCTGCTAAATAATAGAACTAGGCCATTTTTTGATAGGCTAGTAGTGTCAATTAAAAAAAAAAAAAAAAATTATGGGGAGGCAAATTTACTTTTAATATTTATTGGCAAATTTACCGGCAAATTTAAAACAACGGCAAATTTAGAAGTAAATTTAGAATCAAATTTATTCAAGACGCAAGAAAGAAACTTTTTCTTTCTTGGTGTCTTCATTTTCCACTGAATTTTTAGCTAGGCTTTAGCTAATCTTTTGTTTCCGCTTAATTATTATAACACAATTAATCATAGTGAAATTGGAGTTTAAGATACTTCTAGTTTCTATAGTTTGGCTAAATTGTGTTTTTCCCTTATAGCTGGTAATGTGAGTACCTCATCTTACACCAACTTCAAGGTCGTTGTCAGCTACGCCTTTTTCAAAGAGCTTGGTCTACTTTTACCATCAGCTTATGAACTAAACCTACGTCAGCGCTGGGGAGTTGATATGATTGCTCAGAAAAACTTGTACTTTACCATTCTTGGTGGGACTGAAAAGGGGCACATCCAAAAATTCCAGAATTCCGTAAATTACAAAATATGGATTGATGAAACTGATACGAGATCAAACCCACAATGTGTACATTGGAAGTTTAGTGAAGCGTAAGTTATTTTCACTTTTTAAGCGGAGCAGAAGCTCAAAAGGATATTGAATATGAATTCTTTTCAAGATTATAGTGAAAAAATAATACTGATTAATAGGGTCGTTATAAATTAAACCATATTGGGGGAACCAGGGACCATGATACTATCAATAGTGCTAAAAAGAAGCAGATAAAAAAATATCCACAGCGATAACTGCTAAAAAAAATTACTTAGTGCAATCTTAGTGCAATGACCAAAATGGGAATTTCAGGAATACCCAGGGAATGTTAGCTGCCCTGTCGTAATCTGGCTTAAGCCTTTTGTTTGGACTTGAGAAGGAGCTATGGGTCCCTGACCTGTACTGGTTGGACCTTTAGCTGAGACTCTAAGCGATTTAACTGATATAGAGATTATAACACGGAAAGTACCCATCATGCAAGACAATTAATGTATTGACGTTTTGACTGACGGACTTCACTGAGATTTTGAGTTGGATTTGTAAAAAAAAGAAAAGAGACAATTACCGTATTAAGATTTGAATCAAGAATTTAAAAGTGTTGAACAAGATTCTTAAGGGGTTTCAAAAACTTATCCCCCAAAGGTAAGGAAACAGGAAATTAGGTGAAGGAGCCTGCAGTTGATGTCAACAATAAATAAGATGCCAGGTAGAAATACGGCATTTTTTTAGGGGACTTAACACCCAGGTTTGCACAAATAAAGATAAATAATATCCTAACTTTCGTTTATATGGCCATTGGAAGGGAAATAGCAATGGTAGAGAAACATGAGTGCTATTATTTTGTGGATATAAAGATCTAGTAATAAACAATAACGTGGTCCTTGTTTCAAAATGGTATTCACATAATGATAAGGGCGCTAATTCCGTTAATTTGGCCATTGTAAATAGGAGACTTGTAGGGTCAATATAAGACACCTAACAATAAAGGAGTCTCCAATTGGACATGGCTTAGCCTTGGCAGAGTAATAGAAGACCTCAATATGAATTAATTTCAACCATATCCATACCCACTGGTCTTGGAAAAGTTAGAAGTTATTTATCCTTAAGTGTGCATTTGGAATAACTCGTTTTGAAACCATGCATTTCAACCTTTTCAGCTAGCAGATTTCGATTTTGGTAGCAATTTTTGTGAGTAAGTTCCATTTATAGATTGTCTGTGAACGAATATTTTTTCATCATTTAGTTCTTTATCTTGAGCATCAAAAATATTATTGTTGACAAGTATTTGCGTGACTGTTCTGATTTACAAGATCTTTTTCCTAAAAAAAGAAAAAAAGTAGTAAGTAACCCCGACCCTGACAATTTTCAGACTGTAGCCCTCGCCATGCTGATACTGTTTTGTGACCATGACTCGGCCGCACCTTGTATTGTAGTTAGTCCTGCTGCATTGATTCGAGATGTCCCAGAAAGCTTTGGACGTTGTCTGTGAGATTTGCCCCAAAACGAACTTGGTACTTCCGATCGTTAGCTGTGTAGCCTTTTAACTTCAGTTTTGATTGTTCAAAACTTATCCTTATTGAGGGTGAGATTAAACTCTGACCGGGTGTTCTATACATCAATGGGAAAATCATCCATAATTAGAGTTTTATTGAAGTTCCTTTATTTATTTGTTTATTTTTTCAAAAAGATTAGCTTTAAACTTTTTATTCAGGAATCACCTACATTGCCTGTTTCAAATGATCGAAACATTGTTTAAAAAAAAAACCCTGTTTAAAAACTTTTGTAAACAACATTTCAGTGTTTATAAATGAGAAAAATTTATATTATGGTAATCCTTCTCCTTTTGGAATCCTTAAAATAGAATCTGATACCTTTACTTACGTTGTACTATCGATAATTAATGAAAATTTTATTAAGGTCTCCTTAATAAAAATGTACTATAGTCCATCGGTCAAAAAGTACAGAAGGTCTTTTTTTTAATACCTTTTTTGAATTTTATGTTTTTCTTGTTTTGTTTTATCCTTTTAACATCTCAAGCCTTACAAGACAAATTTATAACTGTGTTTTGTCTGCTTTTTGCCCAAGCGTGGGAAATGCAAAAACATTCCACGTCCTAAGGTCGTAGAATGACTTTAAACATTTGATGAGGCTTGGATTAAAATAATAGAGAGACAAACGCACATTTTTAAAAAGGAACTCTTTCTGCTTGCATACTTATTGATTTTTTTCCAAATGTTATTGCGTGTAGTTGCTTCTTGCAGATTCGTTAAATTGCTTTAACGAAACATATTGTAAATACTTATGTTTCTTTTCATTCTTTATCATTCAACTGTTTTATCTTTTGCAGGCGTTGGAGCCGTGAGAAATGTATGACAGAATTTTGGGACTTTACCTTGACATCGATTAGTTATGTCAACTGTAGCTGCATGACCACAGATGCCGTTACCGTAGTTATGAATCATGTCGAACCTTTGGTAAGAATTTTCTCAGATTTAAGTTCAAAACCAAATTTTAACCTTTTTTATTGGCTGCTCTCCTAAAAAAATAGATCTTTTAACCGCACTGAAAGGAAAAGAAAAGAAAATCATTTTTTGTATAAATTGTACTCATGCTCCATTTCATTTTTCTTAAAAACCTTCCACAAAACAGTTTTCGAAAGTTCAGGCTAAACAAACTTTTGTAAAAAACACAAAACTTTTGTACTTGCCTCAGTATATTGAAATTTAAAGGATAAACTCCTTAATAAACCGCAAAAGTATTAGATTTTGATATTGCTTTAGTCACATTGGAAATATAAATTATAGTTCGATATTGTAATTAGGGGTCGGCACCTTTGCTTTTATTTTTTTTTTGTGTGTGCACAAACTAGTGACCTTTGCCCCCGTCTCTGGTCTCAGTTTCTTAGCCAAATCATTGTTTTAATGAATTTTTGGCCAGCAATACATATAAACCCTCTGTTTTACTGCTTCCACACATTCATTATGACATGATTCTTCTCTGTTGTACCCTAATTTGTTATTTTGTAATGATGTTAAGACTGTTCTGCTGTCTCTTTGATTGCCTTTGTAAATAAATATACATTCCAAGATTCAATGCATCCGTCTGGACATTTGAATTATAACTTCTTCTGATAAACTTACTCAAGCTGGAAATTTTGTGTTCAGTAGTATTCACGCTGTAACAGATGAAAAACAAGATATAAAAAAAAATAAATTTAGAAAAAACAAATTTGCGATGACTTTTACATCATTGATATTTTGTTCGTTTTACTGTAATGAATTTTTTCTTGCTTTTGGAATTTTACAAAATGCTTGACCCCTGGTCAGGGAAAATAATGAAGTATCTAAATAGTAATGTATGAATGGATGCATAATTTAAAACTGAAGTTTAGTTCGTCAAATCATGATATTTTTCTAATTTGAGTTATTTTGAAGTCTGTAAAACTTAATGGAAAAGTCCTCTAGTCACCAAGAGTTTCATTAAGTATTTATGAATAGCTATGTTAATTTTAGAATTGATATTCTCTTTTGCTATATTTTAAGAAACCTTTTGGTTAAGTTCGCTAGGGTTATCTTAGTTTGGATTTTTTTTATTGGAGCGCATTAAAATTGAAATCCAAAGAATCACATCTTAAGATAAATTTAATATACTGTCGCAGTATTACCTGATAAAAAAGCATGAAAGACAGTACTGTGCTGCTGCTCCGAGCGTAAAAGACGTATCGTAAGAAATACGAACCATGCAATTGCAACCAACCAAAGAAATTTCCCTAAATTTGCAATAGGTATTTCTGCTATACATGGTTAGCAATTTGCCAATATGCAACCGATTTGTAAAATTTATCATTGGAGTCAGATATTTTTTTTCGGGGAGGGGGGGGGGGATGGAAACATTCTAGTTGAGACCATCTTTCTGTGGCAATGGGATAATACACCATAGTTGAGTTAACTTATTAGATACTATTATATTTCAGGCACTAACAGAGCCATCTACTGCTGAGAATGTCGTTACTTATTTCGGATTGGTGACATGTCTTGCTTTACTGGCTTTATCATTCTTAATACTTTGCTGTCTTCATGGAAAAGCAACTAATACAAATACTATAACTAAGAACATCATTGGAGCTCTTTTTTCAACTCAGCTTCTGTATCTTGTCGCATTGAAACTTCGGGCACCTTTGATTAGCGAAGAGGTAAGCTTTTTGTTCGTCTCTTAAGGAAATTTACAGATCAAAATTTTTACCTCACTAGGCTGGATCTCTTCATTAAAGATATTCAGAAATCAAACAGTTCGTGGTAACGAACTGTAAGTAAGGAGCGACCCGGCTCAATGGTAACCGAAACTCTAGAAAGCGGGTTTTTGACACCAATAGATACATCAAAAGAATCAGATTTTAATGCTGATTTCAAATATATAACTTTCATCAAGTTTAGTCCTACCCATCAAAAGTTACGCACCTGAGGAAATTTGGCTGATTTTCGAAAAAAAGGGGGAAACCCCCTAAAAGTTATAGAACCTTAATGAAAATCACACCATCATATTCAGAGTATCAGAGAACTCTACTGTAGAGGTTTCAAGCACCTATCTACAAAAATGTGGAATTTTGCATTTTTTGCCAGAAGAAAGATCACGGATGCGTGTTTATTTATTTTTTTTCCCAGGGTTGATCGTATCGACCCAGTGGTCCTAGAATATCGTAGGATGGCTCATTGGAACGGAAATTAAAAGTTCTAGTGCCCTTTTTAAGTGACCAAAAAAATGGAGGGCAGCTAGGCTCCCTCCCACTCTTTTTTCCCAAAGTCACCTGATCAAAATTTTGAGATAGCCATTTTGTTCAGCATGGTTGAAAATATGATAAGTATGTCCTTTAGGATGACTTAATCCCCCGAAGTCCCCGGGGGGAGGGCTGAAAGTTATGAACTTTACCCAATGTTAACATATAGTATTGGAACAAAATTCGAACTTTAGCTTAAAGAGTGAGGTATTGACTAGTAGGCGAGCCCCCTAATATACGTATTAAAAATATATGAACATAGAAGTTCGTTACGTAAGTTAATTCGTAAGTTATGTATATTTATTACTAATAAAAACGTTCGTAAATAAAATTAAACAAGTTTCGAGAAAGCCATTTAACCAAATAAAAGTAAAATTAATATGCAAATTTTGTTTTAATTATTCATGTACGGTGAGCTAAAATCAAAACCTGCATTAATTCAAAAACGTTCAAAAATTAAATAAAAAAAAACAAGTTTTTTTAACTGAAAGTAAGGAACGACGTTGAAACTTAAAACGAACAGAAATTATTCCGTATATGATAGGGGCTGTCCCCTCCTCAACGCCTCGCTCTTTACGCTAAAGTTTCACTTTCTCACAACTCTTATTTTTTTAAACAATAAAAAACTTTAGCGTAAAGAGCGAGACGTTGAGAAGGGGACAGTCCCTTTCATATACGGAATAATTTCTGTTCGTTTTAAGTTTTGACGTCGTTCCTTACTTTCAGTTAAAAAAACTTGTTTTTCTTATTTAATAAAATTCAAAAACGTGATTGCTACTGGATGGCATATGATGTTCCCTTCTCGTAGATATGCTAAAAAAAAACATTAAAATTCACGTCCCAACCATGAACCGAGGCACAGCTGAATTTTCTTCAGTTTTCTGAGGCTAGAATTTGTATGCACACGAATTTCTGAAAACTTAATAAAAACAGAAGTTTAATCAGAAAAAAATGGGATTTGAGATTTCAAAACGGAATTTTTCATAAATGTTTTTGGAAATCTAGAAGAGATACATAAATATACTATCAGATGTCGAAGATATATTGCCATGTTGTACCTTACGCTACAGGGTTCCAAAGAAGCTTATTCTTAGGATAGGACAGTTTCTCAGTTTCAAGCTCCGTAATATTTCTCAGCTGGGCTGGGTCTTTTTCGGGCGATTTACAAGAAACAAGAAACTTTTGCGTGCTGATTGTGCCTTTTAATGTTTTTCTTTAACGTGCATAATAATTATTTAAAGAAAAAAATGTTTTTCCTCATTATAGAAATTATAGGGATATTATTGCTAAATTCACAGAAAAAAAAAA
Source organism: Artemia sinica (assembly GCA_027921565.1). NCBI lineage: Eukaryota > Metazoa > Arthropoda > Branchiopoda > Anostraca > Artemiidae > Artemia > Artemia sinica. Next base: position 27,986,443 of record CM051274.1, on the reverse strand, counting down.
AATGTAACCTTACAAGACAGAAGACTAAAAGGCACTTTTAGGCACTTGTGCCGAATCCTAACCCATTATGGGGTACCACCTCCATGTTGAAGATGTGGTAATGAGGTGCGTGGCAGGTGGCACCGTTCCCCGTCTAATGATACATGGCATTGGATTTATGGGCTTTGTTGGGCTAACCACCCGGCAAAGCTTCTTTTACCTGGTTATGATTAACAACAAGCCTCGGACCAAACAGCCATTTCGACAACGACCTGTAGCACGTCCACCGACCATCCAAACGGATCTGTTTACGGTAGCTCACTGCAATGTACGAGGTCTCAGATCTAAGTTTGACCAGTTCCTAAATTTAGTGAACTCGGTCAAGCCATCTATCATGTGCATCACTGAGACCAATCTAAACCAAGAAATTCAGAGCAGTGAGGTTGCCATACAGGGATACACGCTCCTCAGGCGGGATCGAGAGCGTACTGACGGCGCCAAATACGAAGGAGGAGGTGTCGCTGTTTATATACAGAGCCATATACCTTATTCATGCCTGAACATACCAGATTCAGCAGGCGAAGAAGCTCTGTGGGTCAGGGTGACCCTCCCAAATAAATCCGTGATTGTCGGTACCGTGTATAACCCTCCAACTTACCAGATTACCAGCTACCTTGAAACCTCTCTTGAATATATTCGGGGCAAGTACGCTAAGTCTGCCATTATCCTTCATGGAGACTTCAACGTCCATCATAGCGTGTGGCTTCGCAGCAAAAATACTGATAGGGAAGGGTCGGACTTGTATGATCTATCTCTCTCTTACGGGCTGGAACAACTTGTCGATTTCGACACGTATCACGGCCCAAACGGATAATCTCGTCTTGACCTATTCCTTACAGATCACCCTGACTCCATTAAGGTAGACGCTCATGCTTTCACTAGTGACCACGTTGCCGTCGTTGCTCGTGGATACCTACGTATTCCGCCTCCAGTAAAGCATGAACGAACAATCTGGCTATACAAAAGAGGTGATTGGGACGGTTTGAGAAACACTCTTTTTCTCAGCAGTGGAGAGCCTTCCTCCTGGAAGGCCCAGAGAAAGCTGCAGATAAGTACCAGCAGGCCATAGTTGACTCTGTCGAAAAGCATATCCCTTCAAAGCAGATCCAGGTGTCCAGTAAGGACAAACCTTGGTTCAACGCCCAGTGTAAGAAGACAATCCGATCAAAGTAAAAGGCACACAAGCGATGGCCACTTTTGAAGAGCGAAGAGGACAGAATTGCATTCATAAATGCGCGCAAAGATGCAGTTCGAGCGATTCGGCAGTCCCGGGTTCAGTATAAGGAGAAATTCGCCACCAAGTTTCAACTTGCTTCGGCAAAGAGTTGGTGGAAAATTGTCAAGGAGGCTTTACCGTCGTCCAAGGGGACCGCAATTCCTTCCTTCCAGAGTAACGGGACAGTGGTACAAGATCCACAGGCAAAGGCTGAAGCTCTTGCTAAGGCTTTTGCCGAATTCTCGAATCTAGACGATGACGGTAGAGAAGTCCCAAAACTTTCCGACCGAACCGACACTGTCCTGGAACGCGTGAATTTTTCTGCTCCCAAGATCCTTCGCATTCTGCAACATCTGGATGTGACCAAAGCCACGGGTCCTGACAACATACCAAATGTTGTCCTCAAGTCCTGCGGTGCCGAACTAGCTTGACCCTTGTCATTGCTTTTCCGGCTGTGCTTTTGCTCCGGAAACTTCCCACGAACATGGAAGTCCGCCCATGTTATACCTACTCTAAAGCCAGAAGGCGATCCAACGAGCGTGGGCTCCTACAGGCCTATTAGCCTTCTCTCCTGTGCTGGCAAAGTCTACGAGAGTATCTCCAATAAAACACTTCATCAGTACCTGGAATCAAATGACCTTCTAGGCGATCGCCAATATGGATTTCGCCGGAAACGCTCAACATTAGACTGCCTAGTGGCCCAGTATCAGGAGTGGATAGAACTACTGGCAATGGGATACGACATCAGGCTACTATCCTTCGACATTGCGAAAGCTTTTGACAGAGTATGGCACCGTGGCCTGCTAAAGAAACTCTATGTGTATGGTGTTCGTGGATGTCTGTTAAAAGTGATTGAGAGCTTCTTTCCGATCTTTCACTGCGGGTTGTTCTTGACGGGTTTATTTCCCGCGAATATCCAGTGAAAGCAGGGGTACCCCAGGGCAGTGTCTTGGGACCTACGCTTTTCCTTATCTACATAAACGATATGGGAGACAACCTCGCAAACCCTCTGCATCACTTTGCCGACGATACCACGACACACTCAGCCGTCCCTAAACACGAAGACCCAACACAAGCCTCCCTTTCCCTACAGATGGATCTTTTGAAAATTGAAAAGTGGTCTGATGCATGGATGATCAACTTCAATGCATTGAAAACAAAGGAGCTTCTAATTATCCGATCAAAGGTGCCACGTGAACACCCCAGTTTCATCTTCAAAAATGAAGCTATAAAGAGAGTCGATGAGCTTCGTCTACTGGGGATTCATTTCTCCACCGATCTCTCTCGGAACAACTACCTTGATCGGGTGAGAACCTCCTGCGCAAGAAAGCTGGGAGTTACTCTTCGCTGCAAAAACCTTCTTCCATCAAGCTCGATCATCCCACTCTACAAGTCTTGCATCAGACCCATAGCTGAATATGGATGCCCGCTATTTGCTGGTGCTCCGAAAACGCTGTTGGCACCACTTCAGAAGATCCAGAATAGGACAAATAGGGCGGGCTGCGCCTCTACACAAGAATTGCTCCAGCCTCTAGATGAAAGGTTTGATTTAGCGTCGATGGCTGTTTTCTACAAGTACATGAATTCGCCTCCCTCAGACGAGCTCTCTCGAATTGTGCCCCCCTTTGTCCAGCCGACAAGGCAGACACGAAGGCACACAGCTCGGTCCAATTATCTAAAGGAGGATACGCCGAAAACCGAGTACTTGAGGAACAGCTTCATCCGGCGTTGCACTTCTATCTGGAACTATCTTCCTGGGGATGTTATCCCTGCAAATCCCTCTGTTGACACCTTCAAAAGAAGGTTCAATAGACATTTAAAACCTTGAGGCCATTGAAAGAGGTAAATGAATAGCGGCACATCAGATACTTTGAAGTACCTGGCGCCGTGAATATTGGAATTAAAAAAAAAAAAAAAAGTCTCATGACTTCTTCGAAATGCTAAAAAATACACTAAAAAAACTGATGAGCTGAAACACTGAAAAATACAACTGAAAAAAGATAACACGTGCGTGAACAGTTGCTTCGTAGCAAAATAACAAAAGAAAAAAAGTACTCTTCTTGAGAATTTACTCATTTTTAAAGTAGCCCATAGCTAGTACATACTAAATCAAAGCCTTTTTTAGTAGCTATATTAAGGATTTTTCATTTCAGTTTATGTGCAAGATGATGGCAATTGCCTTACAATACACCTGGCTACTTGTTTTCACATGGATAGCAATATCAGCCTTGCATTTCTATCGTATGCTAACGGAGATAAGAGATGTTGATTCTGGTCCAATGAGATGTTACTATGGTTTAGCTTATGCAGTGCCAGCTATTATTACAATTCTAACTGTTGGAGTGAGAGCTGATCAGTATGGAACTGTAGTTTTGTAAGGAACTTCAATATTTTAATTTACTTGATAGGTATACAGGTATATAAAAGATTATTGATCCCTCCCCCTGACAAGGCTTGAATTATGCCTCATCTTCTACAGAAAAAATATAGTATATCTTTTTTGGAAAAGTCCTCTGATATCCCTCCCCCTCAAGGTTGACTATTCAGCCTTAAAGTCGGAAATTAATTTTTTTGATTATCTTTCTTTTTGCCTGTTTTACTTTTGTGTACCAATCCTTTGTTGTATGTAAATTAAAAACAAGTCTGTTTCATTGCATGAATTATTATCGTTCCTTATGCAGTGTTGTAGAAGTAGTTCTTTTTTTGTCCCCTCTTTTTCCTCATTTAAGTTGACCGTATTTCCGTATTTTAGAAATTTCATATAGGATTTTCACTTTTTCGGCTTCCAGTTTGTTTTCAATTGAATTTCTATTGTTGTCTGCCAGAAGTTCCCAATTAAAAAAAAAAAAAAAAAAACTGTTCTATTAAGAGAGGATGGACTATATTAAAAAAATTATGTCAAAGTTATATCTTTTTGTGATATTGCTCCTCTGTAAATCAGCATCTTTTCTGATTAATATAAGGAGGCTAACCATTGTAACTGGTATGGAAAAAATAAAATAATGGAAGGATCCAATTTTGAGATTTATAAATGAAGATTTTGATATAGGTTTTTGGGGGTGACATCCCTTTTCTCATATAAGTCAATCTTGAAATGTCTATTTTAGGACCTTTTAAGCTCTTCTTTTTTTGTGTCAGACAGTTTGATTTTATTTTTATTTAACAGAATTTAGAAACCAGAAAATAATTTGTAAATTTCACCATAAGTATCAGCTTTACCATTTAATTGATTCCCAGCCAAGGTTTCTCTCATTTTTTAAGGACTAAATTTTTTCAATAAAAATTAGTACAATAGTTTTCAAATGAAAATATTCGTATTGAACTTTATGTCTCATTACAGATCTTCGTAGATCTACTATAAAAAAAAACCTGAGCAACAAAAAGCTGCAGTCATCAACTTTCTTTTCCAAAGATACTGCTACATTAACAGAGACATGGGCGTAGGGAGGGGTGGGGAAGGGGGGGGGGGGCAGCTGCCCCCCCCCCCTGGACCTTAAAATTTACATTAGATATGGCTGAAAAAGCAGATGGTTTGGAAAAAGCAGTTGATAAAACTCCATCACACTATCGACTGCCCCCCCCCCCCTAGACAATATGCTGCCTAATGCTGCTTACGCCCATGAACAGAGATATACTATAACTAAAAACAAATTAAAATTGTATGTTTTTGTGATGTAATTCGTCTATAACTCAACATTTTTGCTAATTAACATAAAGTAGTTGAAATAGAAGCTTTTATATCGTCGCAATTGGTCTTGAAGAAAAAGAAAAAAAAAAATCTGAAATGTGAGAACTGGTATTTTAAGAAAGGACTGAATAAGGGTTTAAGTTTAAGTGCCCACTTTGTAACTTCCGAATTGTTCATTTTTGGTCAAACCTCATTTTTTTAAATTTTTGCAGAAAAGGAAAAACACAAAAACGGGCACAAAACTAATAAACAATATAAACTAGTGGGAAACATAGAACCTCTTACATCTTAAAGAAGGTGTAATGAGAAAAGAAGGAGGCGTTTGTAAAAACGATTATAAACAATGTTTAGACGAAATGAGAATTGAATCGAAAGTCAGGAAAAGATAAGAAAGACAATAAGCAACAAAGCCAAATAATAGCTTATGTATAAACAAATACTACTTACTATACTACTATACTACTATACTACTTACTATGCTACTATACTACTTACGTAAAAAAGGCTTAAACTTGTGCAAAATAGCTAACTACCGAAGTGGCTGTATTATTTCTGAAACATGAAAACATGTCTATTTCTAGCTGTTGGCTCTCAGTTTATGAATCTGCAGCATGGGGCCTCGTTGGACCATCTTGCTTGTTAATGTTAACTTCATTGGGCCTTTTTGGTATTGGATTACATGCAGCTTCAACTGTCAAAGATCACATTGAAGACTATGGTTCCATAAGGTATAATAGCATGCTTCTCAATGTCTGTCAGAAATGGCTTATTTTAGTGCAGTTCAAGAATTGATAAAAATATTGTGGCCTCTAGGGGACTCGAATAGAAAGATAGTCTCGATGAGGTTTACTTGTCCTTTAAATCTTGGCCTTGATGTTGTTTTCATTGCCTATATGATTACCATTGTTTCAGTAAAAGAATAAAAATTTAAGCTCAAAGGAAATTCTAACATACGAAGTATGTATTTCCAGAGTATGTTTCTAAAGTAAATATTTCCATTGTCTAAATAATTGCTTACAATTTTTGCAAAAAGTAGTAGGGTAATGCTTGGATTAAAGTATAAAAACTGTTGTTTAACATCGCTAAGATTATATGTTTGAAATATTTTTGTGTCTTAAAGGTACCAATATTCTGATCGACGCATTTAGTAGTCTGCCTTGTTTTTTGAATCAAGGAATACGTATAGAATGCATATTATTGATCATTTAAGGAAATTCGTTAAACTGTTGTTAAGTTAGGCTAAAGTAAGCGTATTGATTCTTTTTTTTATTTTGGCAAGCTATAGAAAGTACTAAAGCCAATGCTGTTTTTGTGAAATGTAATTTATAATTTAAAATTTCACATATTTTTTATTCTAAGAATTAAAATAGGAATATCTTAGTCTTTAATTGTTCCATGATAGAATTGCAAGTATGTGGTTTATTTTAGCTATATGATTCGTTAACAAAACCATTATCCTTGGGCTCATAACAGTGTGGCCAGATTGGCTTATTTTACGCCAAACTGGCTTATTTTGTTGGCGACTGGCGTGACAATTTTTGGAATTGGCTTGTGGCTTAAAACTTGGCTATTTTTATTTTGAGCTGGCTTATTTCTTGGCGTGATTTACTTTTTCGGGAAGAATTTATATTTTTTGGCAATTCATCCGATTTTCGAACGAACGAATGCTCACGAAAGGTCAAAATCACGTTTTAACTCTATGGTCAAAATACGAATCTAACCGCGGCACTGCGGTGAAGTTTTCAAATCCTAAGAGGCACGTGGCTTCGTAACAACAGCCTAAAAAGCATTAGCCATTAAGTCATGGGGTTGAACTACAGCTGAAGGTACAGTATATTAGCTGTTACTTATTAGTATAGAATAACGCCAGGAATCAAACTCATAACAGGCATGTCTGTAACATCTACAGATCCTGTTTAACTGTTTAGTTCATGTGAGTCGTCCAGGAGTCGTCATGCTGTCGTCATGTACACTCTAGCTATTTTCTGTGGTTTGTATCTCTGTACAAACAGATTGGGTACACAGCCTAGTCGACTGGGTACACACCCCAATGCATTGGGTACTGCCCACAATATATTGGGTACCCCCATACCCGTTTTTCACTTTTTGTCTAGGCTGATTCAGAGAAAATACATTTATTTATATTTGAGGTTTTCTTTGCATCACTTCAGTTTAAATATGCTCAAAGGAAGAAGCAAATTGGTCATTGGTTTTCTCAGAATACATGCAAAAGTGAAAATCGTTATGGGGCAGTTGGGGATATTAATTGTTTTATGTACTACCATCAACATAATGTACTACTTCACCACTGCAGTAGTACACCACAGGATCTGTACCTAAGAATTTGAGTGCTACACCCCACAATCAGTACTACATTAAACATGGCATAGGTCCTACTACGCTATAGCTATATAGAGTAGGTCCTGCTATGCTATATATGGAGTAGTACACTTGGTTAGATGTAGGTATCAAATTCTGAGGTACAGATCCTGTGGTATACTACTACAGTGGTGAAGGAGTACATTATATGTTGATGGTTGTACATAAAACAATTAATTCCTAACTGGTATGGGGGGGGGGTACCCAATGCATTGAGGTGTGTACCTCAATGCATTGGCTACCAGCAAATTGGGTACATGCCACAGAAAAATAGCTGGTGTACATGACTGGTTTGCACCCCCATTTTTAGCAGTGATGAGCATCAGCTTGTGACATAAGCAAACCTGAAGCAATCAATCTTGTTTCAGACTCACTTTTATTCATTTTTCCCAATGTGTTAGCCTACAGTTAAATACTAGAGAAATTAGTTATATATAATATAGGCTAATAGCTAATATGTAATAAAGTACCATATAATACTAATGAAAACATCAGAAAGAGATATATAAGTACAGGAGCAGGATAAGTAGATGAGTTACCCTTGCTTTGATGTCTGATTTCTTTGTTACTGTTGCTGTAGCCTAGGCCTATAGGGTAAGAATCCTAGTGATTAGCCAGTGCCTAATCTGAGCTGTATCTCTGATTAGAATGCAGTATGTCCTTTACCTGGCAGCTGAGACTTTAATCTTAACCACTACTAATTTTCAGAATTATCAATCTTGGCCAATAGTCTACAAATCTTGACCACAACATTGATAATTAAACATGAGACATTACCTTTAACAGACAGCAACTATGGAAGTTATCCTATAGTTTTGTTATTTAGAAAAAAACCTTTCAGATTTTGAAATAAACAAGGTTCATTGTTATATTAAATTTAATCAATCAACTGTAGACAATCAATGCAAGTGTCCTGAAAATCAGATCATTGACCCCTCTTCTTTCTGGGCTGGGTTGACAATAGATCCAAATCTTTAATTTGTTCTTCTTTTCTCATGATAAGTTCATACACTTCTTCTTGGGAGAATTCAATTTTTACTGAATGAGATAATCCCTTACTACATAGTTTCTCTTGTTGTAAAAATTATGTTACTGTTATAGTAAACTGCCTTGTTGTAAACACTGCTTATTAATATTCAAAATGTGGATGAACATGGAAAGATGTAAATCAGCTATTAGCTAAAAATGTGAGGTAACATCATAGTAGGGTTTATCTAATTCAATATAGTCAGCGTATTTTGACCTACTATATATGGTGTTGTAGATTTAGATCCATTGACAGTTTTCTTTCCAGTATTTTACAATTCAACAGTATATGCTCAGGGGTTTCTTCTGTGTTTTTACAGTACCTGCAAAATGGGCTATTGGCAACTTCTCCATTTGGCTGCTTTATTTTGTATGAAGGAGGGTGGTGGTTGAAGTTAGCTGTATTTGAACACAGGCAGTTGAACCAGACTGATTGTATACTGGTTGGAAAGGGGGATAAATTTGGTGGCTTTAATTCAAGCAATGTTTTTAGTCATAATCTAGTTGTATCCCTTATAGTTAGAGATTTCACTGGTTCCATTTGGCTTTTTGCTTCTTGCTTTTCTATCTTGTCTGCTTTTTCATTTCCTTCTTTACCTAGATGACTAGGTATATATTGAAATTTAGTAACAAAGCCTAATCTTCCAAGGCTGCTTAGGTTTTCTTTGGTTTGATGTAGGCCTATGCCCAGTGTTTCAAAGTTAGTGTTTCATAGGATATAGAGAGCAGATTTAGAGTCAGAGAATACTACTATATGTTAATTGCTCTGTTTCAGTTTAATTAGGGTCTCTAAGCACAAATTGATTGCAGCTACTTCAGCTGTTAGTGTGCTGGTCCCTGCCTTGTGTTTTTTCACAGTGCATAGGCTGAGCTCTTTTAAAAAGCATCCACTTCCACATCCCTCTTCACTTAAAGATCGATCAACATATATTTGGGCATATCCATTAAATTCCCTTTTTAAGAGCTGTTTGAAATCATGGATTGCAGTTTGGGATTCAATTTGTTCCTATTTTGAGGGGAGGAATTCTAGTTTAACCCTGGGGTGATTGATCCCCAATTAAATTCGAATTCAACTCCTCCATACTCTCCTCCAGACTGCTCATGCTGGGTGGGCTTATAATAAAAATTAACCAGGAAAATATTAATTTTTAAAAGATTTAATCAGTCGGAATAACATAACTACAAGTGTAACTTGACCCCACAAAACCCCTGGAGAAAGGTATTTAAGTTATGACATTTGTCCATTGTTTATATAAAGTATTTGCTATTGAGAAAGATGTATGAATTTTTTCCATGGGGGGGGGGAGGTTTTGGGCATTAGGCCTAATGGAAGGAATACTCATATAAACTTCAGAGAGGGCTCATTTGATTGGAAATTGAAAGTTCTAGTTCACTTTTCAAGCATCACAAGATATTGGAGGGTAGCCAGCTCCCCCCCCCCAAACCTCTTTTTTTCCTGATGCATCCAATAAAAATTTTAAAGGTATCCAATAAAAATGTTCAAAGATCATATAACAAAAATTCTGGTGCCAACACAACCCCCCAGGGCCCAGGGCAGGCATTGTAAGTTTTGCCCTGGGGGCATATATGAGTCTTATGGAAGGGATGCTCATATTCACTTCAAAGAGGGCTCATTTAATTGGAAATTGAAAGTTCTAGTTCAGTTTTAAGAGTCAAAAGGGATTGGAGGGCACCTAGCCCCCCCTCCCCTCCATTCCCTTTTTTCCTCAAACCCATCCGATAAGAACTTTGAGATAGCTTTTTTTTTAAATAGTTCAAAGATCATATAACAAAAACTCCAGGGTCAACACAGCCCCCCAGGGCCCAGGGGCAGGTGTTGTAAGTTACGCCCTGGGGAATATATGGCTCTTATTGAAGGGATGCTTGTAAAAACTTCAGAGATGGCTCATTTGATTGGAAATTGAAAGTTTTAGTTCAGTTTTTTAGAGTAAAAAGAGATTGGAGGGCAACTAGCCCCCCCCCCCCATGCTCCTTTTCCCCAAATACATTCAATAAAAATTTTGAGATAGCCATTAAGTTAAAAATTGCTCAAAAGTCAGATAGCGAAAATTCAGGTGTCCTCACTACCCCCCAGGGCCTGGGGCAGGCATTGTAAGTTGTGCCGCATTGGGTCACAGAGTATCATTATAGTAATCGGAGGTTCGACTCAGTGAAATTATGGGATACAGAAATTGCGGCGCACACACGGACAGTGCTCGAACTAAAACAGGAGAAATCGAGCCGGTGGGCGTCCTCGTCAATAATTTTCCCCGAACTGTTGGACAGGAAAGTAAGCATGGTCGAGCATTTTCTGAACATAGCGCGCTGGAATTTCTGTAAAGTCTCTAGAGTTTCACATGGGGTAGCGGTTTATCGCAATTCTACTAAATGCAGCCTCAAAATAATCTCTACACTGGAACTGAACTTCCGCAAACCAGGGAACGAATTGAAAGGTGCCAGCAGGATCAAAGGACCTGAATAGTGGTGAGTATTTCTATAAAACGGCCGTCAAAACTTGGACACCATTAAAAGTAAAGTTAGATTTTGGGCAAAAAATTGTCTGGCTTATTTTTGGCTTGTTTTTCAAAGGCTGCGGCTTACTTTTTTGTTCACGATCTGGCCACACTGGCTCATAAATACATTAATTTATTTGTTCGTATATATATATATATATATATATATATATATATATATATATATATATATATATATATATTATATATATATATATATATATATATATATATATATATATATATATATATATATATATATATATATATATATATATATATATATATATATAAGCCAAATGTTTCAGGTCTTACTTATGGCTAGGATTGGTACTTCTTCCCATGTCTGGATGTCTCTGGTCCCTGGCACTACTAAACGCTAGCGAAAACCATTCCTTTTTATCATATGCTCTCTCCGTTATGGCTATTGGTATGGGAGTTTTTATGTTGTTTGGATATTGCTTGGGTAACAGTCGTGTAAGAATGAGGTTCCAAAGAAGTATTGCAGCAGTAACTGGACAAAAAATGCCCATGGAAGAGACCATGTCTCGTTTGGGAAGCTCAGCACCGGTAAGAACAGTTTAGATTTTTCTTTTCATCCAGTTGATTTTTTCCAGAATTTGTTAAAATGTCAAAATCAACCAAATGTGATAAACATTTTATTGTTGAAGTTCATGTAGGAACTTTTTAGTTTTCCTTTCATTAAGCTGGCCTTATTTTTGCTTCTTGGCTTATTTATTTTTTTTTTTTACTTGCAGCTATCTCTTCCATAATTCTACTGAAATAATATAGTCTTTGCTTCTAATGCACTCAGGTGGCTTCTTATATAAGTTAAATAAAGAAAAAAACAAGTTTATTCTATGAAAGTAAAGCGATGGTTGAAAACATCAGCAGAACCGACTACATGCAGCGACAGATGCAAGCGTCCGTATCTGGGGAATAATGATTTACAAATCGAACGGTTAACCCTTTGTTAAGATGCATTCTAATATATTAGAATAATGAAGCTATTACAAAACCTCTTACTATATAGGATAGTTTAATGCCAAAGGTAAATTTTGCAGAAGAAGAATACTATTAAGATCAAGCCAATTTAATAAAATATTAGTGTCTCATATTAAGAATTCCAGTTGTGAGGCATTGACCCAATGTGTATACTCAGGAACTAAGTTGTTTATTTATGAAATTTTGCAGGGCTTTTTAGTAATACTAAATACATTAAATTAGCATACCACTAATAATTTACAACAGATGTCAAATAAACCACGAGTTGGTCTGTTACAGTTAAAGACCTAATAAAGTGGCGGTCTCATTTTTGTTAGGTACCTTTAAGCATATAAGATATACTTAATGACTTTACCCAAGAACTGTAAAGCGGCCGAGGGAACTATTTATGTGATCTTTGAATGTCCAACGAGAGTAAGTCTCAGCCGGATTTTGATTGTTAGCATTTTGTTTTACAATCCTTCAAAGTAAAAAAAAAAAAAAAATCATCGGAATCCTAAAAGTTAAAAAGAAATATTTCTGAATTCAAATATAGGTAGTTAAAAAAAAGTAGAGGTTGTACACATGTAAACTGCTCTGAGGTAAAAACAATTAAAACCCCCAAAAGAGAACTACAGTAAAAATGAACAGCAAAAACTTGTATGCTGATTTTATTTACAATTTACCATTCATCTGGCATAGAAATATATCCATATTAGGTCTTTTATGTTTACTTTTTGTGTTAATAATTTAAGACGATGTTTTCAAGAAAAGAAGTTTTACATCATACCACCGCAAGCGCACTATCAAACATCGATTTTTAATATAGGAGGATAATCAATAGGATTTTCACAATCTTTTTTCCTTTTTTCTTTGTCTTTTCCTCTTTTCTTCCGTTTTCATAGTGTGATTGAAAATTCCGGAAACCTATAAGTTCAAAAATCCTTTTTTTGTATTATTATTTGGATGTACTACTGGATAGGCTTAATATTCCAGATGCGGTATATGCAAGACGTCAAACAATAGTCTGGAATCTTGGATTCTTTAAATTCTGCTGGTGAAGCCCGGCTTTAAATTTATCAATGGTCTTCAGGTCATAAAATTCAGATATATTGAAAAAGTCTGAGAGTCTGGGAAAATATTCTGAAAGCATATTAAGCCGGCATACCAGTCCTGATTTTAAATAGTTTGCCTTTCAAAGCGAATATCATGAAGAAGCTGAGAGAAAAGTAGAGATTTTTAAGCGCTAGGGTTGACGCGAAACCTCAAAAATGAGAGCAATAGTAGCCATAATATCTTACGTAATCGAAATCAGATTTTGTAATGAATGGACTCTAATTTTTTCCCCTGAATTCATGGAAAATAACGAAAGTTTTGTTTACTATAATTCATGACTTTATACTAGATTTCGGAAAATTTACTAGATTTTATTTCTAGATCTAGAAAAATCCTACTGACGGTGGAAACCCTAGATATGCTAATCGAAGCCTCAATTTAGAGAGACCGGCGTTAACTGGATCTCACTATTGAGGCTATTCAAAAATTGTTTCTAAAAGTTTGCAAAGTATAGATTCTAATCAAAACTTTAACAGTATTTATAACAATTTAATGTTAAACTATGTAAATCGGTACAAAAATTTAAATTACATTTTCAGTTGTAAAATTTCAATAAAAACTCTTTTTTAGTTTTTCATTTATCTACAAAATGTTTTTCAAATTATATTTAACCAAGATTCAACTTCAGAATAGATTTTTAACGCATGAGTCGCATACACTGAAAATATTCACGCTGAAACAAGAAATTGAAATATGTATTAAGATGCTTTCCCGGTAATTAAAACAAAACTCACTGATTGATTTTCCATGCAGCTCAAAGGAATCGATGTAAAAATAAAACAAGTGCTGATTAAAAAAAAAATTTGAATAACCCCTAAGGGAGGGGGGTATTCAAAAAGACAGGGTACTTTGTTTTTATCGAGATATAAAGAGAAAGTGTTTTTAATTTCCTTATTCAAATGCCATCTTTCCTTCCCATAGGGAGGAAGGAAACCCCTCCAATATATATGAAAGGGGCTATCCCTTCCTCAACACCTACCTCTTTACGCTAAAATTTGACTCTGTCTCACAACTCTGTTTCTTAAAACAATAAAAAACTTTAGCATAAAGAGCGAGGCGTTGAGGAGGGGACATCCCCTTTCATATACGGAACAGTTTCTGTTCGTTTTAGGTTTTAATGCAGTTAAAAAATTTTTTTTATTTAATTGATCATAAAAAAAACAAAAATCAAAATGAATAATCTGGTCAATTAATCTGGTCAAATGTAAAATGAACAAAAATGGCCAACATCAGGGAAATTGGACAACCACTAACTCGACCTTCTAAAGGTCATAGCATCATTCGTGATATACTGAAAACTAAACTTATTTTAAAAACTTGCTCTTTTTATAATTATAGTTTTGAAAAATAAAAAATTGATTAGATTTCCAGGAAATTATATTATTATCTGTTCAAAAATCAGTCTACTTTCACTGGTTCTTTCCAGTCATCCAGATTATTACGGTAATTTTATTATTTTACTTTTGTCGCTATTTTGATAAATAAAAACTTCACTGTTCAAAATACACACTTTAAAACGTATATGAAGACTCAAGTCGTATAGAGGATTTATGAAGGAGGGAGAGAAGCACCACTATTAATTTCGAACCTTGATTATCCTTTCGATAATCCAGTGACCGTTTTACTACTGATGACGGTCACGGTATATGTGACCGAAATATCTGGTATTTTTTGTGAAATTTATTATACACTGTCTATTAAAAAAGGATTTTACCCCTATTTTGAACTGTTATTTTACCTTTCGATATTTTTCTTGTTGTGTTGCTGCTGAAGTTATGACAAATAAAAAGCATACTGCTTGAAATGCAATTTTTTTTCAGTAAACTGCAAGTAATACTATGGCCTTTTAAAGGTTTACGGGATTGTCTGTTCTTGGATATCTGCATCCCAAAGCGTTAATTATATTTCTAAAGTTGTTTGTTCGTTTCAGCGATCGGCTCTGGCTTACCAAAACGGAGATCATTTCCGGTCATCTAGAAGGCATGTTGGAATTTCAACAAATAGTACAACCTCACGCTCAACTGTCAGAACTGGAAGCAGTCCTTATAGGTGAGAGTCCATCAACCAGTGATTCACTTATTATGCTACAGATTTACGCATAAAAATTAGTAACAAGGGTTTAAAGTGGGGTTGTCAAGGGAATAAAACTAATGGTACTATATAATGAATTTTTCATTTTTAGTTCCCGTCTGTGTGTGAAATCGGTTTTGATTTCGCTCATGTTATAAATTAGAGGGTGCCGTATAAGAAATTTTTACTATCACCAGTGATGAAAGGTAATTTTAACAACAGTATGCAGTCATATTAAACGATTCGTGAATGATTTTTTAAAGTCTGTCCAATTGTAAACTTTTGAATTTTGATCATAGATCTAAGTATCTAGTATCTGCTTGGAGAATTTAGAAATCCCTAGTACGGATACAGAATATCTTTAAAAATCAGGAATTGTTCAACGACGTCAAGTGATCTACAGTTTACTTGAAAAAAATGTTTAAAAGCATGAGTATTCCGTTTTTATATTGTCTGAGATTTTAGTGTCAAAGCCCTTGATTGACCCTTAACTCTTATAAAAGTCACAAAGATATTCCTGAAACCAGAATTAATGCTGAATGACAAGTGAGTTATAAAGTTTTATGTATTAGCCAAATCTGATTAAGTTTACTCCAAAGCACATTTATGAGCATCCTCTATGGTTAAGAATCTTGACAAAAATCTACAGGTTTTGTACATTTTAGGCTACCAAATGACTAGCATTGCATTATAGTCAAAACTGACTTCTAAATCTTCTGTTTAATATCCTGCTGATCCCCTTTTTAAGTGAAATTAAAATGTTACGAATGCAAATTATATGGAAAATATAATTAGGAAAGTTTTAAAAATTCAAGTTTTATTGGGTAAGGGAAGAGGAGGTTTCAGGATTGACCTTTAGGGAGAGAAAATACTTTTTATTAATACCATTATTGACGAAGCAATGGCTCCGTTTAGAAGGACGTAAGGCTCAAAGTTCTGTCTGAGTTCGATGCATCCAGGCAACGAAGCAGATCAGATGTAATGAGCCAATAAAGAGATTGTTTTATTAGGGAAAGCCAAGTCTTTGACTAGCTTCAGACTTTTTATCTTTGAGACTATAATCTCTATTTTAAATATAAAAAACATAATTTTGTATTAATTTATGTAACCGTACGCCACAGGCTGTGCACTAGATGATGCATGGCTTTAAGTATTTAAATAATCACAGTTAGTGACAGATTTAGAGGAGTTCCTTTTGGCCTGAGTGCATTTTACTTCTGTAAAGTGCACTGAAACTCACACAAATCTGCTGAGCAATAAAGTAAAACATTTACATTTCGTTCCAAAATCCTGGATCCGCAAAATCCTAGCGTTTAAGGCCACCTTAATCTCCTACTTCCTATAAAGTTATTCTTAGTTTAACAAGTTAGTTGTATGATACTAAATAATGAGGTGGAAATGCAAACAATGAAGGATCATGAGGTTTCTTGTGTATTAAAAGCTTTTCCTTTTCGGCAGGAGTGACCTGGGAGGCCTTTCTGAAAGCACTGCAAGCAACTCTCAAAGTGACAGTACATACAAAAAGAAATTACGAAGACGAAAAAAGCACGATACTACTCGATCCCAAACTGAGCCTGGGGGGTCAGAAACTGACACGAAACAATACTATGATACTGAAACCAACTCAGATGAGGACAGAACTATGTATCTTGCTTCAAGTCACAGCAGCGATGAAGATGATACAACAGCAAGCCTTAAAAGAAATTCTAATTCAAAACAAAATAGCAAACCTGGTAGGTTTTATGAAAACTAGTTGGAGCTTTTTCTTTTCTTATATTTATAGTCTTCAACCCTTAATTCTTTATAATTCATCTTTAAATATTTACTTGAACTTATAGTGTTTAATCTTGAGATAGTTTTTAGTGATATAACCTGTTCAGAATCTAAATTGATGTAGTCTTCAAAAAGAAAAATGAATAAAATCTGAAGGTAAGGTACATCGCTGGCTGCAATGCATCAATTATCTGTTGAAGAAAAATAAAAGGTGACTCTTTGTGTCTGCCTTCTGATTTCGGACCACGAGCATATGTTTAATTGTTTTTTTACCATCTTTTCAATAATAGATGTATTAAGATTCACTTAAAATATTAAGTTCTTTGCGGAAAGGCTAATTAACGCAAGTCCAAAATGTATTTAAGTTTATTATTTATGTTTGCTATCCTTTTGAAAGCAAAAGGTGCAGAATGTACTGTCGCATATGTAATTTAAAGATGTTCATTATTAAAAGGATCTCCTGAAAAATATTTCCAAACAAAAAGTGGAGGGAACTACTTCATTTTCGTTTATACGAGATGTTGACCGAACAGAGAAACTAACAACAGTGGTAAAGAATAAAATGAAGGGTGAAAAACACAAGTACATAAGCTTAGATAATCATAAAATAATTGTAAATTACTATCAAAAGTGGTGCAATAAATATTTCATTTCAGTACCGATTATTTTCTAAATACGCTTTTAATTGATGGGTATGCCTAACAGTATTACAACTTGGGAAAAAAACTGCAAACCGAAGTGCTATAATTAAATTTTGGGAATACGTCACAGAAAGATTAATTTTAAGACTCTATTAAGGTACTGTGTTTTGTTCGTTCTTTACTTTACTTTTTCCTGGTCTAGGAAGCTGACTGCTGCCTCTTTGCCATTTTTGTAACACTGACTAAATACTTAACTGAATTAAAACGTCAGAGCTGACTTCGAATTTGAAGAGACTTACTAAATTAAATAGATGCAAAATTGAATTTTCTTTTTCTTAAAAGGATTTGCAACTATTCTATTGTGATTTTTATAATTATGTCCGAGAGTTCGCCACATTGGAAATTTAAAAACATATGTATAAACCGTTCTTAAAATTTAGCTAAAAAAAAATTATTTGATATAGCTTCAGTTTCTAAGCTTTTGATTAGGAATATGTAAAAGCTATGTTATCTTACAGATTCTGGAAAGTTTGTTCCAAACATTAGTGGACCTTTAACCGTAAGGCCTGGGATCGCAGAGAACCAGCTATATTCTTCACCTGTCTCCCCACTCTATGCCACACATGATGTTACAGGTGGCAGTTTATATTCAGCTCGAGATACAGTAAGAAATTTTCTCTTTGTATTAGGAATTGTTCAAAATTTTACTTAATTTCTTCCTGAAAAGTCAATTGGGGGTAGATATTATGTAGTTATGGGTTGCTAACGATTCATTAAACGTGGGTCAACTTTAAAAAAAGGTTTTGATAAATAGTATATTTTTGAAGGTAAGTGACTAAAATTATATCCCTTACTTTTGGCTATTATACTGTAAGAGCAGCAAACACTTTGGAGACCAATTTGTCTTAACCGATAGAATAATTTATTTTTATATAATCTAAGTTTGAAACAGAGCTTTAAAGTCAGATAAATTTTGATTTTCGGTTGCTATTCAAGAAATGAAATATTTACTCGGCTTTACAGCAATTGCGGATATATATCGGTCAATGTGGGAATTATCAATATACAGCAAATTATTGAGCTCCAGTCTATTTTGGAATTTTTGTGCTTTGTCACTGCTATAGAAATAGTGAAAAAAGGCCCTATTTCCTCTATTTTAAGACTGAACCATTCCATATCTTGGTCGTAGGTTGATCAAAGGTATAAGAGGAAATGCGGAATTACTATAAAAATAACAATAATCAAATCCAAACGTTCAAAAAAATTCTTTGGAAATACATATCGAAGAAATTCTCAATACAATATTTCATACATTACATGAGTGAACATTTTACGTTTCATTTCTGTTTTTTCTTCTTTTTTATGCTGAAGAATGATAAGCATGCTGTTCTTTTTCTCCTTTGCCGCTCTATATCTGAATGAACTGTGTTACACACAAGGAAACTGACCTTATAAATCCGTATCTCGTCTTAAAAAAGGGAAGGTATTGACTAGAATTCAATGACTGGAACTCAGTAGTTTCTGGATTATACTTCTTAAAAATACTGATTGTTTACTGATAGGAATTTTCATTATTTTTATCGGCTTAATACTCTTAATAGTAAGAAATGATAAGTATTCAAATTTTTAAGCAAAAATCATTCTTGTATCTCAGAAACCCCTCATGTCTAACAGTTGATGAAATATTGAAGGAAATGCCCATGCGCGTAGCTCCTTTTTAGCCAACAATCAATAGCTTCTCTAAATGGTATAGCCAATCTAAACCAATCTAAAATAAATTGTTATAATACCATTTTTTTAGGAAACTCTGAACTCACCTATGTATTCAACTCCCGGGATGTTGGGACAGCGTCAGCATCCTATTAAGCCAGTTTACTCAGGACCTTGGCAAGCCCAACTTCAGCCGCCTGTCATTGCATATCCGCAAGGATCTCCAAGATGGCTCTCAGAGCGATTATCAGTGACAACTCAGTCAGACAATGAACACAATATGTCTCATGATTCTAGATCATCACAAGTGAAATCTCATATTTTGAACACAAGTTTAAGTAGAATTTCACCAGAAATTTTAAATGGTTCAGTGAAAGGATCGACTGTTAATCTAAATACATCTCACGGATCTTCATTCGAGATGAACTTGGAAAGTTGGAAGAGTAGACTTCAATCCGCAATTGAAAGCAGGTTGGCTGAAAGGCAAAACGATAATGGTTTACCAGGTAATGTTAGAAGCCTAATATATTTTGTCAAACAAAGATAGAGATTGAGTAAATCGAGTAGGCTCATTTGTGTAAACACTATAATCTATCAAAAATTACTAGACATATCGAACTGTAAGTTGAAGATAAGAGGAGGGGGAATCCATTCACCTAAGATTGGTGTGAAGGACACTCACCCAGATAACGTAAAAATGAATGCCCAATTTCCAATTTTTTACGATTTTAATCCTTCACCCATGAAATACCGGTTGACATCTTCCTACTGGTGCTACATTGGTAACTTTCAGGTAAATCTGATTCTAATTGGATTCTAAAGGCTTCGGAAATCAAATATGTTATTTCGACAATGGAAAAGAAAATGGTGTTTTTTGTTCTAATCAATTTCATATGGCGCTACGTTAGAAGATTTTGCAAGGGGGTTTGGTGTAACTCAATTAGTTTTTCAATATTTATTTGCATTAAATTTATATCCCCACGTAATCTGTGATGCAGTTTCGTCCAAATCTTGGGGGGGGGGGAGGAGGTCAATTTTCCAAAATCAAGTGAAAATGACAGTAAAACCTAAAAAATGAGCCATTTGGTTCCATAAAGGTACTATAAAAGTACTGCAAAGGTGCTAAAAAATTACTATAAAGATACTTTATAATACTATAAATGTAAATTTGTACTGTTTAAAAAAAACTGATCTGTTTCTGTTGATGCTTGAATTATGCTTGTTTATCTTAGTCTTGACAAGATTTTGGAAGAAACTAAATTTCAGCTGGGGGGGGACAAACTGGGAGGAGGTCAAACCGAGGTCTAGGAGGAGCAGTTGCCCCCCTCTGCCCCATAGCAAATTACGCCCCTGCACGTAATGCCTTGAGAATATTGTTTTTACTGATAGACTCCTCTTCAAATCAGCTTAGGTTTGGTATGTAATGGAAGAGATGGAGGCAAACATGCCAAAACTCAGCGGTTTTCTTCAAAAAAAAGTCTGCATGAGCTGTTTCCCATCTTTGTTATTCACTCTTTCTTCTGGTTTAGAGTAAGGGCTGGCTACCACCCATACTCCTCGCCACGGCCGTGCTCAACGTTTTCGATAGGTTGAGTACAGTATTTTGTTGGCTGTGTAAGTCAAACTGGTGCATAAAATCCAGTGATTATTCTGCATATAGGGCGTATCAGACACTTAATACGGGTAGCGCTGCATAGCTTGTTATAGAACAATTCTTCTCCTAATTATTCGTTGTTATCGTCTTCTTATATGGTTGCAATTGCAAATTTGCCCAGCTAGGTAGTGCAGGGTTTATAAGCTCTCATTTACATTTGTAAAAAAAAAAAAAAAAAAAAAAAAAAAAAATCTATCAGAGCACTTCTTGACTGATCTAGTAGAAACAAGAGGCATTTTATTCGTTTTTCCTATTACAATTTTTCAGATCCTAAATTGAACTATCATAACTTAAAGAGATTATTGCCTGGTTATGTATCGAATTAAAAAAAGAATTGGTTTATGTTTATTGAATTAAGAAGGTACTACCTTTTTCAAGTAAAAATAAACATTGACGTTAGAATTTGAAACGGATACACTTTTTTCCGTATATATGGGGGGCTACCACACCTTTCAACCTTCTGCTCCTTAAGCTAAATTCTAGCTATTGATTTTCTAAAATTATTTTCAATTCAAAAAAGATAACCACTTGTTGCATGCTAGGATTTTATTTTCTAATTGTCTTTTTAAACGTATCAACTAAAAAAAAAAAAAAAAAAATCATAAATCATAAAAATCATGAATATAATCTTCTATTTTACACTCAATAAGACTATTTTACACTCAACTTCTATTTTACATGTGCAATAAGATGGGAGGATTTACTCCATCATCTTTCTTATTGTGTACCTGCTCTAAGCATACTCCTCCAAATAAAACGATGTCAGAAGGTAACTCCAACCGTCGGATAAATAAACAGAACTACGATTTGTTTTAGGCTTCTTACGTTGGGCTTAGTGTACTCTGCTGTTCTAGTTGTCCATCTTTTGTTCGGTTTATGCAAGTCGTTGACTTACCAAAATCGTTGATTCGATCGAAGAGAGGAAAAAAACCTAGGGAGATAAGACACAAAAACAACAGAGACAGATTTACTCGACCAGCTATAGGCATGGGCATGCATAGCTTCTTCTCAGGGGGGGGGGGGGGCAGCCATATCTGTGAATAAGAGAGGGGGCTGAAATTATATTGGCAGTTCACAAAACCTTGAATTTCCAGCCAGGGACGTCCCGAGGCTCATTTATTGGGGGGGGGGGGCAATATTTGTAAATATTACCGGATCGTTACCTGATTTATGCCGAATTTTTTTGTAGAAATCAAGAATTTTGCTAAATTTCGGTCGATTTTGCAAAATTTTCTGCCGAAATTCACGCCTTCGGCGAAAATTTTACCGAATACCAAAAAATTTGGAGGGGGGCGAACCCCCCCCCCCCCCCCCCGGGATGCCCCTGTTCCCAGCAAGTTATATTATACCTATGAAATCTTTATTAATAAGTAATCACCATAAATCATAAATCATCAATAAGCTTCAGCATTAATCAACTTCTTGGATTAGAGCTAAATCTTTCCACGAAATTATGGATAGTTGCTTCTTGTTTGACTTTTATGCCGTCGTTCCAGCTGTTTATTTCCAGCTTTTTCAACCATCTTCCTTTTATCAACTGCTTTTTTAGCCATCTACCTTTTTTCAACTGCTTTTTCAACTATCTGCTTTTTCAGCCATATCTAGTGTAAATTTGAAGTTCTAGGGAGGGCAGCTGCCCCCCCCCTTCCGTACGCCCAAGGCTATAGGACTTTCTGCTTATACAACTAATAAATAGCATAAATAATAAAGAATATATTCCACTGTACCAATTTGATTAATTGTACCAATCACCTGGTGAAAAAAAAAAAAAATCAAGGATATATTTTCTTGTGCTTTTGACTGAAGAAAGTGTGTTTACGCACAGTTGATTATTTAGTCAGTCAAATTAGCTTCTAGAACAATAACTGTTGAATATTCAACGGGCTTTTTTTTTAGTGTTCTAAGAGTGCTAATATTTATTAGTAGGAAATGTTAATATTGAAATAGCAAATTAAGATTCAATCCGGCCCTTTGGCATTAGTGTCTAATTAAATTATAAAATTGGAGTTTACTGCTTAGGCTGGGAAATCATGTCTGGCATATCGTATTTTGATAATTTACTTTATATTGACATCTTCATTTGTTTTCAGATAATAGCGTAAGCAGTAGTAATGAGATGACGGAAAGTAGCCGATCCGGCTCTCAAGAGGACGAAACTTCCCCAATGTCAGAATTAAATAACCTGAGTGAACCACAAAGTTCAGAGTAAGTCCTATTATTCATTTGCATAATAAAGAACATAATCTGTAATTTTCAACATTGATCGCAGAGCACTGATTATATAGCATGAAGTTGACAAGTTTTGAACTTCTTCACTACCAGAACATAGCAATGATCTTGATAAAATCCAAAAAGTTGACGATTCGAATGGAAATTCAAAGAAATCAAAGCTGAAAATGTGAAATTGCCATTAATAGGCAAATTTCTGTAAGAAATACTGATAATAAATGCTATGAGCTAATAACTGTCAATTACAGAAAACAAAAATTTTATGTGTCAACCAATTCTTGAATAGAAGTATTTCACTTTTGCAGAAGTAAAGATATAAGTAACAATGTTATCAAGAAATTTACATTTTGCAGAAGTGAAGATATATGTAACAATGTTATCAAGAAATCTACTTCCAAGCGTTTACTGCTTCTTAGTTTAAGTGATTTCATTATATTAAAACTTCTAATTTCTGTATTCTACAGGTTAAATAGTTCGGGGTACAAACTGTAAGTAAGGAACGACTTGGGTCAATAGTAAACGAAACTATAAGAGAAAGGAATTTTGATAACAATGAATGCATAAATTCATTAAGTTTATCGTTACCGATCAAAAGCTACTAGCCTGAGAAAATTTGTCTGATTTTTGAAGAAGGGGGAAACACCCCGAAAATGCAAGCCATTTTAATGAAAACCTCACTGTTAGATTCAGCATACCATAGAACCCTAATGTAGAGGATTCAAGCACCTATCTACAAGAATGTGGAATTTTAAATTTTTCACCAGAAGCAAAATCACAGTTTGCTTATTTGTTTGTCTCAAACAGCTCATGGTAATGAACTGTAAGTAAGGAGCGACCCGGATCAATAGTAACCGAAACTTTAAAAAACGAAATTTTGATACCAATTGATACATCAAAAGAATCAGGTTTTTACGCTGATTTCAAATATCTAAGTTTCATCAAGTTGAGTCTTACCCATCAAAAGAGAAAATCAAGCCTGAGAAAACTTGCCTTATTTTCGAAAAAAAAGGGGAAACCCCCTAAAAAATCATAGAATTTTAATGAAAATCACACCATCAAATTCAGCGTATCAGAGAACCCTACTATAGAAGTTTCAAGCTCTTATCTGCAAAAATTAGGAATTTTTCATTTTTTGCCAGAAGAAAGATCACGGATGCGTGTTTATTTATTTTTTTTCTAGGGTGATCGTATCGACCCAGTGGTCCTAGAATTTTGTGGGAAGGCTCAACCGAATGGAAATTAAAAGTTATAGTGCCCTTTTTAAGGGACCAAAAAAATGGAAGGCAACTAGACCCCTCCCCACACTCATTTTTTCTCCCAAGTCACCCGATCAAAATTTTGAGATAGCCATTTTGTTCAGCATGGTCGAAATATACAATAACTATGTCTTAGAGGATGAATTAATCCCCCACAGTCCCAAGGGGAAGGTCTGCAAGGTATGAACTTTGCCCTATGTTTACATATATTATTGGTTATTGGGAAGTATACAGAAGTTTTCAGGGGGATTTTTTCTGGTAGTTGGGGGGGGGGTCGTTGGTTACGTGGAAGGATCTTTCCACGGAGGAAGTTTTCACGGGGGAAGGGATATTGCTATGAACGGGGTGCCGGATGTCCCAGCATTATTTAAAAAAACGATCAGAAATACAATAAAAAAACAAAACAATTTTTTTAACTGAAAGTAAGGAGCAGCATCACAACTTAAAACAAACAGAAATTATTACGTATAGGATTGGGTTTGCCCCCTAGTAATTACCTCACTCTTTACGCTAAAGTTTTTTTGTACTTTCATCAGAGCTATTTATTCTAATTAATGCCCTTTACGATTAAGGGATCATTCTTAAATAATTGGAACAAAATTCGAACTCTAGCGTGAAAAGCGAGGTATTGACTAGGGGGTGAACCCCCTAATATACGTAATAAAAATATACAAATATAGAAGTTCGTTACGTAAGTTAATTCGCAAGTTACGTCAGATCAAAATTTCGAGAAAGCCATTTAGCCAAAATCAAAGCTGCATTAATTCAAAAACTTTCAGAAATTAAACAAAAAAACAATTTTTTTTTTAACTGACAGTATGGAGCGACATTTAAACTCAAAACGAACAGAAATTATTACGTATATGATTGGGTTTGCCCCCTAGTTATTACCTCGCTCTTTACGGTAAAATTTTTTTGTACTTTCATCAGAGCTATTTATTCTAATTAATGGCCTTTGTGATTAAGGGGTCAAACTTAAAGATTTGAAAACAAATTTGAACTTTAGCGTAAAAAGTGAGTTATTGACTAGGGGGTGAGCCCCCTAATATACGTAATAAAAATATACAAATATAGAAGTTCGTTACGTAAGTTACGTCAGATCAAAATTTCTTGAAAGCCATTTAGCCAAAAAAAAAAGTAAATCAATATGCAAATTTTGTTTTAATTATTCATTTACGGTGAGCCAAAATCAAAGCTGCATTAATTCAAAAACGTTCAGAACTTAAATAAAAAAACAAGTTTTTTTTTTAACTGAAAGTAAGGAGCGACATTAAAACTTAAAACGAACAGAAATTATTCCGTATATAAAAGGGGCTGTCCCCCTTTCATATACGGTAAAGTTTGACTTTTTCGCACAACTCTACTTTTTAAAACAATCAAAAATCTTAACGTGAAGAGCGGGGCGTTGAGGAGGGGACAGTCCCTTTCATATATGGAATAATTTCTGTTCGTTTTAAGTTTTAAGGTTGCTCCTTACTTTCAGTTAAAAAAAAGGTATCGAGCTGACGGTTCGAGAAAATTGGGATCGGGCCCATTCGAACCTAAATTAGAAGTTCGAGTGCCCTTTTTAAGTTACCTACAAGTTTGACCTCGGGAAAGTGGCGTTTTCTACCATTCTCTGGCACCAAACTAGGATTTTCCCCCAAAGAGGACCAAGTTGCTATCGATTAAAAATTCTGAGGTAGCCAATCAACTTAAAAATATCAGTGAACAATATATTGAGCTCTCCAGCTGCAGATAAAGTAATGCCGCACGGTGACCGATTTGTTCCTGAATTAAATAAAAAAAAAAAAGTTTTTTTTAACTGAAAGTAAGGAGCGACATTAAAACTTTACGCTAAAGCCTCGCTCATTACGCTAAAGTTTTTTATGGTTTTGAAAAATAAAGTTGTGTGACAGAGTCAAACTTTAGCGTAAAGAGCGAGGTGTTGAGGAGGGGACAGCACCTTTCATATACGGAATAATTTCTGTTCATTTTAAGTTTTAATGTCGCTCCTTACTTTCAGTTAAAAAAACTTGTTTTTTTTATTTAATTTCTGAACATTTTTGAATTAATGGAGCTTTGATTTTGGCTCACCGTACATGAATAATCAGAATGAAACTTGTATATTAATTTTACTTGTTTTGGCTAAATGGCTTTCTCGAAATTTTGTTCTGACGTAACTTACGAATTAACTTACGTAACGAACTTTTATATTTGTATGTTTTTATTACGTATATTAGGGAGTTTACCCCTAGTCAATACCTAGTGCTTTACGCTAAGGTTCGAATTTTGTTCGGATCACAAACCCCTGAATCACAAAGGCCGGTTAATTAGAATAGATAGCTCTTTTGAAAGTACTAAAACAAACTTTAGCGTAAAGGGCGAGGTATTGACTAGGGGGTGAACCCCTCATATAAGTAAACATTTCTGTTTGTTTTAAGTTTCAATGTTGCTCCTTACTTTCAGTTGAAAAAACTTGTTTTTTTAATTTAATTTCTAATCGTTTTTTAAATAATGCTGGGAAATCTGGTGCCGCCTTCATAGAAATTTCCCGTCCCCCTGATAAATATCCTCCATGGAAAGATCCTCCCCCGTAACTCCCTTCTCCGCTCCCCCTACCAGAAAAAAATCTCTCCTGAAACGTCTGTATACTTCCCATTAACCAATACTATAAGTAAACAATGGGCAGAGTTCACAACTTGCAGCCCTTCCCCCAGGAACTGTGGGGGATTAAGTCATCCTCAAAGACATATTTATTAGATTTTCGGCTATGCTGAACAAAATGGCCATCTCAAAATTTTGATTGGGTTACTTCGGGGAAACAATGAGCGTGGGAGGGGGCCAAGTTGCCCTCCAATTTATTTGGTCACTGAAAAAGGACACTAGAACTTTTAATTTCCGTTCAGATGAGCCCTCTCACCATATTCTAGGACTACTGGATCGATACGATTACCCCTGGGGGAAAAAAAACACATAAACACGCATCCGTGATCTTTCTCCTGGCAAAAAATACAAAATTCCATATTTTTGCAGATAGGAGCTTGAAACTTCTATAGTAGGGTTCTCTGATACGCTAAATCTGACGGTGTGATTTTCATTAAAGTTCTATGACTTTTGGGGGTTGTTTCCCCCTTTTTTCAAAAATAAGACACATTTTCTCAGGCGCGTAACTTTTGATAGGTAAGACTAAACTTAATGAAACTTATATATTTGAAATCAGCATAAAAATCTGATTCTATCGATGTATCTATTGGTATCAAAATGCCAGTTTTTAGAGTTTTGGTTACTATTGAGCCGGGTCGGTCCTTACTACAGTTCGTTACCACGAACTGTTTGAAAGTCAGGTAGTCTGTAAAAGGTAAATGGTTAAAATGGGCGTTTATCTTAATGCTTTATTTAAATACTTCGAATCACTTGATTTTCCATGAAATTATCTTTTGTGATGTATAATTCTACTTCAGCTCTTATGAAGCAGAGGTGGTGGATCGTTGTGTTGTCGGGAGGGGGGGGGGGAAGGTGCCTTAAAAGAACACATTTTAATGCCCAACTTTTTAACTATCCATGAAACTTTAGATAAATATAGAAACGGGTATTGGGGAGAGGTATGAATTAATCTCTCTTCATGTAGACGAAGCCTGAATAAGGGTGTTGAGCGGTAATACCTCTCTTTTCATTGCAGAAAAATGTCTTTGAAGTTTATTTAACTAAACGGATTTGCTTCACATTTCATAAATTATACAGGGATCTGTAAGTGCGCATCAGCTATCACAAAATATGGACAGCGGGTAATCTTATAGGGGAGGAGAGCAGTTGCCCCCTATAAAATGGTAGGCTAAAGGTAGGCTACATTTTAATGGCCAAATATGCTAACGCCCAATGAGCCTTCAGATAAATGTAGAATAAGTTTTGGGGAAGGAGTAGAGAGTATAGATTGATATTTAGTCCCTGTTATTAATGCTGGGGGAGGAGGGTGGTGGTAATAGTGTCCCTCCCATTGTGAGAATCTTTTTCTGTGTTCCATAAGATTATACATTCATATGCCTACCGGCGTAGAGGTGTAAAAGGTGACACAGGGAATCACGAGTCTTGCCAGAAAATGTATCGGGGGGGGGGGGGGGGTAGGTAAGTGTGACCAGGAGTATTTCAGCAATTTTAAATTGTAACATTATTTTCTCCTGTTTATACACAATAGTTTCAATACATTAAGACTTGTGTATACAATGTATTTTAACATCAGAGGACCTTATTTTATTGGTCCGCGATGGCTTCAGCCGTGTAGAAGATCAAAAGTTACTCAGAACTTCCATCCAAATGAATAATAGTGCCCTCTCTGTCCATCCGAAATTATTTAGTAAAAATATTATTAAGGACTTATTGAACAAAACTGCTCTTCATCGAAAATTTTGGCTAAATGTTCAAATTGTGTTTAAAATTTCAATTGCAGCCCAACATTTTAATCCTGCAGCCAAAAAACTAAAAAAAGTGGGATGCTATGAATCAATTTACAGTTATTGATATGTACGATTTAACAACATGAAATTAAGCGTTCATGGGGATGGTAACCCGCATCCTATTGTGGTTCAGCCTGGGCATGATTTGGAGAACCATAAGAAATTAAAATAAGAAAAATTCGATTTTCGACTAAAGGAAAAAGCAATATTCAAACTTAAATGAACAGAAATTAATCCGTAAATGAGGGGGGCTGCCTCTTCTTTGACCCTCGCTCTTTGGCTAATGTTTGACTTTTTGTCCCAGCTCTCAAAGAACGATTATTGAAACAGCGGGACCGTTGAATTGGAAAAAGAAGCTTCCAAGAAATATAAAACTTTAACGTCAAGATTGAGGGTGAGGCATTGGCAGCTCCCCTCATAGGCCTATACAGAATAATTTCTGCTATTTTTATGTTTTGATGTTGCTGCTTACTTTCAGCTGAAAAAAGTTTTTTTTTTTAATTAAAACTGACGAATAAATCTTCAGCTATCCAAAAAATGTCAAGTTCCTTGTTGGCAAAAAATCAACAAATATTTTCAGAAACCTGTTTTTTGTAAAGAGTATTTCTGCGAAAAATAAAGATCTTCTTTTGGATCTAGTCTAATGAATTGTTGGCATCTTCTCTAGTAAAATAACAAAGGAAAAAAAGAAGACAAAGTGAAGCCGAATCGTAAAATCAATGTTTTAAACGGAAAGTAAGTGATAACAAAGCGGAGTTGTTGTTGTTATTGTTTTTTTTTTATGGCATGGACTCATGATATTATCTATAGTTCAATGAATTTGTTTGAGCAAGAAATTGAAAATTGTATTGCTGAGATTGAGAGAGAAATTAATTTTTATTTAAGACCCATATTCACAAAAAAAAATCATATCAAACAGACCTACCACGTGAAAATCTATACAGTTTTGTTTGTGGCAGGACAACATTTTACTCACGTACTACATATATATTGGAAACAAACAAAAAAGACAAGAAAAAAAATGCAATTTTATAAATAATTAAAATTAAACTTCGTGGAACCGCAAACCAATACTTACAGAAGATAGAAGACACAGAAGACAGCCCCCTCCCCTCACCCATCCTTACTCATCAAGATATTCTTTATCTTATTTTTAAAAGAGGACACACTCTCAGCCATCCTAGTGCTTTCCGGAAGACTTAAAAGAGGACACACTCTCAGCCATCCTAGTGCTTTTCGGAAGACTGTTCCATACCAAAACACCCACATGTCTAAATACAAAGCTAGACCTAGTAGTGTGTCGTCTCTCTTGTACTAGGTCCGCGGAATTCCTTGTATCATAAGAATGGTACGCAGAATTCGATGCTAAAACATCAAAAAAATAATTAGGTGCTAGTTTATTTAAACACTGATACACGAAAATACCGGTCCGATAATCTCTCAACTGCCCAACATTTAAAATATTAAAATGGTGAAAACAATGCATTGTACGTTCACATTTTTCAAAATCACTGAGCAGGCGCAGCGCTTTATTCTGCACAATTTGCATCCGTTTAAAATTTGCAGCAAAATTACTAGCCCACACAGAACAACGGATTAATTTCACTATGTGTTTTCCAATTTAAATTTCACTATGTGTTTTCCAATTTAAATTACAATCAATCTGAAAACCAAGATACCTTATATCAAATATCTGCTTAATCTCTGTACCATTAAAATTAACTAAACCGAAAACATTATCAATAACTCCACTACGACTAAAAATCATGTAATTAGTTTTACTTGCATTACCTACTAAGCAACTAAGAATAGTAAAAACATTCAGGCTATGTATCACTTTATTTGCTTTTGAAACAAGCTCACTCAAAGCCTTTCCAGCAATCGCTATAGCTGTGTCATCCGCAAAGGAAGTTATGGCGGCATCAGGAATGTAGAACTGTAAGTGTCGACGTAAATTAAATATAAAAGCGGACCTAACACATAACCTTGCGGTACCCTACATAGTACAGGACGAGGAGAACTGACAATATCTCCCACCACTACACGCATTGATCTACCATACAAATACGAACGAAAACAATCAATCCAATTTCCTTGTATCCCTAATTGTGACATCCTATCTAACAAAAGCTAAAAATTAACAGTAGCAAAAGCTTTCTTAAAATCAATAGAAATAGTTAAAGGAGTAAAACCGCTCCCGAATACATTGTTTAAACCAGATGGTGCACTTCATGACTTGTAGAATGAGATTTTCGGAATCCAAATTGCGTGTCACATAAAAACCCAAGAGAATTAAGGTAGGAACACAGTTTCTTATGAACAACTTTTTCAAATATTTTTGTGAACAGTGGCAGGACATTTCTCTTTTGTCACCACCTTAATGCAAAGGAATAATTTTTTGTGTTTCTTTGATCTTCTGTAGCCTACCTTAATTTTTTGTGCCCCTTTTTGTGTACCTTTGATCTTTATTTTTACGAACCAGTGAAGGAAAAAGAATGATGATTCACAACGAGTTGCTCATATACGTATTTTGAAGCTTATGGTTTGAAATTTGGGACATTAGTGTTAATAAAAATCTATAAAAACTTATAATTAGCAAAATAACATGCTTTTAGTTGTAAGACATTTTTTTGCAACACGAGTCCTCTGATATGAGGGGGACACAATCCCCTCCCTCCCCCCAAGATACGCTCCTGATATTTTGTTTACGTTAAATATCTGGTCTAGGCATACTTTACCCTCATTGAAATGGCTATGTTCTTGTGTCTGCACCTTATCTAGATCTTCTAGAAATAAAGTTACCGTAACCGTAACCAATAGTTTATTGTTGCAAGAGACCATATTTACATGTGAGCTGATCACAAAGAATTTCTCATCTTCATTCAAAAGCTTTCTATTAGTATTTTATGAAAATCTTATGAAACTAATCCTTTGCCAAATTTTGTTCATAATTCTAATAGCATAGCTCTAAAATCACTTCCAAGCTACTTTCGATATCCATCAAACAGTTCGTGGTAACGAACTGGAGCGACCCGGCTCAATAGTAACCGAAACTCTAAGAAACGGAATTTTGATACCAATAGATACATCACAAGAATCAGATTTTTATGCTGATTTCGAATATATAAGTTTCATCAAGTTTTGTCTTACCCATCAAAAGTTACACGCCTGAGAAAATTTTGCCTTATTTTCGAAAAAAGGGGGAAAACCCCTGAAAATAACACCATCAGATTCAGCGTATCAGAGAACCCTACTGTAGAAGTTTCAAGCTCCTATCTGCAAAAATGTGGAATTTTGTAATTTTTGCCAGAGGAAAGATCACCGATGCGTGTTTATTTTTTTTTTATTTTTTTCCCAGGGGTCATTGTATCGATCCAGTAGTCCTGGAATATCGTGAGAGGGCTCATTCGAACGGAAATTAAAAGTTCTAGTGCCATTTTTAAGTGACCGAAAAATTGGAGGGCAACTTAGCCCCCTCCCACGCTCATT
This sequence comes from Artemia sinica, assembly GCA_027921565.1. Taxonomy (NCBI): domain Eukaryota; kingdom Metazoa; phylum Arthropoda; class Branchiopoda; order Anostraca; family Artemiidae; genus Artemia; species Artemia sinica. The sequence goes on along the minus strand of CM051274.1, from coordinate 27,954,227 downwards.
TTTTTTCCCAAAGTTACCCGATCAAAATCCCCCACAATCCCCGGGGAAGGGCTGCAAGTTATGAACTTTGGTGTTTACATATAGTATTGGTTATTGGGAAGTATACAGACATTTTCAGGAGGAATTTTTCTGGGAGGGGGTGGGTCGGAGGAGGGGATTACGTGGGCGGATGTTTCCATAGAGGATGTTTCCTTGGGGAAGGGACTTTTCTATGAAAGGGGCGCCAGATTTCCCAGAATTATTTAAAAAACGATCATAAATTAAATTAAAAAAAAACAAGTTTTATCAACTGAAAGTAAGGAGCAACATTAAAAATCAAAATGAACAGAAATTATTACGTATGTGAGGGAATTCGCCCCCTTGTCAATACCTCACTCTTTATGCTAAATTTGTTTAGTACTTTCGAAAGAGCTATCTATTCTAATTAAACGGTCTTTGTGATTCAGGGGTTTGTGATTCGAATAAAGTTCGAACTTTAGCGTAAAGAGCAAGGTATTGACTTGGGGGCGAACTCCCTAATATACGTAATAAAAACATACGAATGTCGAAATTCATTACGTAAGTTAATTCGCAAGTTACGTCAGAACACAATTTAGAGAAAGCCATTTGGCCAAAAAAAAAGAAAATTAATAGGCGAATTTCGCTTTAATTATTCATGTACGGTGAGCCAAAATCAAAGCTGCATTGCTTAAAAAACGTTCAGAAATTAGATGAAAAAAAGTTTTTTTTAACTGAAAGTAAGGAGCGACATTAAAACTTAAACCGAACAGAAATTATTCAGTATATGAAAGGGGCTGTCCCCTCCTCAACGCCTCGCTCTTTACGCTAAAGTTTGACTCTTTCTCACAACTAATTTTAAAAAAAAAAAAAAATAGCGTAAAGAGCGAGGCGTTGAGGAGAGGACAGCCCCTTTCATATACGGAATGATTTATGTTAGTTTTAAGTTTTAATGTCGCTCCTTACTTTCAGTTAAAAAAAAACTTGTTTTTTTTTTATTTTTTACTAAAAGAATCTACCCCAGCGGCTTTGTTGTTTATTAGCCGTTTGATTATAATAACAATTTCTCTTTGGTTAAAATGAACCTTTGATACATCTAAACTATCAAAAATTATTCCGAAGTTCAAGGGAGGGGGGGGGGTGTCGGTGTTGTAGACTAGAAGTATTCACTCGAAAATGATAATAGATCATCTTTATTATGAACCTGGATTCCCCCTTTTTCCTCTGCTTGATCTTCACCTTTAAGTTTCCTAGCAATCCATTCTTGAAAGTGACATTGATGTGATTATCTTCAGTTTCCTTTCGAATCTACCTCTAATTGTATTTCGTATTTTCATTTTGTTGTTGTATTTCAAAGGGATTTGTTTTTTCTAAGAACTTCTCTTTTTCAGTTTCAACGATGAGTCAACCCAACAATATGTTTGAAACATTCGATTCGTCTTTAAAAAAAAAGTTTATGATCTCATTTGTGTCTACAGTGCTTGTGCAATAATATTTTTTGGTATGTGCCACATTTTTGTTCAATGCTTGAAAAGAGTAAATTATACGACAATCATGTTTTCGATAATATAATTTAGAGAAATGAAAACAAGCTTGATTATGCCCCCTTTTAAACCCTATGAGTTATAATTCTCAGATGTGCTCTGCTTGTATTTTGTATAATAGCATATACTTTTTGTCCATTTTAACTAGTCTCATATATGTTGATAGATTGCTGTCCAAGATTCCAGCTGATTCTCTGGAGCCTCGATACCCACGAGCGCCTATAGAGTAATTTTGGTCGTAGTTGTGATAGGAGGAGGAATGGTGAGTTTTCTAGTAGCAGTAGCAGTAGAAGTAATTCATGGGTAGTCATTAAAGGAATACCGCTAGTGAGAGTGCAGTTGTGATAGGAGGAGGAATGGTGAGTTTTCTAGTAGCAGTAGCAGTAGAAGTAATTCATGGGTAGTCATTAAAGGAATACCGCTAGTGAGAGTGCAGTTGTGATAGGAGGAGGAATGGTGAGTTTTCTAGTAGCAGTAGCAGTAGAAGTAATTCATGGGTAGTCATTAAAGGAATACCGCTAGTGAGAGTGCAGTTGTGATAGGAGGATGAATGGTGAGTTTTCTAGTAGCAGTAGCAGTAGAAGTAATTCATGGGTAGTCATTAAAGGAATACCGCTAGTGAGAGTGCAGTTGTGATAGGAGGAGGAATGGTGAGTTTTCTAGTAGCAGTAGCAGTAGAAGTAATTCATGGGTAGTCATTAAAGGAATACCGCTAGTGAGAGTGCAGTTGTGATAGGAGGAGGAATGGTGAGTTTTCTAGTAGCAGTAGCAGTAGCAGTAATTCATGGGTAGTCATTAAAGGAATATCGCTAGTGAGAGTGCAGTAATCGTAAGAAGAGTTGTGATAAGAGTAGAAGTGGCATTAGTAGTAATAGTCGGGGAAAGAATCCTACCAAGACAAAGCGTAGGCGTCGTAGAGTAGTTGTAATAGTCGAATGTAGAAGTAGTAATTTCGTCAAATTAATGGTTGTATTAGCAGTATCAGTAGTGTAGTCGTTGTAAGACTAGCTATGGTAAGAAAACAACCACGACTATGGAAATTGCGGAAAGAGTACTAGAGATAATAACAGTACTGGTCGCAAGTCCGTATTTTTTTAGGGGGGGAGGGGGGTAGGGTGAATACTCTGTAAAGCTGGATTTACTCCAAGTTAATATTAAAAGAGTGTCAATGTCTAACTTTATGTTAATGTTAACATTAACGCCGTGTTAAAGTCAATCTAATTTTTTCACGTATTTGATTATATTAACAAATTCTATATCTATTTGCATAAAGTTAAATGTGGGAAGGGGATTGGGGCCCTATTTTGGGTCCTCCAATTTTGATACTTAAAGAGTCCTTACGTCATCCTGGCTTCAGCAAGGTGTAGCGCCCACATTTCAACTAAAATTTTCTTTGATTTATGATGCCTCTGTTTTTACATGGGCCTTTTGCAAAATTTGGTGCCCTCGTGCATGGGAACATAGTGGTATGTCTTGCCTGAAGGAATATTTTTTAGACTGAACAATTTAATATAAACGAAAACCTTGAGATGTTATTGCATTACCATGCAAAGCATAAAAAGGCAGTAAGATACCCTCGGATGCAATTTCTTTTTATAGTTAAAACCTGTTTCATTGTTAAAGCAGTAGTTGAAGATTCATAAAGAGTGAATTAAGGCCTATAGTAACCGAAAAGCTCAAAAATTGGTTTTGAAAAAAAGAAACTGTATATTCATAAAAATGTTCATTTAAAGATGATTCTGGAAAGGTCAGTGTTTTATAGGTATATGTTAAAACTAAAGATTATTGCAGAAATTAATTATATAAAATTTAAAGAAAATCTGAAAACTCCCAGAAATGGTGCTGGATCAAAAATGTGAGTACTCCATTGAAATTACCATCGTCAAAAGCCCAAAAAATGGGAGATATAGAGCCCCCCCCCCATTTTGAATAACATGGAAAGTCGCTTTTACATGATGAAGTCAGCAGGAAAATAGAAAAAGAAAAAAAAAAAAAAAAAAAAAAAAAACACAGGAGGCACATTATTTGTTGTTGTCTATACTACTGCCTAGACTACGACAAGAAGAGTGAATTAAACTCTGAGATTACAATGAACCCTCATCTAAACGCTACAAGTATTTGGAATCACAATTGGATTAAAAAAAAAAAAAAACAGCACTAAAACAGCATTAGAACAAGTTCATTTTCATGCTCATTCAAAAGGTGTAGAATCTACTTAGCATAAAGCTGCCTATCAACAGGGTCATCCTTAGTTTCGAATTGCATATCCAATATCGGGTCATTTTTGTTGGGTTAAGATCATCTTAGGGGGCTGTCAGATCCCCCCCCTTCAATCCTATTTTTCAAATTTATTTACTGCCTCTTTGTCGTATAAATACATAGTGAATCCGATTCGAAAGATCTGGAATCATTGGTGCAGGACACCAACTCATATTGATAGAAAAGCATCATGAAGTGTTGAAAACTATTTTTTTTGGGTGGTCCCGGGGACTTTTTTGGTTTCACTTTGTGTCCCACCTTACTCCCTTTTTCTTGTTTTTATTTATTAATCTGGTGTATTTCATTAATTTTTATAATTAAACTTTTTCATTGTTTGTTAAACTAAATATATTAAAATCAATTGGAATGTAACAGTATTAGTTAAATTAGTGTTTAAGTAATATGTCCACTCATTAAATTTTAGATATCATGGAGCCTTTTGAGGAGCCGAATATTGTTGATTTTCTACCCTGAATAGATTGTATATTCTATTTCTGCTGGGGTTCTAGCACAATCCAAACTCTAAACAGTATAACAATTACCACCTGGTGCGTTACTGTGTTGAAAGACTTTTACTATGTTGTCAAGGAATTTTTGAACATGTTAAGAGTTTCTGAAACTCGTCTTCCATGTAATTAGGTAATATACAATCGATTTATTCAGGTAGGATGGATGGAGTGATTAGGAAAGGAGTGAGACTCGAAATGAATAAGGAAGGGAGCTTTCAAGTCTTGTTCGCTTGGAGAGAAATTCATAATACAGAAAAAATGGAATTTCGGTGGCCTATCTTGTGCAATATTTACGACGTAGAGCTGTTAAAATGATCAATCTTTCGTACGTGGTCTAAATACTGCTCTGATTTTGAATCGCAATGAAAAATTCAAATACATTTTCTACGTTGGATAAGTAATGACCTTTTGCTATATTTTTTAATATTGAAATATTGACCCACTCAATTGCTCGTTTACATTGCCATGAACTTACTCTATTCAATTTTCTAAGTAAAGACACATACCCAAGGGTACAAGGCAAAATTCAAATACATTTTCTGCGTTGGATAAGTAATGACCTTTTGCTATATTGTTTAATATTGAAATATTGACCTAATAATCAATACATTGAAATAGACAATTGTCGAATTATCTCCTAAAAAAAAAACAACTAAAAAACTGATTAGCCCATTGCCCAAATGGGCAATGGGCAAATGGGCACATAAAGATATCCAACAATTTATCCAACAAGACACATACCCAAGGGTATATAAATTGCATAAATTCGGTGGTTTTAATAAACTTGTAACATAAAATTTACAAACAATAACGTCAAAAGCAAATGAGTTAGCGGATTAAAAAGCACCAGGTTTCCATTTTAAACTTCACCGTCATCTATATATGGCAACTTATGGTTCCAGAAAAGACCTGAAATTTAAAAAACGTAGGTGATAATAGTGATAATAACGTTGTCATTAGTTGCAAAAGAATCTATGGTCTAAGTATGTATAACTAAAAAAATTTTTTTTAAATGAAAGTAAAGAGCTACGTTAAAACAAAGTGATATGATTCTGTATATGAGGGGCTGCCGCCCCCTAACACGTTGAAAATTTATGTTCAACGGGGAGAAGGAGAGAAAATCCTTGCATATTTGGATAGTTTATGGGTTGAATGCATAAAATTACTTTTAAAGTTGTAGTTTAAAACTTGTTCAATCAAGGGAGAGAAGTCATCGGACAAATTTTGTTCAAAGGGAATATCCCCTCTCTCCTCCACCTTCTTAAGGACAATGTATAAATATGATTTTATTTCACGCGCAAAGTGTTTATGCAATTAAAAGGGAGTTGTAACACTCTCAACATCCATATTTCATATCTATTCAAAATATATTCCTCTAAGCGAATGAGAACCTGAGGGTTAAATCTTCCCTCCTCATTGATCTCAAGGACAAACCACGAAAAGTGTAAAATGTAGACTTTACGTTAGGCTTTAACCAAAAAAGAATCCATTGATGCCTAATTCCCTATCCCTAGCAGCTATAGAAATAGTGCAGCAACCTTAAGTATGACTGTTTAAACAGCATAACAGACATTAATTTTGTAATAGACTTTATCTATATCTAAGCATGTATATGATACTTTATAATTTTTTATCTGAATTAGCCCTCTCCTGTTTTTTTATGACCTTAAATTAAACCTGACAACCTGTGAAAATAACGACTACAGAAGCACTGCATTGAGCAATTTTGCCTCATTTTCTAAACTACGTAAATTTAATACATTCTAAAGTTATATTCTAAAGTAGGGAACTCTAAAGTTAATATATTCACATATTTCAAATGAGTTTAAGATCCTTTAATGTATTTAGAAATTTCTAAGAAAAATAATAAGTTGAACTGAGAGCATGGGTCAGTAGCATTCAGTAGCATTCAAAAAGAATACTGTACCACAGACATCTCACCTTTATGATCAAGAAGGCTTCCTCTTCAGAAATGAAGAAGAAAAAACTGATATCATAACAGCGAGAATCTAAAAACAATGCAGACTTGAAAGGGAATCATAATAATATTTTTAACTACTGAAGATAGTTAAACCTAGATTTTCTTGTTATTTTTCAGAAAAGGTTCTTCAAATTTTTGTTCTTTTTTCTTTGCCACCATTATATTTCTTTGACTTACTTGCCTTAGCTTGGTGTCAGAACAGGTTTGCCATGAAGTAACTAACATATGGCCATGGGAGTAGGGAAGGGGGGGCAGGGGGGCAGCTGCCCCCCCCCTAGAACTTCAAATTTACGATCGATATTAGCGAGAACTTTTCGTATGTTGGAATTTTTTGTTGGATGTTACCTTGTAGATGGTTAAAAAAGCTGGAAATAAACAGAAATTTCCAATATCGTTTGCGATATCATCATTTACGTTTCGATCTTCAATATTGATTTTCGGTCCGATATATAGATAGGAGACTGGCCCACGATCGGCTGATTTTGACTTGTTTAATTCTCCATGAATTGATTCAAGTGATAAGAAGTTGCTGAGCATGTCAAAGCAAAAGTAACTCATTCAATACCATCATTGAAAAAGACAATTAGAAATACTCCGCCATTTTTCCACCTGGATGCCTCTCTATCCAAGTGGTCAAGAGTGCCAAACCTGGGCCATCCCGGCACTGGTTCAGTCGTCTCTGCCTTACGTTTGGCCAACGGACAAAAGAAAAAGAAAAGTGACCAGGGGAACATTAAAACTTGTTTTTCGGCCATAAAATTAAGAAAGAATATGGTCGGCATAAAAAACTACAAAATGAATTTCATCAAGGTTTAAAAAAAAAATAAAGAGTATTAATTTCAAATTATACATTGACTGATCAAATTTGACATTTCTATGGCTTTGTTTTGAAATGTAGTAACTGGTTCTAGATTTCTTTGAAAAAAAAATTTAATAGCTATAATTAGGTGTCTTAATTCTATGGGATATGGTGAAAAACAATGTAAAGAGACGCTTTTTAACATAAAGCTATTAAAAATGTTTAAGAAGATATGCCTGCCATGAAACTGAAACTAAAGAAAAAAAAATAAACAGATTTAGAGAAATTTGGAAACTGCCATGCAGTGTCCTTTCCCTTTGCCAGTGTTCTCTTCAAGAGGTTAAAAAAAAAGCCTGAAGCCCCTCTAAAATGACATCAGATCAAAAAGAAAAGTATACTGTTGGAGTCAGTATGGTCAAAAACCTAGAAAAAGGAAATCACGGCCCCCTTCCTTACACAACTAGGAAAACCACTTTTTTGCATGGGTAGCGCTGAAAATTGACGTTGCAGTGTGAACTCTTGTTGCCAGAGACACGCCTTTTGCTTTTTAGTCTTTTCACTTGTCTGACTTTCTTCCGTTTCAGGACTAGGGCTTTTAGGCAGATACAGCTTTTATCCTAGCAGTAATGCATTCTTTCATATGGGTGTCAGTGAGCACTTCTGAGTTTTTCATTTTTTTTTTCCTGTTGATTTTTTGGGTTTGACTTGATTGATAAAATGCTGCAAGTAAAGCAAAGAATGAGAGGCAGTCATCCAGCCAGAAGTATTTTCTGAGCTGATCATGATGGTTCCTGGTAAAGCTCCCCTGAATAAAATTTCCGGACACTGTTTTTGTGGGGAAATAAGTAGAGGAGGGACTGTGTTCCCAACATATTAACACCAGCACAAATCGTGGTCAACTGACCTCTTTCTGCTGACGTGACCTTCCCTACTTACTTCTGGCCTCGCTGTGCAATGATTTTACCAGGCTTGTGGATTTTTTCAGACCTGATTCGTCAAAATTTCCAATGTCTTGTGGTCTGAACATGTGTTTATATAGGCCTCAATCCAGGTTGTTAAAGAAAGCTCCTACACTGTGACAGTTGAAAGCAGTTGTCCGTCATAGGCTTGTACTTATTGGCGTTGTTACTGATAGATTTTTAAGTCAATCCATAAAACCATGGTACCAATGTTTACCTGTAATTCCTCCACTGTTTCCACTACATTTGCAGTTCCGTTATCCGGTACTTTTATGCTCTTAATAATGGCAGAAGTGTATGCAAATTTACACGTTTCTAGGGGAATACAGTCGAAAGCATATAATCTATCGTTTTCAAGTAAGTTTTTAGTCTTTTTGCTTGTTCCTCTGTAAATATTGATCATGGGTTGTAACAGGGTGTACGGAAATTCAGGTCCAGACTTTTTAGAGGGATATTCAGCTTCTCAACTTTTTTTTATGCAGTCTTGTAGCGTTCCTCTAGGGACACCCGTGGTACTTCCAGAGAATCCAACTGACTTCTTGTAGAATAAGACAGAAAAAACTGCTATTTTATTTTCTTCTGGATCACAGCCACCTTTCTTTCTTTTCTCTTCTGTTTTACTTTTAATCATTTTATCTTGAATGAAATTTAACAGAAAAAAAAGAACTTCAGTTCACCTACTGTTCTGACAGGATTAAACAACCCCAGAAACAACACAGTTTTGGGTATTAAGCTTGCCTTCAACCTTTAAATATGCTGTTTACACAGCTTTTACAAGCATAGCCCACCTTTGGACACCTTGGTACGGCATGCCGAATTTACCCTGGGTATTGTGACCGAACATGGGAGTCCACTATCCCACAGGATGAAAAAATACTAACAGCAAACTGGTGAAGATGGCACGTCTCAGAAGCTGCCAAAAATAGGCAAATAATAAGAGAATACAATGTGAGTTTACACCGCGAGTTTTCTAGTATTCGTAATTAGGCGTAGGCTTTCAGACAAAATTGAACAAAATTCTAGAGTTAATCACCATAAAACCTGATCCAATCTGAAATTTTTGGTAAAAGTATTAATTAAGGTCAGACTTTTTAAAAAAATACGCTGCAATCTGTCAGATCGTTTATAATCCACCAGAAGCCCCATAGGTTTTTGTATTGAAACTGTTTACTTTGGCTAGACATGGGCCCTATACCAATTTTAATATTTAATTTTGCCCAACTGTAAACTTTTGAGTTGAATTCTTAGAAGAAGCTGTTATCTAACCATAATGTGATTTGTGTCAAATCGCTTTTGTGGTGTTTATGTTTTCTGGAAATTGGAAGTAGGATAGTGGGTCTCTTATATTATACTGTTCCAGGAAAAGTAGAACATGGAAAATGTTAAAGGCCGAGTTTTAGTGAAATATAGAATGACTAGTTTCTAAAGACTTATATTCAAAGGACCTCGGGAAGTATTAGTAATATCCCTCTCCCCTCCATCACAGAAGCAGCTGCCCCCCCCCCCCTACAAAAGATGCTGCCTACAACCATGCATATGGCTGAATTAAATATCTTTTTTTTTTTGCTTTTTGGGAGGGTTTTCGAAGACAAGCATTTGATATAAGACTACCTATGTCAAAACACATCATCTTTTAATATTAATTTCTCAAATGAAAAGTAGGAGAAAAAGAATTGTGCTTTCAAGGAGCCTTAGGGGTACCTCATTAATTAATTTAGGAATATTGATTGAATAATACTTTTAAATTTATTGTTTGATTTAGGAAGTATTTTAATCAAAAATAAAACTAATCAAACAGTTCGTGGTAACGAACTGTAAGTAAGGAGCGACCCGGCTCAATGGTAACCGAAACTCTAGAAAACGGGTTTTTGATACCAATAGATATATCAAAAGAATCAGATTTCAATGCTGATTTCAAATATATAACTTTCATCAAGTTTAGAGCTACCCATCAAAAGTTACGCGCCTGAGAAAATTTGGCTGATTTTCAAAAAAAGGGGGAAAGACCCCCTAAAAATGATAGAACCTTAATGAAAATCACACCATCATATTCAGCGTATCAGAGAACCCTAATGTAGAGGTTTCAAGCTCCTATCTACAAAAATGTGGATTTTTGCATTTTTTGCCAGAAGAAAGATCACGGATGCGTGTTTATTTGTTTGTTTGTTTGTTTGTTTGTTTGTTTTTTTTTTTTTTCCCAGGGGTGATCGTATCGACCCAGTAGTCCTAGAATATCGTGGGAGGGCTCATTGGAACGGAAATTAAAAGTTCTAGTGCCCTTTTTAAGTGACCAAAAAAAATGGAGGGCAACTAGGCCCCCTCCCACGCTCATTTTTTTCCCAAAGTCACCCGATCAAAATTTTGAGATAGCCATTTTGTTCAGCATGGTCGAAAATATGATAAAAATGTCTTTTAGGATGACTTGATCCCCCAAAGTCCCCAGGGAGAGGGCTGAAAGTTATGAACTTTACTCAATGTTAACATATAGTATTGGTTATTGGGAAGTATACAGACTTTTTCAGAGGAGATTTTTTCTGGTAGGTGGGGGAAGGAGAGGGTCGGGGGCTATATGGAAGGATCTTTCCATGAAGGAAGTTTTCATGGGGGAAGGGACATTGCTATGAAGGGGGCGCCGGATTTCCCAGCATTATTAAAGAAAAAGATCAGGAATTAAATAAAAAAAAAAAACAAGTTTTTCAACTGATCAACTGATTGTGATTAAGAGGTCATTTTTAAAGAACTGGAAAAAAAATTCGAACTATAGTTTAAAAAGCAGGGTATTGACTAGGGGGCGAACCCCCTAATATACGTGTTAAAAATTTATGAATATAGAAGTTCGTTACGTAAGTTAATTCTAAGTTACGTATATTTATTACTAATAAAAACGTTCGTAAATAAAATTAAACAAGTTTCGAGAAAGCCATTTAACCAAATATATTATGCAAATTTTGTTTTAATTATTCATGTACGGTGAGCCAAAATCAAAACCTGCATTAATTCAAAAACGTTCAAAAATTAAATAAAAAAAACAAGTTTTTTTAACTGAAAGTAAGGAACGACGTTAAAACTTAAAACGAACAGAAATTATTCCGTATATGAAGGGGGCTGTCCCCTCCTCAACGCCTCGCTCTTTACGCTAAAGTTTGACTTTCTCACAACTCTATTTTTTTAAACAATAAAAAAACTTTAGCGTAAAGAGCGAGGCGTTGAGGAGGGGACAGCCCCCTTCATATACGGAATAATTTCTGTTCGTTTTAAGTTTTAACGTCGTTCCTTACTTTCAGTTAAAAAAACTTGTTTTTTTTATTTAATATACTTTTAGAACGTCCCGAAATTATAGCTTTTGCAGGGGCTTATTCAAGATAATAAAAAGAAAGTAAAAAAAGCAAAATAAAACAAACCAATAGCAAGGTTCGAAGGAAAATAAGTTAAACAAAAGATCTAAAGCCGAACCGAACAATCCTAACAAAATTTTAGTAATAAATAATAAGAAAAACTCAGAAGATTGGTCTAAGTATAGAATAAAATTAATGATGTGTTTTTCACCTGTTTTGTCGACATGTTGTCTAAAGCACTTATTCAGAAGAAAAAAATAGAAAATAAAAAATCAAAACATGAAAAACAATGTAGACCTAAGGATATATTATAAATCATAAAGATAAAAGCAATAATGAAAATTAAGATACAAAAACACAAATAAACAAACCAAATAGAGTATAGAATTACTTCTGCCTAATCTAATAAGCAAACAAATGAAAATTGAATTTGCTAAAGGTTGAAAGTGTCATGGAAACGAATCATACTTGTAATTAAGCACAAGTTATATCTATGAACTTTGACTTGTAATGCTACCTAAATTTTGTATTTATTAACTCTGTGCTTGAAAAGTGAATTAGTACTTTTTCCTTCCATAAGTTTTAGATAAGCTTTGGATACTGCTGTTTTTTAGATTCTACTGGGTAGGCTAAGCTGTTTAGTGATTCGGGATGTATCATTAAAATGGTTTCAATCTTATCTTCCTGGGAGAAAGCTTAGAGTGAATATTGATGGTTACATTTGACAAGATTCAGGGGTACGATCCCCAACTGCACCTGACTTGTATTGATACTTAACGTTTTTATGTGCCTGAGGTATTACTTGCATCATATGGTAATGACACTGTGTTCGCATTAACCTCATCTTGTTCGATTCCTTTGATTGAAAAGGATAGTAAAGTGACAAAGGAATTGGTAAGTTTTGTTAGATATAGTTTTCTATCTATTAATGTTTTTAAGACGAATTTTATGACTTTTAGTGGGGTTACTATTCCTTATGTCTTAGAAAAAAAATTTGCCTGAATAGTGTATTTTTAAATGAAGTTTTTAGCGTCACTTTTTAGGTTTTTATCTTGATTATACGTTGAGCTGGAAACTGCGTTCCATTGCTTTAACTGCAAAAATGGCAGGATGTTTGGGCCTTTAAGACTAAACAATGAGCTTCCATCAAGAATCTTAGTGTTCTGGCACCGTTGTCTTATCGGCTCGTATTTATCTAATGGATGTATGATGTGTACTAGTTCCTTTGTGTCAATCTTTTACAAGATTAAACTGTTTGAGATTTAGGATCACACAAGACTTGAAAATAATACTTTGTGTTGCTTTACTAAGGAAAATATTTTACTAACTGTTTATAAGTCAAGGGAATTTAAACTAGCTATTTTGTATACCAATAGTTGAATAAAATTACCTGATTACTTTTAGGAAATATTTGTATAAATCATCTCATCATTGTTCTAAACACTAAGGATTCCTTGCGGATATTGTCTGACGCTCAGAGTTCTCAGCAAGTCTCTGTCTTGCCATGTTTTGCCGGACCACAAGTAAGGAATCCTCTACCGGAGGGAATAAGGCTGGCAGAGAATGCTAACCAGTTCAAAAGAAGGTTGGAACGTTACCTTCTGGGAAGTTAATAATGATTTAGATTAGATTCTCTTTGTTCGTCTTTGTATGAAAGTGAAGTTATGTTATCATGAACATAGAGTAGGTTGTAAGGATGCAAAAAAAATCATCATAAGATACCCAAGAGGTTTCCTTGATAGCTGTTTGAAAATGTGACAATATTACTAATAAACTTATCTTATTTATCGTGTTAAGCAGAAATACCCCTCGAGTTTTTGAAACACCTTATCATGGTATACAAACATATGAACAATGTGAAATAAAACATATGAAACAATGAAACAATATAAAATAAAAGTAAAATCTATTTTCCCGAGTGACAGTAAAGGGCAACATCAAAAGTTCAAACGAACATAAATTACCCTAATATAAGGGATGCCAGAACACCTCTCAAACCTTCTCCCGCTATATACACCTTCTTAAAAGCTTTCCTAACTACTGCTTTCCTGAAAGCATGCTATAATGCAACAAATAGGCAGTTGGTAATTGGAAGTGCTTTACATGCTGACAGTCTTTCAAAACACTTTGATCGGCAGTTTTATTTTTAAAGGAGAAACAACTATATTAACGTTTTTTTTTTTAACTATATTAATTTTTTTTTTTTTTTTTTTTACAATATTTTAGGGAAAGGCAATTTCTTTTGAAGCATTGACATGAATGAATTGAACTTTAGCGTAACCATACACAAAGGGGGAAGGGGTAGTTCATCTGAAAATATGCCTTACCTTACGAACCTTGTATCACAAGGAGTTGACAAAACGAATAATATTATCAAGAAAAATGTTTTGCACACGAGAAATGAAGGGGAGAATAAAACCATGGGGTTAGGGGGTGCAAGACCCTATGCCCTTCATTAATTCCATGAAATATAATAACCATTCCTAGTCGTCTTCTTTTCTATTACTTATGAACTCAATTTATCCCGATTATAACTACTTACAATGCAGTTCAAGCCCCGTGAATGTAAGTCCGATCGAAAAGTTCAAGATTAATTTTAGCATTGTATACGTTCTTTTAAAGGAATTTCCCAGACAAAAGACGTCAAAAGATATGGTACCTAGAGTACGTGATACAAAGTTATTACGTGGGAAGCTACTATTGGTAAACGTTTCAGGCGATGGGTAACTGGGTTGCTCTCTGAGTCAAACCTACCACTGAGCTTCTTGTAAACGGTAATCTTAAGGTCTTTGGTAGAGAGAATATTTGTTTGAACTTTATCCATTCCTTGAAGAGCAGTGACTTCAGAAAAATCATTTGAACTAATTCTGAGGGATCAGATTCAATGTGAGAGTCGTACAATTATCCAGTTTTTAGTGAAAACTCGCTGACATAAAATGGATCAACAGATAAAATGGGGTTGATCACTGTGCTTGCTATATATCCCAACCATTTCTAAAAAGACGATGATGCTAGAGACTGCACAGTTATACCAATACTTAATTTAAGTGCACCGGGGGTGGAGGCACAACTCTGCTGGCTTAAATTCAAAATTTACCCATTTTTTAAACTTTTTTACTCCCCGATTGCAGAAAATCTTTTTAACCCGTCAGATTTCAGCTGAGCATGATTTGAGTGAAATTGGTGCTCTTAGATGTCGCTATGAAAAACTGTAAATCTTGTGTTAATGTAGCCTCCTGTAACAGACTAAATCAGGGTAAGCGAAACAGCAAACAAAGTTCTACTGGTTCTGTCTGGTACGAAAAAGTAAGTAAAGAAAAAACCGTTGTGCAGTCTAAAGATTACCTTGAAAACAAGATATGCCAGAACAAATTTGAAACCTAGCATTATGTAATAGTCATTTCTAGCTCATCAACATGATGTAGAAAAAGTTGACCTGCCAGATTCATCCTAATATATCTGAAAGTGCCATTTTGTTCAATTATTCTTACTCTTAATACAATTAACCGAGGTAATGTACTATTGAATTAAAAGTTTAAAGAAATAAGAAAATGCTTTTATAATTCCTCAGAGGGAAGGGGCGTAACTCCTTATAAATACTCCTGTTTGAAAAGTCATCGATGCAAAAGCTGCCAGTAATTTTCCTGGTAAAAGTAAGATTCGAAAGATAGTTGTGTTTCTTACATGTTGACTGTAATCCATACGTAAAAATAAGCTCTTTTTCAAAGCAATAAATTTTGCCCAAGAAATTATCCTCAATTTATTCTCTTCCATAAAAATTGGCATATAATAGCTTGAAGCCACTTTACCACCATACCAAGTTTGAAAATTACCTATAAATTTAGAGTTTTTCCGGGTATGCTGGCAACTTGGAAGTGTTAGTCCTTCAAGTCAGTTTGGCTTGTAGAGATTGAAGTTGTTCTTGAACTGGGCACCAACTGGTGCCCCCTTTTAATGTTTGGCAGCCGATTGTCAATTCACACATAAGGTCATATTCAATAAAAATAAAATGTAATAAATACATTCTGGTGATAAGGCTTTGAAAAAAAGTGAGAGATTGTTTGAAGAGCAGAACCAAAATCAGAGCTAATTTACTGCACAACGCAAGTCTTGAGCAATTGCAGTTTTATTTACGAAGTTGCACAGAGAATGGTATTCAAATGCTCTATTTTAAACGATAGTAAATTCAAGAGAATATATCTGGTGAATTTTAGACTTTACCAATTGAGACAGAGGTAGGGTTACCATACAAACTGGATGTAGTTCAAAACCACTTTTCACCCTACTCTTAGTTACTGGGTGTACGCATGATGAAATAAGATTAACCATTCAATTTAAAACAGTATCTACTCTCTCTTTTAATGTAATTATCGTAACAGCACTCAAGCTTGCGCTCAAGGAGTTTCCTTACCGTTATACGACCTATTCAACATAGCAACAATCTGAGGTCCATCATCGATTTGTTTTGCTATAAGAGCTTGCTTTTCGTCTACATCGGTCTTTTCTGTTAACATCCAGTCACCAGTCATTGCTACAATCGCGTCCTGGACCTGAAAAAAGGAGAGATTCAGTCTATCTAGATTGTTTTTATTTAATTTATCCATCTCTAGGACATCCATCTTTCCGTATCAATTTTCTACAAAATTCTATTTTTAATTTGTTCTGTATAATCTTTTTCTCCGAGATTAAGAAAAGAAGAACCTTACATTTCATTTCATCATGATACGAAAAAAATTTTTTTTTTACAGATTTTTTCTCTTATTTACAATGAAGATTTACATAACAAAAAATTAAAGAATTATAGTTATGTCAAAGAATTTGAATTTAAAGAATTTTTAGCCATAAAGATGCTTTTACATCGAGTTCTACTGACGGCTGATTTTTTTTTATAATAGATGTTAGTTTGTTTTAAATAGGTTTTTGCGTATTGCTAATTTGAGTTATTCTAGATATCAAACGAAAGTGTTGGATATAAACTAGGTGTTAAGCACTGAAAAAAAGACTACATCAATCGTATTTATTCTTCAACTTTTTTTTCAAAAGATTTTTACAACAGAGGAATTCCTAGAATGAAGGGAGTTTATTAAACGATAACAAAAACTACTTTTCGAGTAAATTAAAGAGTGAAAGATCTTTGACGTTGAATAGAAAGTTACTGCATATAAGAGTAACTTTTTAATGAGTGGTTCACCTGACTGAGTGGTTCAAAGTCAACTCAGGCGTTCGACTGGGGTGCATTCTGTCCCCAGTGCTGTTTACAATACCATTGACTTCATCCTGCTGACGTGTAATTTCATAGGTGGCATCCAGTTGAATGAAATTCGTACTCTATTTGATGCAGTCTTCGCGGACTATATAACGCTCTTGTCTCACTTAAGAGAGGAGCTTCAGTAAAATATAAATGAGCTCTCGGAAGTAGGTGAACGAATAGGTTTGGCAATAAGCACGCAAAAGACAAAAATCATGCGCAATAATGCGAATAAACTACCTGCTGAACCGTAGACATTTAAAGCAAAGAAAATTGAAGAAGTAGAGATGTTTAGATATCTTGGGAGTCTAGTTAATTCCATGGAAGCCCTGAGCATAAAATTGTCAGACGTATCGCATACACAGGAAGCACTTTTGGTGTTAAGAAGAGTTTGGAGAAGCACCACTTTCTCTTTGAAGCTGAAATTCAGGCTCTTCAATAGTAATGCCCTGTCAGTACTAATGTATGGTTCTGACAAAATATAGGGCACTGCCAAACAGCTACAGAAAAGAATCCAAAGTTTTGTATATAATTGTCTTCGACGGATTATTGGAATCAACTGGACGGAAAAAATATACCAACTCATTCATTAGAGAGAAGACCAAACAGCCACTCGTCATAGACAAAGTCATAAACAGTCGGGGGCGATATTGGGGACACATCGTTAGAATAGGCAGAAATCGCCAGTCACATGATATTTGGTGTTAGACTCCTCCAGGAATTCGACGGTGCGGACGACAGAAGGCTACACTTGGGAGATGCCTAGAAAAAGACGCAGCGTTCTAAAGAAAATCCCTTGATGATCCTTGGCCGAAGATGCTGGAGAGGCATCGTTGGCACCTTATGCACCAACCGGCATGAGAAGTCCTAAGTACTAAGTAAGCATATAAGAGGCGCTACTTTCCCCCTCAACTCCCTACTCTGTACGCAAAAATTGACCGAAGTTCGATTTCGACTGGAAATGCTTCTGTTTAAAGCAAGTGGGAATAAAAAAAAACCTTCTGTTCTCACGACATGGTGATTAAAAGCACCAACTATGGCACTGCTCTTATGTTAGAGCATTTGTTTTACTGGGGCGGTAGAACTTTAGGGTAAAGGGCGAGAAGGCTGAGGGGGTACTTGAAAAATAATTTAAGTTGCAGACATTTCATAGGAATGATTATCAATCTTGAAGCATTGCTATACAAAAAAAAAATATGAGCATAAGCAGTAGGGGATGAAGCAAGTGGCAACCCTCCTTGTATTTAAGGGAGCCCTGGATATAATATTCAAAACAAACAGAAATTAAAATTTCAAAAACAGATTATACCCAATGAACGTAAAGAGCGACATTAAAACCGAAGAATAATCAATTCAATTGAATAATCAACTTGGTGGAAGTGATAAAAGACGTGAGAGCCATAGCTAACTAGAGTTAAGCCAAGACAGACAGTCTCTGTGAGAGGCAAAGCTGGCTTAACTTTTTCAGAGTTGGATAGGAATGATTAATTTCACTTGTTGATGATAGTATATCATCCATCTTAGGGGA
The DNA here is from genome assembly GCA_027921565.1 of Artemia sinica. Lineage (NCBI taxonomy): Eukaryota > Metazoa > Arthropoda > Branchiopoda > Anostraca > Artemiidae > Artemia > Artemia sinica. The sequence continues at coordinate 27,936,068 of CM051274.1, read as the reverse complement.
GAACTAAGGTAGATTGCCACAGAATAAACCTTTTATTTCTTCCTACTTGCCAAAAACCCGTTGTCATCTTCAAGTTTTCTTCTTTATTTTGTCATGGTAGGCCTGTTCGGCCTTATATATCCTTTTCGAAAATTATGGTATCGAATCAGAATTTTGAGACAGTTATTTGGCCAGGAACACCTAAAATTCTAATAAGTGTTCCTCTGGGGTTTAGAAAGTGCCCACAGCCCGCCCCAGGGGTGGGGGCAATTACCCATAATTATATAAACTACCCATTATTCACAGATATGTTTTATTACAAAAGGCGACAATATTTGGTCTTAGTCATCTGATAAATTCGGCTTAAGGATTGTTATCTAGGCCAAGATTCCCAGATTTTTCCAAGGGTATGCTCTTACGCATACTAAGTACACTCAAAATCTCCCATCGCATACCCCAGGGTATATTACGCGTATGAATCAAAGGGCGCTATGTCTACTTGAGTTTTCAAGCTATCTGCAATGTCTTGGGAAATGCTTAAGGGATTGAGCTCAAATTTTCAGGAAGCGTTGGTAAGAAAACTTCAACTCGGGGGAGGGACAAGGGAGATCGGAAGGTACTATGTATATCCAAGTAATCAGAATTTAGTTTTCGATGCCTCTATCAATGTTCGTGACAATATGCAGATTAAATGGACTAGAAGGACCATATTTTCTTAAGACTTTTTAAAATTTAGTCTAGCCAATCACCCTCTGCGATATATCTAGATGATTTTCTGCTTTCTAAAAGATTTAGGAAAAAAATTCTAAGCTAAAAATTTGTAGAGTCTCTAATCTGCGGAACACAATCTAGTATAAAACTGCATTATCGTTTACCAAAACTCTACCTTGGAGAAGTAAAGCCTTATTCTGAAATTACACTATTTTAAAGAACTTGTTATGACTTTTGCAAAGTAAAATAACGAGAAAGTATCATTTTTATCCTTGATAAAAATTAACATAATGCCTCACCAAAACTATGGATCTTGCTCTGAAGCTTCCTCCGCACCCAACAATTTGATCTGGAATTTTCTATCCTACCAAACAGATATCAGGCATCAGAATACTTTAAAAAAATCAAATTCAAACTACAAGAATACAAAGACAAATGAGTTTTAACAGAAATACACAACTGACAAACATTTTCTACAAAAGAATATTAGGTACAAGTTACTCAAGAATACAATTCTCAAGAAAATTAAAAAATAAAACAAGCATGTAGGGTAAATAAAAGACAAATATAAAGAACAAATCGATAATTAAGAAGTTTTATCCTGACAACCATCCTGAAGTTGGAAGTTTTAACTCGGAATAACTTACTAAACTGTGTTCTAGGGATGCAAAAGTACTACAATACTGAATTTTCGGGAAAAATAAAATGTCTAAAAAATATCTCAATGCAGCTTCGTAAATCTCTGGAATATTTGGGCTATAGTATTATATTTGTTTTATAAGAGAATTTTGCTCGTTTCCCCAAACATATCTCAGAAGTTCTTTACTTGTTGGAAACCAACATTACAAGAGGAATTATGTTAAGTTCAAATAACTTACTGATGGAAGTTTCTAATTGATAGATAATACTATGGTTTCAAGCTGCTGCCTAAACAATCCTGTTTTTTCTTACTTCTGCTTTGCGATTTCCCAACAAATGTCATACATTCTGTAAGGTCTAATTCCGAAATCTCATCCCAGTCTAAGTCCATGGCTTCCTCCTTTTCTGTCATCCCCTCTGGGCTTTTCACATATGCGAACACTAGGTTTACGGTCATGACGAATCCTAATATCACCCCCAGAGCACCTAAGCAACTGTTTCATGACACTCATACAAAGTGGGTTCGAACCACTTAGTTTCAAAAGAATAGTATTTGACACCACATCTTTAAGCTGCTTTCTAAAAATTGAACAGTTAATCTGAAAAAGCCAATTCTAAAATTGTAATTTTTTGGAGGGCAGGTCAATTCATGTTACAGCACGGATAATTCTTCTAATACAAATTTCAAAACCGCCAGTAAATTGGATGGATAGTTAAATAAAAAAAACTGGTTTAATTTTCACTTTTGTCTTAGAAAATAGTGAAATAATAGGGGGACAGGACAATGAAGAAGCTACGAAAGCTTGGTTCAAATATATCATGCACAGTGCTCTGGCAAAAGTGCACGCAACATGTTAAAAATATTTACTCAGGTTGCCAGGAATATCCAAATCGGAATCAGCAGGGATCTGAAAGTGGAAATTGAATCATGAGCGGAAATATTTCTTACAGCCCAACCGCTGCCAACTAGCATTTAGTCTACGACACAAGATAAGAAGAGGAAACAGAGAAATTCCTCAGCTAGTGTACAAAGAAGGATGCAATAATTTATGCAACAATCCTCGAACATCCTCAGCGCAGAAAAAATAATAAATAGAAAGCGGAAACAAAAGACGATGAGAGAGAGAGAGAGAGAGAGAAAACAGACCTAAGCAAAAAATCCGTGGCTAAGAAAGTGGAACTGAAAAAGAAAAATAAAAGAATAAATTTAACAATACGCTAAACTCAAACGCACGACTTTCAAATAGTTCGTGGTAACGAACTGTAAATAAGGAGCGATGCGGCTCAATAGTAACCGTAACTCTCAAAAACGGAATTTTGATACCGATAGATATATTAAAAGAATCGGCTTATTATTTTGGTTCCAAACATACAAATTTCATTAAGTTTAGTGTTACACATCAAAGACTACGAGCCTGAGAAAATTTGAATGATTTTCCAAAAATGTGGGAAACACCCCCCCCCCAAAAAAAAAGGTCGAAGAATCTTAATAAAAATCCCACCATCAGATTTAGCGTATCAGAGAGCCTTATTTCAGATGCTTCGATCTCTTATCTGAAAAATGTGGAATTTTCCATTCTTTTGAAGGAAGAAAGATCACGGATGCGTGTTTAATTATTTATTTTTGAAAATTGATCCCATTATATATTTTTGTTTGTCGGTTTGGTTTTCCCAGGGGTGATCGTATCGACCCAATGGTCCTAGAATATCAGGAGAGGCCTCATTCTAATGAAAATTAAAAGTTCTAGTGCCTTTTTTAAGTTACAGAAATATTGGAGAGCAACTAAGCCCCCTCCTTCGCCCCTTTTTCCCTAAAATCGTTCGATCAAAATTTTGTGATAGCTATTTTGTTCATCATAGTTGAAAGGCCTAATAACTATGCCTTTGGATACAGCATCACCCTCCCCTCCCCCAAAGACCCAGGGGAAAGGTACTTAAGTTAAAAAAATTACCCATTGTTTACGCATAGTATTTGTTATTGGGAAGTATGCATACATTTTCAGATGGGGGGGGGACGAGTTTTCTGCTGGAGGTGAATTTGTCAGGGTAAATTTTACAATGGGGGAATTTGCCAGAATTCCTATACAGAATTGTTTTTACATGTTTTGCTTTCTCTTTTTCTTTCTCATTTTACCCGTGGAGCTGTTAAGGTTAACTGTCCGGGGTAAATTTTCACCGGAATTGGATTGTCTAGAGGATATTTCCGTGGAGAGAGGGTTTTCTCTGTGGAGGTGGGGCAAGATTTTGTGGCATTATATAAAAAACTATCAGAAATTTAATAAAAAAAAAAGAATTTTTTCAACTGAAAGTAAGGAGCAACATTAAAACTTTAAACGATCAGAAACTATTACATAGGACCTATATGAAGGGGGTTACCCCCTTCTCAACACCTCGCTCTTTACTCTAAAGTTTGAATTTTGACCCAATTCTTTAAGAACGGCTCCTGAAAGACAACGGCCGTTTAATTAGAACAATAAGAAGCTTTTATAAAAGTACTAAGAAACTGTAGCGTAAAGAGCGAGGTGCTGAGGAGGGGGCAACCCCCTTCATATACGTAATATTTCTGTTCATTTTAAATTTAATGTTTCTCCTTATTTTCAGTTGAAAAAAAACTTGTTTTTTTGTATTTAATATCACTAAGAATGAGTCATCAAACGATAAAAGGCACAATCTGCAAAAGAACTGGTGTGCGTGTTGTGTGACGGCTGTCGTACTCTAATTATTACAGAAGACCATCTGATAACTTTTCTTTGTCAGAGTACTTTTCATGGACCTTGGTCCAAAAATGTATTACTGTTTTCTTTATATTACTAAAAAGTGAAAACTACAACTGAAAACCTTTCAGGATTTGGCAACAACAAAACTGGCAATAATTCAGGTTCTTCCCGGGAATATAAAATCTTTAAGAAAAGAAGATGTCTCCCAAACCTTGTTTAACCAAAACATTCTAGTCCTGACGTAAGTTTTTACTTCTTTTCTACTGATCATACTACTAGTCGCACTACTTTTAAAAAGTAAAGTTAAGATACCCGTTTTTCAGGGGCGCCCTCAAGCAGAAGAAAAGTACAGAATATAGTACAAATGTACTAGAGGTGGTAAAACTGCATCAAAGGCATAAAAGATGCGCTAACGACAGTTATTGTAGGAAGTTTTTACCAAAATGTTTGCTACCTTTTCTAGTCATTGCCTAAGAAATTTTCTCATTTTCTGCTCTTACATACCTATTTAATTAATCCTCGACTTTTTTTTTTTTATTGGAACATTAATCCAGATTTGCCCTTGAAAAGTTCTTTAACTGAATTATTAAAATTAAATATATTAAAGATGTATAACCCACTAACAAGCCTGTGTAGAATAACACACTAACAAGCTCAGTAGGTAGAATATGAGACCTCGTGCCTCCTAATCGAGGTTTCAAGCTTGACGCAAGGCAATATTCCGGCGGAAAAAAGTAAAACATTGAGAAAATATTCCTTGCTAAGTTAAAGCTGCATTTCTGAAGTAGAAATTCAAATAATATATTTTACTTGATAAGATGAATAAGAAATTCGATTGATGGGGAGGAAAGCTCTTTTTTCTTAGTAAAAGAGTATTTCCAAAATTACGCATTTGATAAGCCATTCTTGCTTTGTATAAATGCTGGGGGGTCGAGTTGAAAATTTCAAGGATATTTATTTTTCTTTGGGGGGGGGGGGGGGTGAGGAAGTGACTTCAAGTTTTGCATTAGGAGAGGCAATGCAGTCTTTACCCGGTCCTTGCTAAAGAGTTTATTATACGGTTTTTCTTTTATATGGCTGCCGGTTGACAGGCTTTGCTGCTAGTTTCAATACAATTGCCTATGGACGGATCAAAAGATAAGAAGTGTTTTATACCAAAATCAAACACATTCAGTGATCGTGGAACAGAGATTGTTGCCGTAGATGTTATTTAATTGAACCTGGATAAGAAAATATATATAGCCTAACTGTCCTGGTGGATCTAAAATCTTTAACTTAGTTTACATCTCCCCCCATGCGTTTAAACAAGCTGCTACCTGAGAAGTGAGATCTCTGCTATGCCTCTCGTTTTGATGTCTCATTGGCCTTGATCCATTATTCCAATAGCTCGTGACACATATTTAATTATGCAAATAGTAATGAGATAAATTAAGTCGGTGTTTAGAAACAGAATCCAGACTTCCTACAAAACCTTAAGCGATAGAAGTTAAAGACCGGAAATTAATGACTGTCTAATACTTAGTTAACGACACACGAAGAACATAAAAGATTTCTTAAAGACAAGATTTAAAGTTATCAAGACAGCTGAAGCAATCTTAGAACTTAAAAAAATTAAGTCATCATCCTAATGTTTTAAAACGCTTTTATTTTGTCACCCATACATGACAGTTTTTGGACTCTTAGAAGTTTACTCTTTATGAGGCAACTATCTTAAATGAGCCTTTCCAAACTCTTACATACAAAGAGAAAAAAAAAAAATGCTATCAGTACTTCCCATACGAAGGAAATTGACTTGCAGTATAATTAAGAAGAAATTTTAGATGTATGTTCCTGCCGTTTTAAGCTTCTAATATCCAAAGTGCTTACAACACAAGTTGGTCTAAACAGTGGATTTTGTAAACGCTCTTTGTCATTAGAATATCATGCTTACTTTTTTTTATTCCTTTAAAATTCAGTATTTCGGGAACTTAAGTCGTAGTTGATTAGACTTAATTAGGATTTTACAGTAGAACTCATTGGAGAAAAAATGAGACTCAAGCGTTATTTGTTTATCCACTACCCTATAATATGTCGGATCCCGGAGCGGTGGGTGGATGGGCTGAAATATATGTTCCTTCTGTTTCACTATTAAGTATAGTCAAGGCCAGGGGTTAAATCTAGATCCTTTTTTAAACTAGAACTTTGATTTTGACAGATCTAGGTATCATAGGGTATTTAGGTCCCATAGTCCAGTCATTTTGATCGTTTTCTGGCTGTTTGAACTACTTAGTGTTTTGTATTTCATCTTTTGTCTACAGTCTCGCACCGTTATTAGTGATTTACCGTGGTAATTCTGTTATAATAGCTGAAAGAGCAGCACACTTCAATTTAACTTACTAATGAAGAAGAAATCAACAAAATACACCGCAAAAGCTAACATGCTAGAATTAGATATTTCTAAATAACCAGGCGCAAAGATCGACCTAATTTTTTGGATGAATTGCAGACAACTACACTCCTTTCTTAAAGGGTGGGCTTCGTAGTGTAATCTGGGGAAGACTGAAGTTTCAGATTTAAAAAAAGTAAGAAAAACATACGTTAACCGGACTTAATTTTCGATTCAAGTTCAGATTAGATTTGTGGCTAAAAATTGCAAGCAAGTTCAGCTATAAAAGCTATTGCCCTTAGCGTAAATTCAATAAATACAGTATTTAATTTACCTGAGTAAGTTTCTTTACAACATCTCGTCCAAGAACATGATCAAATACAGCATTTAAAAAAGGGTCAGACATTAAGGTCAGTCGTAATTTGTCTCTCTGCCAAACCAAAACGCGGCAATCCTCCAACGCCGTAATCGTGACCTAAAAATTGAATACCAATAGTTTACTAGTGTATTTGGCAAATGTCATATAGTCTTCAAGATACTTTCATTCCAATCTAGAGTGTGGGTGGGCAACTCATTTTCTGAAAAGCGAAACCCACTATCTTGCTGACGAGCACTGAAAGACGCGAAAAAGAGTGAAGTTCAGATATATTTCGTGCAACGGTCTTAAACAGACAATAGAACTATAAAAGTACAAAAGTTATAAAAAAAAAAAAAAAAAAAAAAAAAAAAAAAAAAAAAAAAAAAAAAAAAAAAAAAAAAAAATGTGTGTGTAAAAGTTACTGTTTTTCATATTTAGTAACTTCCACGGAAAGTTTTAAAAATTACTTTATTCTTGAAATACATTTATAGGCCACTTTTATCCGAGGGTTCAGGTGTACGGGAGCTCAGTTGCACGGGGCTTTAGTTGCACTTATAGTTTTTAAAGAAAAACTTTACGCTAAAGTTTTTCATTGTTTAAAAAATAGAGTTGTGAGAAAATCAAACTTTAGCGTAAAGAGCGAGGCGTTGAGGAGGGGACAGCCCCTTTCATATACGGAATAATTTCTGTTCGTTTTAAGTTTTAATGTCGCTCCTTACTTTCAGTTAAAAAAACTTGTTTTTTTTTTTATTTAATTTTTGAACGTTTTTGAATAAATGCAGGTTTTGATCTTGGCTCACCGTACATGAATAATTAAAACAAAATTTTCATATTAATTTACTTTTATTTGGTTAAATGGCTTTCTCGAAACTTGTTTAATTTTATTTTCGAACGTTTTTATTAGTAATAAATATACGTAACTTACGAATTAACTTATGTAACGAACTTCTATATTCATATATTTTTAATACGTATATTAGGGGGTTCGCCCCCTAGTCAATACCTTGCTCTTTAAGCGAATGTTCGAATTTTGTTCCAATTCTTTAAAAATGACCGCTTAATCACAAAGGCCGTTAATTAGAATAAATAGCTCTTATGAAAGTACTAAAAAATCTTTGGCTTAAAGAGCGAGGTATTGACTAGGGGGTGAACCCAATCATATATGTAATATTTTTGTGTTCGTTTAAAGTTTTGATGTTGCTGCTGTTGCAGTTGAAAAAATTGTTTTTTTATATTTAATTTCTGATCTTTTTTTAAATAATGCTGGGAAGTCCGGCGTCCCCTTCATAGCAATGTCCCTTCTCCCATGAAAATTTCCCTCGTGAAAAAGATCTTCCCATATAACCCCTGACCCCCCCCACTACCAGGAAAAATCTCCCCTGAAAACGTCTGTATACTTCCCAATAACCAATACTATATGTTAACATTGGGTAAAGTTCATAACTTTCAGCCCTCCCCCCGGGAACTTCGGAGTATTAAGTCATCCTAAAAGACATACTTATAATATTTTCGAACATGCTGAACAAAATGGCTAACTCAAAATTTTGATCAGGTGACTTTGGGAAAAAAATGAGCGTGGAAGGGAGCCTAGTTGCCCTCCATTTTTTTTGTCACTTAAAAAGGGCACTAGAACTTTTAATTTCCATTCCAATGAGCCCTCCCACGATATTCTAGGACCACTGGCTCGATACGATTACCCCTGGGGGAAAAAACAAAACAAAAAAAAAAACAAATAAACACGCACCCGTGATCTTTCTTCTGGCAAAAAATGCAAAATTCCACATTTTTGTAGATAGGAGCTTGAAACCTCTACAGTAGGGTTCTCTGATACGCGGAATATGATGGTGTGATTTTCATTAAGGTTCTATAACTTTTAGGGGGTCTTTCCCCCTTTTTTCGAAAATCAGCCAAATTTTCTCAGGCGTGTAACCTTTGATGGGTAGAATTAAACTTGATGAAACTTATATATTTGAAATCAGCATTAAAATCTGATTCTTTTGATGTATCTATTTGTATCAAAATACCGTTTTCTAGAGTTTCGGTTACCGGGTCGCTCCTTACTTACAGTTCGTTACCACGAACTGTTTGACTATAAGCTATAAAAACAAAAGGACTTCTGCTCATTTAATTTCAGAAGATTTTTCGATTTTGCCTAGACAACTCTTGATTTCTCAGAAAATTCAAATCCCAAATATATTTTAAGTTTTCTAAACCTAAGTCTTAAGTTTAGAAAATATAACCTAAACTTAAGTTATATTTTAAGTTTGGGGCGCGTTTCCTGGCATTGTTTGAAATAAACGTAAGGCACTTGATAAATGGATAATAGCCAGCTGTCCAGTACATAGCATGGTATCTACTTCTTTTACGGTTCCAGCTGAAAAAAAAATCCAGGCGCCACGTACATTATCTTGAAGCATAAATCCAAGATCAAGCTTTGGGCCTCTTCATGGAGAAAACATTTTAGTCTGTTAACGACGCCAAATTCCAGAATCACAGACACATTCCAGTGCACCTTACAATACTGACAAATATTTCTCAAATCATTGTTTGACCGAAAACAGTGCCTCAACTTCACAGCAAAAACTACTCCAAAGTTTTGCAATGAGGAAACAAGATTTTCGCAACGTTTAAGAAGCTTTGCCTTCGGTTTAAAAACTTATTATTTATTGTCGCTTCACTTACGGTAAAACTAAATCTTTATTTAAAATGTAAAATATCTAATATGTGTCGCGCCATGATTTATCCAAGACTGTCTCAGCCAGGCCAACAAAATAATGTAATATATGTAGTCAGTGAAAAGGAAAAGCTTAACAAAGGACTTTCCAGTAAGAAAATTTGCATTGTGTAAAATTTTGAGAGCAAAATTTTCGAAATGTGAAATCATGTTTGACAATAAAGATAAAAAGATTAAATAAATTTGCACAACACGAATGATGTGCCCAACCCCTGTGAAGTTTTCCCCCAAAACTATTCCCTCTTCAGAAAAATTCTCCTCGTGGACAATTCCGCCCTGCGGACGATATAACATTCTTGTTCCTTTTACGTTGATTTTGATTTTTCAGTAAAGTGTCCAAACTTAGGACACTTTATCATAGGGAATATCTTCCAAAAATAGGAAAATATCTTCAGTATGTTTATTTGCAAGGGTTTGACTGATATGTGTTGCATATACCGCGAAGCAGTACTATTTGTTAGTTTTGAGATTAAACTTTACTCTTTATTTACATCAGAATCTTTGTTTTATACCAAAAATTAACTAAGAAAAGAGTTCAAACTCTTTTCTTAATTAATCGTCAAGACTCTTTTTACTATAATAGACTCTTTGCCTTTCATCTTTGGCTCTTCTTATTTGGTGATTAAACAGCTCTTTATTGCTATTTAATAGCTATAGATTACTATATTACGTGAGACTATAGTTCTAGATTACTAGATTACTCAAATAGCTGTAGATTACTATGTAATAGCTCTGGATTACTAGGATTCCATGGAAGATTTCTTCGTGGGGGCAGAATTTTCCAAGGATGGTGGAGGAGTACTTCCTGGCATTGTTTGAAAACCGATCAGAAATTAAATAAGAAAAACAGGTTTTTCCAAATGAAAGTAGGGACAAACACTAAAACTTAAAACGGATAGAAATTATTCCGAATATCCTCGCTCCTTACGCTAAAGTTCTTCTCTATAATCCCAATTCTTTAAGATTGATTTCTGAAACACAAGGATCGTTTAATTAGATTACGAAGCTTTTTGAAGTACTAAGAAACCTTAGCGTGAAGAGTGATGGATTGAGGAGGAGTCAGTCTCCCTCACATACAGGTAATGTCTGTTTGTTTTAAGTATTAATTCTGCTCCTTACTTTCGGTTGAAAGAACTTGTTTTTTTATATTCAACAAAAAAAGTGTTTACTAGGAATCTCGGCTACTTTTATCACAATCTTGGCTCCATTTTGTGCATTCTTCGTGATATTTTATGAAATCCTGAGTGGCAATCCTGCTTTCTCGGCGATATTTTTGTAAATCTTGGCACAACATTTTTTTGCTTGCAATACACTACTACACACTTCGCTACTTTTCTTGCAATCTCAGCTCCAAGCTGTGCAATCTCGAGTGGAAGATTTTGATCTCGGTAACATTGCAGTATTTTTGAGGAACCCTTTTCTTATGAAAATTTGGGCTCTAGAAATATTTCGAAATTACCAAATTTTTATAATAAAAGTTAAATTTTTACAACTAAGCATAATTTATTAATATGTACTTGTTTAAAAAATGGAGTTTGAGAAATCGTATCCTTAAATAAAGCACCGAGAATTTCGTGTCAGCCAAAAAAATCTTGCTAACAAAAGCCGAAATTTTGGTTTCATTTTCTCAACTCTTTTTGTACAATTTTGACCCAATATATATATATATATATATATATATATATATTATATATATATATATATATATATATATATATATATATATATATATATATATATATATATATATATATATAAATGTATTTCGTAGATGCTGTGGGAGGCCCAATGTCAATGTTATACTTGAAAAATTTATAATACTTAACTCTTTAACAGAAACTCTTTAGCAAAACTACAGAAAGCAAATGAGCCAAGATACACTGTTTGACTTTGAGTGCTACCATTTTGTATAACTCAGACGCTGGCCGGAATACTAGAAGTGCATACTAATAATGCGAATCCCTACAGATCCTTGGAGATTCTCTTATGGTATACACTTTTACATTCTTATGTGAGAGCTCAACCCCCCCCCCCCATTTCAAGCGGCAAACTTTTCGGGTTGGCTCTTGCCGCTGAGCAACACACTCTTCCCTCAGTTGGTACTTAAACCGGATTTTCTCTTGACTTACTTGACTTAAGGCTCCTGCCGAGGGTTCGGCGTAGAGAACGATGAGACTAAGCGCCTCCAGGTTGACCTATCGCTTGCCAGGATCGCAGCTTCTTCCACCGGGATGTGGGCTTGGGTGAGGAATTCATCGGCTTTGTCTTTCCACCTAGTGTGTGGGCGTCCTCTGGGTCGTTTCCATCCGTGTAGGGTGGGGTCGAAGTCAAATGCGACCCGTGCTGGGGCGTCGCGTGGCATGCGAAGGAGGTGGCCGTACCACCGAACAGTGCGCTGGGAGAGCTGCGTTGAGAAAGGAGTTTGAGCCGTACGTGATAGGAGAGTCTGGTTGCTAACGAGGTCAGTCCAGTGAAGTCTTTCGATTCTTCGGAGATGTTTCGTCTGAGCGACATCGACAGTTTCATTTATATGATAAAACCTTTTAACCTTAACCAGTATAAGGGTAAAATCTTAAATTATAAACTAAATTGTTGATTTCATTGGCAATCTAGGATTTAAACGTACTTACTTATATGGTGTAGATTTTGTGAGGGGTAACTCATCAATTCACTCAAGGAGACAAATAGAGATAAAAATACAATGTTTAGGTCTGCACCAAGATAATATAAATGATGCGAATGATACATTTTGAAGACGAGAAAAAAAATATTATTTTCCAGTTTTCAAAATGTGTTTAATAACAAGGAAGGTCTGTTGTGGAGTTTTTAGACATGGAATAACGACGTTATCGTCAAAACATCAGTTTTTAAAAATCTCCGTTCTTAAGCAATTATTCCATATACGGTAGAGACTGCCGCCTCCTCAAACTCTCGCTGTTTACACTCATTTGCACATGTCTTGCGATCAAATATGCTTTCATCATAACATTATAAAACTTGATATTGGCGTACTTGAAATATATAAAATGATAGATAAGGTCATCTTTTCCGTCGTTTTCAAGTTGAGTTGAAAAACAGAACTAGTTTTATGAGGATGTCTTCCATGGACGCTTGTAGAATATCCAGGGGCAATGCCACCCGGAATCAAGAAGGCATTAAAAAAATTATTAACAGGAAAACGAGAAATATTCTCCTTTAAGTGTCTGTGAAAACAGAGCTTTCGGTTCCCCCCTTCCCCATCCGCCGGTAAATTTCATGGCGTCATTCATGATGTATCTACCCAATCTCTCGACCTTTTGTGCCGGTAAGCACGTGAATGTAATATGTTATGTTTGAAAAAAAAAACAAAAAACAAAAAAAAAACACCCATATTGGCTTATTAAAAAAAAAAAAAAAAAAAAAAAAAAAAAAAAAAAAAAAAAAAAAAAAAAAAAATCGCAACCCTCATATTACAGGCTGAATTAAAAAAGCAATATTCCCAGGAATGAAGGGAGACTAAAGATTTATTTCTACTCCCCCCCCAAAAAAAAAAATCATTAAACATTTATCTGAAGGCTGACAGAGAGTTAAAGATTTTGGGCATAAAAACGCACTTTCTGAGCCTTCAGGTACACCACAGTTTATATAATTATCCAGTAAGCTTATCGCAGATCATTTCTGGCCTTCGTTCTCGGTGCGTAAAAAACGATCCTCCCACTTCTTTCTTCACTTATGGATCAGTGTGTTTGCGTCTATCAATGAGAAATGGTTACAAAGTGCATTATTCGTAATAGCGGGTTTCCACTTGTTTCCGATTGTTTCGCGTCTGACTTGTCTACCCGTGAAAAGAACTGATGCCGCTTATGTTTCTATCTGCAAAAGCGTTCTCCGGAGCACTCGCACCCCGGTCCGGGTTTTTATAATGGGTGAGATAGGGAATGATCATACTGGATAATTAAATACACTGTGAGGTACACACACCACCCCCGCCTGCACCATGATCCCCCATCCCTTCTCCAGAACAGCTTTTTGGCCCTTTATAAATTCATAAATTTGGCCCCTGAAAAGGGTGTATCCCATTTGAGCGCTTTCCCATTTGAGCGCCATGGCGCGCAAATGGGAAATTCCCATTTGCGCGCCGTATTTTAATTAGTTCAGTTGTGTCCCATTTGAGCGCCAGATAATATTTTGCGTTTCCTCTTCATGTTGAAAATCGCTCTTCTCTTATCCAAGTCCGAAATTGAACTGAACTGAGCTAACAATCTTGCACCCTCTTATAACATTTACTTCGAGCGCCCATTAATCCTAATTTACGATGCAAGGTCAGGTGACCTAATTGCGTAAGCGATTGCACAACCGTTTACCTACGGTATAGCCCTTACCGTTCATTATAGAACCGGTTTTTTTTCGTTAGTTTCTTTCAGCTTAGCGTGATACAAGCAGGGTTGCCAACTCGACATATTTTATGTCCAAAGGACATATTTCTATGTGCCTGGACATAATAGGGCAAAAAATGGACAGATTTTAGACATAAAGTGGACACATTTTCCAAATTTATGAGGTAAAACAAATTACTTTCATAAAAAAAATGTCACTCATCACCAAATGAGTGCTAAGACTTATATCTACTTATTTTTTAGTTCTGTTTTGTGTTTTCCGGGGTTGCTTGCTCTTCCCTGAAGCAAACTTTCTGAAAATGTCTTCAAAATTCTTTCACCTATAAATGGTATTATTAACCCTGATTTTTGATCGCCACGGTCAAGATAAAAGACAAGCTGTCACCTTTTTCATATAAACTTACTTCCGGCTTCCGAACGTCACACAAAAACCTCATTGAAAAGTTAACAAAATGAAACCTTTCGATTGTTGTTGGTCTGAAATCAAAACAAAAGCCAAGTTGTCAAACACCCGGGGTAAATTCCTTCAGTTTGAAAATTTTCATCACGGGAAAGGAGCTGAGAGAAATTTAAGTAAGTAAAAATTTAATATTAGGTGATATAGCTAGGTGATCAGGTAAATTTTTCGCAAATCATATTATTGACTTACGAATAAAGTAAACACACCACTCGATGCCTTTTTTAGGCTCTTTCCAAATATAATAATCATTTTTGTCGGAAATGAATTTTACCCCCACCCCTATGTATACCAATCCAGGGTATATATTTGCACATTAGGGGGGTGGGGGTAAATTTTAAACTTACCTCCCATTAACATCAGAAATAAAATTTACCCCCCCCCCTAATGTGCAAATATATACCCTGAATTGGTATATATAGGGGTGGGGGTAAAATTCATATCAGAAAAAATGATTATTCTATTTGGAAAGAGCATAAAAAAGGTATCGAGTGGTATGTTTACTTTATTCTTATGTCAATAATATCAACTGCGAAAAATTTACCGACGGGTCTTCATGTCTGTTTTCCTCATACAGTATATAGCGGTGGATACCGCATAATGCATAAGTACCTGTATATACCTTTAGTAGTAAATATATATGGTATACATAAATACTATATATATTTACTTAGTTTATAATACTATAAAGCAATATATATAGTATAAGCCTAAAATTGGGGCTATTGAAAAGGAGATATGTTAATAAGACAGTTCCTATTTATAATATAAAAATTGTAGTTATCAAACTTTGAAAGTCATTTCGCTATACTTACCTCCCAGCACCTCTAATGTGCAGACGTATAGATAGACGAATTGTATTATTCCCATATGTTTCCCCGTTTCTTGCTTTCGTCAGCATTTATTTGATTTACGGTTATACTTGTTGAAAAAAGAGTGATGCATAGCAAAATGCATAGAAAAATATTAATTTTTACTATATTTTTGCACATTAAGGAGGGAAAGCATAGTGGAATAACTTTAAAAATTATATATATATATATATAAATATATATATATATATATATATATATATATATATATATATATATATATATATATATATATATATATATATATATATATATATATATATATATATATATATATATATATATAAATATATATATATATATATACATATATATATATATATATATATATAGTTTCGATCACTCATAACTGACATAACTGACATAACTTACGATTTAACTTACATAACGAACTTCTATATTCGTATATTTTTATTACGTATATTAGGGGGTTCGCCCCCTATTCAATACCTCGCTCTTTACGCCGAAGTTCAAATTTTGTTCCAGTTTTCTTAGAATGACCCCTTAATCACAAATGCCGTTAGTTAGAATAAATAGCTCGGATGAAAATAAAAAAAAAAAATAGCGCAAAGAGCGAGGTAGCCTAATGACTAGGAGGCGAACCCAATCATTGGAATTTACATTGGAATTTACATTGGAACCCAATCATTGGATGGAAGTTTTCGGGGTGAACTTTTCAGGGGAAATTTTACATGTGGAGAATTTACCAGAATTCGTATACAGAATGTGTGCTATTTGTCTTTTTTCTCGTTGTTGATCCCATTGCACATATGGAGACACTTTGAGGGAAACCTCAGGGGGAAGTTTTCAGCGGAGTTGGAATTCTTTCGGGATCTTTCTGGGGGGGGATTTTCCACGAGAGAAATTTCCACGGGGGAATTATCACCAGGAGAAATTCTCCATGGGAAATTTCTGGGGGATAAAATTTCCAGGGGGTATTTTCCAAACATGGATATTCCCCAATGACCTTAAAAAGGATCAGAAACTAAATGAATGCAAGTCTTTCTTCAAATAAAAGTATGGTAAGGAGTATTTTTTAGGCAGAATCGTAAGCAAAAAAATTTTTGGGAAGGATTCGCAGCAGGGATGGAATTGTCCGGGGGTTATTTTCCAGCGGAAGAATTTTACATGGGAGGAACTTTATATAGAGGATTTTTTGCGGGGAAATTTTCCACAGAGGGGGGTGGATTTCTTAGGATTATCTGAAAAACGATCATAAATAAATACAAGAACTAGTTTTTTCTACCGAAAGTAAGGAGCGACATTAAAAATTAAAACGTACAGAAATTATTTCGTATTTGACGGGGGCTACTCCCTCCTCAATACCCCCCTCTCTACGCTAATGTTCGACCTTTCGTCTTTTTTTGTTTAAGAACGATTCTTAAAACACAAGGGCCGTGTAACTGAATCAAATCTTTTTTTAAAAGTTCTTGAAAAGATTTTAGCGTGAAGAGAGGGGTAATGAGGAAAAGACAGCTCCCCTAATATATGGAATAATTTTTGATTGTTTTAAGTTTTAATTTTGCTTCTTACTTCAAGTAGAAAAACCTGTTTTTTTATTTAATGAATGAAAGAGCGAGAAGGTTGCAATTTATTTTTTACTTCTGACCAAGGCACATCGTGTAGAAAGGGTTGTCGTTGAAACTTTGAAAGCGGCTCGATTGGAAATTGAAAGTTCTAATAAGAATCACAAGTGATTGGAAGTCGAATAGCCCCCCCCCCCCCACGCCCTTCATTTCCCCAAATATGTCCAATCAAAATTTTGATATTGTCATTTTGTTCAGCATATATTAAAAGTTCCAGTAATTATATTTTTGTAGATGACCCCCCCCCCCAAAAAAAAGCTTTCAGGGCAAGGGTTACGAGTTATACTAGTTCCCCATTATTAATATATAAGATTTCTATGGAAGGGTTAGTTTTACAAACTTTGGAGGGGACTCACTGTATTGAAAATCAGATGTTCTAGTGCTATTTTTAAGAGTCAGAAGTGGTCAGAGGCAAACCAGCTTCCCCCCCCCCTCCACCCACGTCTTCTTTTCCCTAGATGCATCGGAAAGAAATTTTGAGATAGTAATTTTGTTTAAAAATGGTCAAAAAAACATATAACAGTGCCCTCAGCGTTTACACAACCCCTAAGAGCGCTGGGACAAGGGTTGTAAGTTATGCCCCAGAGGCATATAAGGTTTTATGGAATGGGTAGTCGTATAAACTTCAGATGGGGCTCATTTGATTGAAGTTTAGTGCCCTTTATAAGAGTCAAAAGTGATTTGAGGGCAACCCCTCCCCCCGTGCCTATCAGTTCCGAAAACCAGCATCCAATCAGAATTTGGTGACATGTATTTTGTTCAGCATTGTTCAAAGGTCCAGTAATTATGCCTTTGGGAATGTCACCCTTCTGATTAAAGGGCAACCCAGCTTACCTAGCGGTCCGCAACGTCGCTTGACTCCTGGGTTTTACCTTATGACATGCGCAAGAAATACTCAGATTTGCAAAAAGCTACCAAAAGAAGTGAAAATGCTGACCCTCATGCCGACCAAACCTGTCAAGCGGAACTCTCGCAGGAAGATGAGCCTTAAGCTCCCACAATTAGTTTTTTGCAGTTTATATGTTTTTATGACTTTTGTGCTTTCATACTAGTTCATTTTGTATGGATGTACGAAATGAATCTTTTTCGTTTTCATTATATTCGATGTTAACTGACCACTTTGAAAGAGGTTTACAAGTCGTAAAAAAACTAGTTTCTGAGATTTCAAGATGGACATATTATGGACATATTATAGACAAAACATGGACATAATTTGTCTGAAAAGGACATATTTTTGGATGCTCAAGGGACATATTCGTCGACCAAAAAGTTGGCAACCCTGCTTGAAACATCTGCACTACGGTTTTCGAATTAGACGGTGTAATTTTCATCGAGATCACTTGCTCTTTTGGAGATGTTTGCCCTTTTTTTGAAAACAAGGCAAGTTCTCTCAGGCTTTTAACTTTTGAAGAGTAACTTTAAACTTGTGAGTTTTTTTTATGTTTAGAGTTTGCTACCACGAACTGTTTGAAATAAAACAATCTCTAAATTTATTGATAAAAGTTTAATTCTAAAAACGAAGCAAACCTATTAATCCATTGAACCAGATCCATGAATCAGATCCAGCAAGCGTAATTGAAGTGAATGGAGTTAGATAGATATGCAGATAAGAGCCTCAAGATCTCCTCCTCCCCCTTTGTGGATAGCTCCCAATTTTTGTAAAATAGCCTACAATTTTCATATAATTATATTTTATTATTTGACGAATTTGGCCCGTGAAATAATTTTCTTTGTACATGCCAGGATAGAAGATAAATATTAATCTGACAAGATATGACAGAACGCCTTTTGAATTGCGTGGCAGATAACTGCATAATTTTGACAAATGACAGTTTTTCTGAAAGCCGCTTCTGACAAACAATCTGACATTAGTTGTACAGAATTCTTAATCTTTGCATGTATGCGTGAGCCTTCTGTGTCTTCCGCACCAAAAATAAATCAAATATTCTGGAAATCTTCCCAAGAAACTTTGGTTGGATTGCTATTTGTTGTTCTGTAAAAAAAATTAACTTTCTTCAGATCGGATTGTAAATTATTTTGGAAAGTCAGTCCAATCTATATAAGTACGAGCTAATGTCTAGTCCATGCAAAGTTCTAAAAATTTAGCAACAAAACCAACAATTGAAAGATATTCTTGAAAGTCAGTTCAATCCATATAAGTACGAGCTAATATAATGTCTAGGATATACACATTTTTAAAAATTTAGCAACAAAACCGACAATTTTATTAACCCCATTAGCAAACATTAGCTCCATCGGGCATCAATGGGTTTCGAAACTTATTAAGTAAATGTTTAATTTTAGAATATACGCAGCTTGATGACATGCGGATCTTATTCACAGTTGGGTCTCTATTCTAGATGAGTTGAAACTCCTCCAGCTTGGAATGCTGGCTACATCCCTGACTGAAAGATATAAATTCCACCATAAAGTGCCTTATGTGTTAATCTAGCCAGGATTGCCTCAGGCAGTTCACCAGTATTATTTGTAGTACACCCCCCCCAAATGAACAGTTGTGCAACTGAACCCCTATTAACTGATCCCCGTGTAACTGAACTCCCTTGCAACTGAACCCCATGCAACTGAGCCCCGTGCAACTGAACCCTCGTGTAACTGAACCCCCGTGTAACTGAGCCCCGTGCAACTGAACCCCCGGGCAACTGATCCCTCGTGTAGCTGAGCAATCGTGCAACTGAACCCTGCACTCAGTTTTTCGGCAATCTACAAATATGATGTTCAACCTTGTTGGAATTGTTTGCTTTTTTAAAGTCATGAAATAAATGCCTGTCAAAATCATTCATAAAAAAGCTCTGTTTAGTTCTCGACGCAGATAGACTCCAAGATAAGAATTTGATACAAACTCTCCAGGAACAGTTAAAGACTAAATTAGAAAGTTTAAAAATTGACAATGTAGAAGATGGATGGAATACTTTTAGGAAAATAGTTTGCGAAGTCGTTGATGGTGTCTTAGGGAAAAAAGTTATAAACGCAGCTAGGAATATTAGTGAAAATACTTTATCTTTAATAGAGAGGTGGAGAAAGAATTGAGATATGAAGTCGAGGCCATGGACGAAATTGCCAGAGATACGGAAAATACCATCCAGATGGCTTAATAGGAATATCTTGTACTGGTATACTAATAAATTGAGAGGGGATAGTCAATCTGGACTTGTCCCTGTTAAAGATAGGAAGGGGCCCCAAAAAGGTGAGTCGTCGTCATAGTAGTAGTAGTAGTGGTAGCTGTAGCAGTACTAGCAGTATATACATAGTGCATTTTGGTTAGTTCAACATCCCCAGCAACATACCTTTAAGCTACAACATAATACTCAAAGCCTATCATAAGGTAATGCTGAAACACCCTTTTGCAACTGCATACAAATAGTGTTTTGATTCAGTTCAACTTTTCCATCAACATTCCCTGAAATTTGAAGTTTTAGTAGTAGCCGTAGTAATCGTAGTAATATTAGCAGTCATAGTAGTAGTAGTAGTAGTTGTGATAAAAGCATGCACATTGTCCTTTTGGTCGATTGAGCATTCTGCTCATCATATCCTGTAAGTTTCGACTTATTACCCTAGAGCTAGACCATTTCTGGGATATCGCTGGTATGCCCTTTTAAAGACTATTAATTAAGAAACTTTTCCCACAAAATAAGTTTTTCAAAGAAAAGTAAAGAACTCCATTAAATCAAAAATGAGCAAAAATACAATAAAATAATCTACCAAGCATGAAACTACCACAAATCAGCATCGATAAATAAATGAAGCCCAAAACAAACAGAAATTACAATAAATAACCGAGTCAAACTCAAAACGAGCAGAAATTAACATGAGTAGGGCTCAAAACCCCCTGTGCCTTCTCAAGACCAGAACATAATTTGCACTTTATTGAAAAAAATACGAATGTTTTTACTTTTATAACTTTAATAAATCAAATAATATTAACATTTTGATTAATAAATATCAGTATGTTTATATTAAACTGACAATGTACATTCATTTGTATTTTTTCAGTAAAGTAGAATTGTGCTCCGGCCTTGGGAAGGCATAGGGGTTTTGAGCCCTACTTATGTTAATTTCTGCTCGTTTTGAGTTTGACTCGGTTATTTATTGTAATTTCTGTTTGTTTTGGGTTTCATTTATTTATCGATGCTGATTTATGGTAGTTTCACGCTTGGTAGATTATTTGATTTTATTTTTGCTCATTTTTGGTTCAATGGAGTTCTTTACTTTTCTTTGAAAAACTTATTTTGTGGAAAAAGTTTTTTTTAATTAATTCCTGTTCGTTTTATATTGACGTAACATTTTCAATGAAAAATAAAATAATAGATTAAATCTTTTGTTTTTTTTAAGATTTTATAGTTTGGCCTGCTATTTGTATGCTGGAGAAAATTTTTCAGTGATTTTTAACAACTTACACCCTTTTAAAAATCTGGACACAAATAGTAGTGTTTAATATAGTTTCATACCTTCTCTAGTTGACCTGAAATAGAAAACTTGATACCATTCGCAAAAAAATCTGTTTACTTTCTTAGATAGCTTGGATACACTTAAGCTATTTTGATTTGGTTAAATTTTAAGAGCAGAAGCAGCCCCGAAAGTTTGAACATGATACCCTCGGTCGTTCTTGGGATACTGCTGCGATGCCTTATTGGGAATTAAAATTAACACAGTGCATTTTGATTTAATCTTAAGGCAACATTTAGTTTGTAAACGTAATGGGCCAATGGGAGGGTGGGCGTGGGAGGGGGATTAGTTGCCCTCCAATAACTTTAAAATATTAAAAAGAGAATTAGGTCTTTTTATGTTAAATCGAATGAGCCCTTTTAGAAGTTTCTACGACAACTCCTTCGATGCGAAGTGTCTTGGTCTAAAAAAAAAAAAAAAAAAAAAAAAAAATAATACACTATACCTACATCGATCTTTACCATAAAAATGTCAAGCCGTCCAATCACTTTCGACTGTTAAAAAGGGCACTAGCCCTTTCAACTTCCATTCGAATGAGCCATTTTTTAGTTTCTACGAAAATGCTTTCTATAAACCTCTTATATGCCCCCAGGGCATAAATTACAACCCTTGCCCCGAGGGCTGTGAGAGGGTTGTCATCCTCAAAGACCTAATTTCCAGAACATTCAACCATGTTGAACAAAATGGCTATCTCAAAATTTTGATTGGATGTGTTTGGGGAAATGGTGGGCGTGAGAGGGGCGTTAGCTGCTCTCCAATCACTTTCAACTATTAAAAAATGCACTAGCCCTTTCAATTTCCAATCGAATGAGCCATTTAGAAGTTTCTACGTCAACACTTTCTATAAAAACTTTATATGCCCCAGGGCATAACTTACAACCCTTGCCCTGAGGGCGGGGGGGGGGAGGGGGTTTGATCCTCAAAGACATAACTTCCAGAACTTTCAACTACGTTGAACAAAATGGCTATCTCAAAATTTTGATTGGATGTGTTTAGGGAAATGGTGGGCGTGAAAGGGGGTTAGTTGCCCTCCAACCACTTTCGACTATTAGAAAGGGCACTAGCCCTTTCAATTTGCAATCGAATGAGCACTTTTTGTAGTTTCTACGACAACACTTTCTACAAAACCTTATATGCCTCCAGGGCATAACTTACAACCCTTACCCTGAGGGCTGTGAGGGGTTATCATCCTCAAAGACCTAATTTCCAGAACTTTCAACTACGTTGAATAAAATGGCTATCTCAAAATTTTGATTGGATGTGTTTGGGGAAATGGTGGGCGTGAGAGGGGCGTTAGTTGCCCTCCAATCACTTTCGACTATTAAAAAGGGCTCTAGCCCTTTCAATTTCCAACTGAATGAGCCCTTTTTGAAGTTTCTACGACAACGCTTTCTTTAAAAACCTTATATGCCCCCAGGGAAAAAACTCACAACTCTTGCCCTGAGGCCTGTGGGGGGAGTGTCATCCTCAAAGACAGAATTTCCGGACCTTTCAGCTACGTTGAACAAAATGGCTATCTCAAAATTTTGATTGGATCTGTTGGCGACATGGTGGGCCTGAGAGGGGGATTACTTGCGCTCCAATCACTGCCGAGTATCACAAAGGGCACTAGCCCTTTCAATTTCCAGTCGATTGAGCCCTCTTTGAAGTTTCTATGACTACGCTTTTTATATAAAAAACCTTCTATGCCCCCAGGGCATAACTTACAACCCTTGTCCTGAGGGCTGTTGGGGGAGTGTCATCCTCAAAAACATAATTTCCGGACTTTTTAACTAGCTCAAACAAAACGACTATCTCACAGTTTTTACAACATCGCTTTCTATAAAAACCTTATATGCCCCTAGGGCATAACTTACAACCCTTGCCTTGAGGGCTCTGGGGGCATTATCCTCCTCAAAGACCTAATTTCTAAACTTTTAACTAAGTGAAGAAAATGGCTATCTTAAAATTTCAATTGGATGTGTTTGGGGAAAAGGTCGGCGTGAGAGGGGGTTAGTTGCCTTCCAATTACTTTCGACTATTAAAAGGGCACTAGCCCTTTGAATTTCCAATCGAATTAGCCCTTTTTCAAGTATTTACGACAAAGCTTTCAATAAAAACCTTATATGCCCCCAGGGCATAACTTACAGCCCTTACCCTGAGGGCTGTGGGGGGAATGTCATCCTCAAAAATACAATTTCCGGGCCTTTCAACTACTTTGAACAAAATGGCTGTCTCAAAGCTTTGATTGGATGTGTTTGGATAAATGGTGGGCGTGGAAAGGGTGTTAGTTGCCTTCCAATCAGTTTCGACTATTAAAAAGAGCACTAGCGATTTCAATTTCTAATCAAATGAGCCCCTTTTTGAAGTTTCTACGACAACGCTTTCTATAAAAACCTTATATGCCCCCAGGGTATAACTTACAACACTTGCCCTGAGGGGCAATTGTCATCCTCAAAGACCTAATTTCCAGAACTTTCAACTAAGTGAAGAAAATGGCTATCTTAAAATTTCAATTGGATGTGTTTGGGGAAAAGGTGGGCGTGAGAGGGGGTTAGTTGCCCTCCAATCACTTTAGACTATTAAAAAGGGCACTATCCCTTTGAATTTCCAATCGAATGAGCCCTTTTTGAAGTTTTTACGACAAAGCTTTCTATAAAAACCTTATATGCCCCCAGGGCATAACTTACAGCCCTTACCCTGAGGGCTGTGGGGGGAGTGTCCTCCAAAAAAATATAATTTCTATGTGAAAATCAACTAGGCTGAACAAAATGGCTATCTCAAAATTTGGATGGGATGTGTTTGGGGAAATGGTGGGCGTGGAAGGGGTGCTAGTTGCCTTTCAGTCACTTTCGACTATTAAAAAGGCGCTAGCCATTCCAATTACCAATCGAATGAGCCCTTTTCGAAGTTTCTACGACAACTCCTTCGATACGAAATGCCCTGGTATGAAAAAAATACATTGTGCCAACATCGTTCTTAACTTAGGCAGCGCTTTTGCGCTGCCTATGATATAGTCCAGTAAATCTACGAAACTCTGGGGCAAAATTACAATATAAAAAATTTTTACACTGTCCTGAAGAGAAAAAATTCTGTATCAAAAGTCCCAAAAAATCCCTGGGCGGAACAGAGAAAAAATCGGCGGAGGGGGGGGGGGAGGAAGGGGAGAAATTGTAAAAATTCAGGGGCAGATTTATTGTGTGCTCAAACTTCATGTCTGCTCATTTTCTGCGTGGAAAAATCGAAAAAAGAAAGTTAGGTTGTTTTATCACTGGACTTGGTTCGATTTCCCACTTTAGCGGGGGAGGGGGAGGAAGAAAACAGTATTTTTAAGAGTTGTGCAATATGGCTGGTCAAATATTGCCCCAAGGTTTTTGACTCGATGATTAAAAAAAAAAACATGGTATTAGATTCGTATCTTGCTTTTCTGCAGTGTTTTCACCGTATGAGAGACAATGCATCGGGCCTTCGGAGTACGTGGGCAGATTTACTTCGACTGTACAATAGAAACATAAGACAAAACTAAATGCAAAAATTGAAACAAATCAGAGAACATCGGTAATCACAGCAAAAGATAATTACGGTTTTGATTGAACTAAAAAGGATAAGGTCAAGGATTTGTATTAAGCATCTTCTTCATCATCATTATCAACAAAAACATCTTTATTGGAACACGCAATCCCTTGGCAGTCTTTGCAAGCAAGTGTACAAGGCAATCTATTTTATCGGCAACTACAGTGTGAACTGTCACAGCTGGAACGCGTGCAGCTGCAACAAATGACATTTAGCAGATGAGGCGGAGCAATTCCGATGTCTGTCATGATGGGAGTGAGGCGTCCGTCACGTAAGCGCCAACCCCAGTCTTTCGAGTCGAGTTCTGACGCAGTATTACACCATTCTATTACCTGATAGAAGACTCTATAAGAATTAAATTTCGCAGCCGATTGAGTTGGTGGAAGTCTCGCTGGGTTCACAAAAGTTGATGTCCTTGAGCTGTTCAGTTTTTCAAGAAAAACCCTGTACCTAGCTTTGCTGAGACCCTCCCCTTTCTTAGCCTTGTAGAAACACAGCAAAAGATTTTCACCAGCTTGCTGGACTTCTTCCTTCGTAGAGCGCGTATTAAGGAATAATTCACATATATTCCTAAATGCTTCATGGCTTTTCAGGAATGACAGGACAGCCTGCTTTCCTATCCCAAACAAATGGGACGTCGTGTCGTAACCAAGAAGGGTGTGGCCAAACAAAAAAATAGTGACAAACCTGTCCCAGCGATGTTTTGATAAAATTAATATGCCATTATTTAGTTGACAGCACTCTTGACTTGGTACTGGTTTTGAAGTAGAGATCCTTGGCCTACGGAAGCTGGTGATGGAACAGAAGGATCAGTAAATCAGTGTCGCTTCCAAATGCTGCGATCACCCTTTCCTAGGCCGCATCAACACCTGTCAATGCAATCAGAACGTCCGAATCTCTCTCTGCATGAAGGACAGTGAGGCCGGCTTAAACAAGCTTCTTACCAATAGCTCGAATTATGTTCTGCTTATTGTTGGGATTCCGCAAGAAGTCCTCCTTTTTCCTTTGCAGCTTCATACTCAGTGTAAAATCGACGGTCGGACACTAAATACCTTTCGTTCGTTTAACCTGGGTGACATCTTTGGTAGACGGACCTGAAGTGTAATCATCAAAGATGACGGAAGCATTGGAATACTTCTGTGTCACGAATGAAACGTAACTGTTGCAAATCTGTTCGAAAGTTTTTGCCGTTTTCCATGAATTTTGCTGGAGCAGCCATCCACCATCGATCACGTATTTTTCCGGCTTTTTTGATAGGACGTTCACGGGCTCTGCCTTTGCCGATTTCCAAATAGCTTTCACTAGCTCCGCTTTATCTGGCTCTCGCGGCAGGCTTGGCTATTCGAAAAGGGCAGTAGGATAGCTTTAGAGATCGAATCTGAGAGTTTCTTGCACATCCCCTCTGGCTGTAGTTGCCGCTGCTGCAAGACGTTGGAACAGAAGACTTGCGTCAATTTATATGTCTTCACCGTCAGCTTCCGAAATGCTCCCTTGATATGCCATCGTAATCGCTTTGATTTTACGTTTGAAGATGTTGCGGTCGGCATCGGCGCCGTCCATTGACGTCAGAATTCCTTTCCTATCGCCTTTGCTAAATCCGCGTTGACATCCCTTGCTGCTGTCATACCATTCGATATATTACGCAATTGAGTGCAGTTGCCGTACGGACAGGACTGCACAAAAAAAACTACTGAAGCCTTTACGTCCTTTCTATCTCTTTCTATCCGAGCTGGTCTTGCGGAAACGTGCTGGTCAGATGACGCGTACTCAACGCCGGTGAGTGATTGCATAAGCTCATTAATTGCAGCTCGCGCTGGCTTTGAAATTGTCCAGATCAACCTTTGCGTCCACTCATCCCATTTCCTCTCGTGAGTCCCTCGCTTTTTTTCAGTGACCTAATTAGTACTTGCTCAATTACTAAGTTTCGAGAGAGCCTAGCCCAAAATCTATCGCTTCTTCGAATGACAAACATCCCATCTGCGATGTCTTTATACAGCTTCTGGTTACTTTCTTTCATCTCTTCCATTTGCTGAATAAATATTCTCACCGACTTCGTATATAGGTTATGGCTTGCAGATGCAAAGTAAGGGAGCATTTCAGAGAGTGCCTGAAGAAACTTCACCCAGTTTCCGGTCCATTCTGCCCTGTTGGCCTTCTTAAGCACTCCGAACATTTCTGAATACTGAAGCCATATTTTTAGAGTCCTGTTGTTCTGCAGCGTGTCTTGAAACTCCCTCATTCGTGTTTGGATTCGACAAACTACGTCTGCGTTGGATGCGTCTTCGAGGGTTATTTCGTCATTTAGTAGAGCCATACATATTGCCGAAGCTTCTGCAAAGTCTCGATGACTCACACGTATGTCATCTGTGCAGTCAAAACCATGCGATTTGCAAATGAGAGTAACCTGCAATGCTGAATCTATAAGCTCGTGCGATCTCATGGCTCTTA
The DNA here is from genome assembly GCA_027921565.1 of Artemia sinica. Classification (NCBI taxonomy): domain Eukaryota; kingdom Metazoa; phylum Arthropoda; class Branchiopoda; order Anostraca; family Artemiidae; genus Artemia; species Artemia sinica. The sequence continues at coordinate 27,908,810 of CM051274.1, read as the reverse complement.
AAACAACCTTACCGCTAAGGATATGCTTAATAGTGTTACCGGCATTTAAGCATTCGAGCCCTTCTTTTATTCCTGCTTCCGTCATCAAGTGCCCGATCGCACCAAGAAAGTTCATACGTCAATGGAAACCACCTATCATTGGAATTGCTGCCTTGAGAGGACTATCAGTAGGCACAGCATTGATGATGTTCACCACTTTCATGCACAAAGGCTGGTCGAAAGTCTCAACTAGTACCATTCCGTGCCGGCGTGCTTTATTGGAGATAAAACGTAAGGTCGTGTATACACAAGAAAGATCGGAGGGATTACAGTCCATCATAGGCAGAAAAACAATCGACGAAGCACATTTGTGTAAGCCATGGTGAATTGCTTACATAAATCCACTCCATCCGACCCGTTTCGTGTTATGTATCCAGCTTGCATGCCATAGCAGGTCAATGCCATCGATCTTGTCGTCGAAGGTGATGGTCGGGATGGGTTTTTAAACAAGGCTGTTCTTATGTTGGCTTGTGTTTTAGAAGAAGAAAGGCACTTGTCAAACTTGCTGGAGTATTCTCAGAATCGTCATTCTTTCTTTTTACGAGACCAGCTATGGACGTCGGACGGCAGTAGTTTTTTCTGCACTGGCTGTGTACTATTTCACAGTCTTCAACTGTTATCTGCTCACCCTGTTGCACACTGGCCTCGTTGATCTGAAGAGCTCCTTTGTTTGTGATTCTGACACTTTCATCACCAGTACGGATGCTGCGGCTGCAAGGCTTGCAACGTTCATCTTCTTCCTCCATGAATAGGGTGTCATATGAAAACTAAAACAAAAATTTATCAGGCAAGAAAGAGGAGCTTTTTGCATGAGCCACATTGTAGTCACACTTGTGGCTAAACCCAAACCTAAGCCCTGTTTCGGACTTCGGACACGAAAACAACCCACAAAGTGAATCTGTCCATAAGATTTGTGATTTCCACACCTCTAATCAGCCTCAAGCCAGGAGGCGTAGTTAAGAATTTTGACCAATTAAGCGGCACTCAGACATAGGACGTAAAGTGAGGAAGCAAAGTACCTTAAGTTGTACGTGAGGTTTACCGCTGGTTCACACGTATAAATACAATTTAGGAACTTTATAGCCAGCGTCTTAAATAAAATGCGTCGCACTTTCGAAGTAACACAAATTATTTCCTTCTGTTTCTGCTCTGCCTCACAACATAAGACATTTGAAAACAGCCTGAGCTACAAGGAAAGCTCCAAATTTTCACTAAAGTTTGAATTCACTTTACAACCGTGAAGACCACTTTAGATCAGTGCGGGAATGTACTTTAAACCTTACGACCGGTCGTAAAGTGGTCTTAAAGTACTTTGCGACCTGCATTTGAGCGCCGCTTTAGAGAAAGCCTTGAAGGGATGGGCTGGCGCGAATTTCAAAAACTATGTCACTAGTCTGACATTGTATTCTTATCCAAGGCATTGGGTTTAGCCACAAAGGTGACTATAATGTGGCTCGGGCGTTAGTCCACTAGCCATCTTATGGTAAAATGCAAATCATCGTCTTAATGACAAAGAATATTAGTATCATCTACCAAAAGCATCGTATTTTTTTCACCTCATGCCGCAAGATGTCGCTGCAAAATTAGGTAAAGAAAAACCCCTTACTTATTTTGTCTGCGTGTTTGGAACTCTCTTCCCACAAGCGTTCCCTTTTCTTGCTTTGAACATTCACTTTCTTCCGGAAGTTCTCATTGATAATTATAAAAACAAAACTGTCTTACCTTTACGATTAGTAAAATGTGTCCAATGCTTATGTTAAAGTTTTCACTAGGTGGCAGCATGTGTATGAACTTAGACTCATGGTGCATTCACACATAACGGAATTCCGACCATATTGTGAAAACCGAGCCGATTTTCCGACCGGTCTTGTGCTTGACATTTTCTCTAGCTTTCAGCTAGAGAAAATATCAAGCACAAAACCGGTCAGAAAATCGGCTTGGTTTTCACAATCCGCTCGGATTTCCACTATATGTAAATGCACCATTAGTGAATCTCCAGCAAACAGGAAAAGAGAAGCACCAGGGAATAGGATATTAAACTCTCGTCAAAACGCTGCTAGAGGGTTTTAAAACTGAGTTGATAGACCTTTGTCTCCTCTCCAAATTCTTTAGAGCCGTCTGACTATCTTTTTCCTTTTGAGGATATCTTGATTTCCCCCTCATTTTCCCTTGTAACTGGAAAACGTGGGGAAAGGCTAATGACAGAGCAATCAAAGTAAGATATTCATTCTTCTCACACTGCCAAACCCCAGAAAACAAGTCTTGCAGACTGCTGAACAGGATCTTTATTTCCCCCCCTCTTTTCCGCCTGCAAGTGGGGAAACGGGGGAACGACTTATTACACAGCAATAAAAACACATATTCGATCTTCTTGGACCCAAGAGCATCAGGAAGGCCATTCTTAGCATCAAAAACTACCGGTCGTAGATTTTGAGTTTTCCCGTGGATTTTCCCCTTCCCCCCGTTTTTGAACCTGTTCCACTAAGGAGATTCTTCGGGACTTTTAGTATGCTGTACAGAATTTTCGTCTCTACAAAATAGCGTAAAAATTATTTATATTGCAATTTCGTCCCAAATCGTCGATTTTTATCGTAGATTTACTGGACTATTATGAACATAATGTGAATCGATTTAGCTCGACACACCCCTCGACACTGATTTATTTATTACAATTTTTTCCCAGACGCATTCCATATAAAAGGGGTGGTTGTATAAACTTTCGAGGGGTCTCATTCGATTGCAAGTTGAAAGTTCCAGTGCCTTTTTAAGAGTCAAAAGTGATCGGAGGGCAACCAGTCTCCCCATGCTCTTTTTTCCCGAAATGCATCCGATCAAAATTTTTATATAGCCATTTTGTTCAATATAACGCAAAGGCCAAAAAATGATGCTTTCGTGATTGACAAGACCCCCCCCCCATAGCCCCAAGGGAAAGGGTTGTAACTTATGCAAGTTTCCCATTGTTAAAATATAAGGTTCTGATGGAATTAGATAAAAAAAAACAAGTTTTTTAAACTGAAAGTAAGGAGCGACATTAAAACTTAAAACGAACAGAAATTATTCCGTATATGAAAGGGGCTGTCCCCTCCTCAACTCCTCGCTCCTTACGCTAAAGTTTTTATTGTTTTAAAAATAAAGTTGTGAGCCAGAGTCAAACTTGAGGGGACAGCCCCTATCATATACGGAATAATTTCTGTTCGTTTTAAGTTTTAATATCGCTCCTTACTTTCAGTTTAAAAAACTTGTTTTTTTTTATTTAATTTCTGATCGTTTTTTAGTTAATGCAGCTTTTATTTTGGCTCACCATCATTGAATAAGTAAACAAAATTTGCATAAAAATTTTACTTTTCTTTTGCTAAATGGCTGTCTCTAAATTTGGTTCTGACGTAATTTACAAATTAACTTACGTAACGAACTTCTATATTCGTATATTTTTCTTCTGGCAAAAAATACAAAGTTGCAGATTTTTGCAGATATGAGCTTGAAACCTTTGTAATAGGGTTTTCTGATACGCTGAATCTGACGGTATGATTTTCATTAAAATTCTTTCACTTGTAGGGGATGTTTCCCCCCTCTTTAAAAAATCAGGTAAATTTCCTCAGGCTCGTAGCCTTTGATGAGTAATACCAAACTTAATAAAATTTTTATATTTAGAATCAGCATTATAAGCCCATTCTTTTGATACATTTATTGACATCAAAATTCCGTTTTTAAAAGTTTCGATTACTATTGAGCCGTATCGCTTGTTTTTTTTTTATTGTTTTTTTTTTATTACGTATATCTTATTACGTATATGAAGGGGTTCTCACCTTAGTCAATACCACGCTCTTTACGTTAAAAGTTAATTTTTTTTTTAATTCACAAACCCCTGAATCACAAAGGCCGTTTAATTAGAATAGATAGCTCTTTTGAAAACACTAAAAAAAAACTGTAGCGTAAAGAGCGAGGTATTGACTTGGGGGAGAACCCCCTCATATACGTAATAATTTCTGTTTGTTTTAAGTTCAAATGTTGCTTCTTACTTTCAGTTGAAAAAACTTGTTTTTTTTTTTAATTTAATTTCTGATCGTTTCTTAAATAATGCTTGGGAATCCGGCGCCCCCTTCATAGAAATGTCCCTTACCCCAAAGAAACATCCTCCACGGAAAGATTCTCCCGAGTAACCTCCTCCTCCAGCCCCCTCCCCCCACCAGAAAAAAATCCTTCCTGAAAATGTCTGTATACTTCCCAATAACCAATACAATGTGTAAGCAATGGGCAAAGTTCATAACTTGCAGCCCTTCCACTGGGAACTGTGGGGGATTAAGTCATCCTAAAAGACATATTTTTTAGATTTTCGACTATTTTGAACAAAATGGCTATCTCAAAATTTTAATTTGGTGACTTTGAGAAAAAACATGAGCGTGGGAGGGGGCCTAGTTGCCCTCCATTTTTTCGGTCACTTAAAAAGGCACTAGAACTTTTAATTTCCGTTTATATGAGCCCTCCTACGATATTCTAGGACCACTGGGTCAATACGATTACCCCTGGGAAAAAAAGAAAAAAAAACAACAAATAAACACGCATCCGTGATCTTTCTTCTGGCAAAAAATGGAAAATTCCACATTTTTGTAGATAGGAGCTTGAAACCTCTACAGTGGGGTTCTCTGATACGCTGAATATGATGGTGTGATTTTCATTAAGGTTCTATAACTTTTAGGGGGTCTTTCCCCTTTTTTCGAAAATCAGCCAAATTTTCTCAGGCGCGTAACTTTTGATGGGTAAAATTAAACTTGATGAAACTTATATATTTGAAATCAGAATTAAAATTTGATTCTTTTGATATATCTATTGGTATCACAATTCCGTTTTTTAGAGTTTCGGTTACCATTGAGCCGGGTCGCTCCTTACTTACAGTTCGTTACCACGAACTGTTTGATAAAAACATTCGTTCAACGCTGCATATGCGCTGTATCTAGCTATAGAGCATCGTGAGTCCTATGGGTAAGATTAAACTTGATGAAACTTATATATTTGAAATCAGAATTAAAATCTGATTCTTTTGATGAATCTATTGGTATCAAAATTCCGTTTTTTAGAGTTTCGGTTACCATTGAGCCGGGTCGCTCCTTACTTACAGTTCGTTACCACGAACTGTTTGAAGGGTTGTAGTATAGACTTTGGAGGAGACTCATTCGATTGGAAATTGAAAGTTCTACTTCACTTTTTAAGAATCGAAAGTAATCGGAGGGCAACCAGCCTCCCCCTGTCAATTGCCATTTTTCCCCAAATGCATCCGATCAAAATTTTTTACATAGCCATTTTATTTAAAACAGGCCTAAGGTTAAATAACTATACTTCAGGGTTCATAGCCCCCAGCCCCTGGTATAAGGGCTGTAAATTATGCAAGCTGCCAATTGTTAACATATAAGATTTTTATCAAAAAGGGAGCATGTTTGATCCTAAATATCCGAAAAGATTTGGAGCATTAAGGTCAATTTTTTAAAGAATATCAAACACAATCAAAAAACCCTTTTTCCTTTATTGGCTGTGAAAAGGAAATACTAGCAATATCTAAAGAGCGACTGATAATATCAGCCGTCACATTCTTCAGTAAATGTTTAGATACATCTTTAACTAAATCAAAAGACACTATTTGCATCCAGTTAGTAGTAAGCCCCCAATTCGTTGAAAATATACATTCAGATATACGCCTTAGGCATGGGTATGTGTGTATATTTTAAACGAATTGGGGTTACCAGGGTCATTTGCCTATTACAATGAACTCTACATGGGTTGATAGACATGTTTTCTATTATGACACCCATTTTTGGAGGACAACCAGAGAGAGAGAGCGACGGTCACACTAACTACTTGATTAGTAGTTGGATTCGGATATAAGGAGTAATTTTCATTGTATTTCATATTAGTAAGAGAATTGAATTCAAGAGAATAGTTTATTTGAGAGGATATTAGTGGAGAAAAAATGAGTGGTGCATTTACACTATTGGAGATTAATGATGGAACCGACAGCAGCAGCAGCAACGATATACGAGTACCTAATGTAGCTGTGGAAATAACCGCTGGGTGTAGACTATGTCTTGAATGGGACATTATGTATGCGAGATACGTGATATCATTAAGCAAATTTAAGCAGGAGGAGCAACTGTGTTTTGCTGGAAAAGTGAATATTCTCCATATAAATAAACTTCGGTCAGCATTAGATGTCCTATCGAAATATATTGATGAGAACAAAATGCATCAGTGAATATTATTATTGTAATTGTGTTCAATAAAAATGTTTCTAAATCAATGGTATTTTTCTTTCTATAGTAGACAGGCGTATATTTTCTAGAGTAGAAAAGAGAAATTCTGATTAGTCTGAAGTTGGTTGTGAGAGAGTTAGGACTCTAAAAATGGATAGATTCGAGAAAGAGCGAGTCATGAGGAATCTAGTTCATATCGAAAAACATTTAATTCTAGATGATGATTTTCTAGAGTTGTCTATTCAAAGGAAGATATTTTCTCGAGGAATGCTTGTCGATATAATGAAAACTGATTCTCCATCATTAGACTATTGTATGAAGCTTCTACATCGTGGTCCAAATGCATTTACACAATTTATTGATATATTGATCACGACACGACAAAATGATATTGTGGATATGCTTTTAAACATTAGTTTAGAAATTTAGGACTTTTTTTCATAAGAAAGATGGTGCTCAAGGATGATTTACTCCTCTCTCTCTCTCAGACATTTTTTTTTTTTGTTGCTAGCTCAGTTTCATTGTGGTAGTGAGAGCGTTAACACATGACAAAATGTTCCATACATGTCCGTTATGTATGTACACACAGGGCAGCTGGTCATCATGTGAGAATTGCACAATGATTGAGGAGTATGATGAAAAGTGTAGATTATGCAACCCGTGTAAATTGCACAGAGGATATGCTGTACAAATTAAAGGTTGTAATTCCTGTCTTGAAGAGGTCTGTGACTCTCATCCTAGAGGTCACCTATGCTCCAATTGTCATTATGATAAGTGCAAGCAGTGGGAGAGTACATATCCCGGTATGATTGGAAAGAATCCTAACCGTGATTTTAGTTTATTGCTACGAGATTGGTATCGTCGTGGTTTTAGACTGTTCTGGGAGGAGGAACCGGGTCAACGATTCAACTGTTGGAACAACAAAAGAATATGGTTTCTACGTCATCGTTGTGAAGACACTGGGTGTTATGATTATAAGCCCACTGATTTTTATTTGGCTGTGACGGAATGTGATTCGACACTTGAGGACACTGTTTGTGAAATTGCTTCAAATAGGCAAATTGAAACATGTGAATTCTATAGAATGAATGAGAATAGTATCATTGACTATACAAAGAGATATGACAAGAGTGAAGTCACGCTCTACTGTAGAAAATGTGACCCTGACATTGCACTACATCAGGATCAGTACACTGTGAATTCAGATAATCTACCTGCACTACTTGTTGTCGATAAATACCTAGTAGTGGATGAAATCTAAAGAGTAGAAAAGTCGTTTTTATCATGTATATAATTTTTTTTTTTATTAATAAACAATTTCACATACATCTTTAGAACATTTTATTCTTAGGGCACTAAAATCAATATTAAATACACTTGTAAGTATATTCTCCACTAGAAAGTCGTTCAATTGAGGTAAGTCAACGTAGATGTTGAGAAACTGCTTGTAGGTGTAGCCACGACATCTGAACATGAAAAAGAGTAGTGCATGAAAGCCACATGTCTTAGTCGCTAAATCCTGTACTCTTCGTTGATTTTGAATAATGGTTTTCCCACTGCTTTCAATAAAGTTGCTGATGTATGGAGCGTAGAATTTATACGATAGGCCAAGAGGATCAAAAAATTCAATATTCTTCGCTGTTTGAAAGATGCTTAGCCAATGACCGGTCTTCAAAGTCGACGGACTGCTATTAACAATGATCAGGGTATTGTTAACACTTGGAATTTTTTCAATGAAGTCCGAAGGTATGCAATAGGACTTGTACTGGGACATGTATGGATCCATACTAAATACGTTGATTATTTGGTTTGTGTTCATGGTGCTAGGTCTAGTAGAACACTGCCGTCGGGCGTGATTTCCCAATAGGTTTCAAATTGACTCAGTGATATTAGCGTGATACTCTCAGTCAGAGCATTGGCAAATGTACACTCTAAACGTACATTCCCTGTTCGTACTATGCTCATATCCTGTGTGCCTGACAAATCCAAAACAATAACCCCATGATTTTTTGAAAACATTGAATCGGTTATTCCATTTTCAAATAGTTGAGAGTCATGATCTAGGGATTGCATGGTCAACTCGTACAGAGTTCTATAGGATTTTTTGTCAAATGATAGAGTGTACAGTGGAATACCATTCACTTTGCACACAAGGCTAGATAGACCGAAAAAATTAAAATCATGGGGGGATTCAGTCCAGGATCCAACGGCACTCCCACTCTTCACAAAGGCCAAAGCCAATTTTGATGGGATTTCTCCATTGATAAATGATGAATCGCTATAGCTACGAGAACCGGTGGCAATGTGACGTTGATTGGTGATTGTATGGGGGACAAGAAGTTTAATGTTGTTGCCATTGGCTCTTAGCTTTTCCACTGCCAATGCAACAGAGCTCATAACTTGTTGTTTTCGGACGTGGAGAATTGCCGATGTGATAATGACATTTGCATCGGGTGCTGCAGGAAGTGTTTTTCTCAAAATGAAATTCGATGGGGCCATCTGCAACTTTATGTCAATCTTGACATTGGGGGGTAGCCATTGGGATATATTGAATATCTCATGATTTAATTTTCCAACTAGATGATACTCCTGGGTCACTGCAGTAGTCAACTCACCGTCAGTATCAACACCTGTTCGATATTCATAGCCCAGCGATTGTCCTCTCATCTCCTTGTATGCCTTTGGCGTCATCATCATAAATTGTATGTAGCTTGCATAGTTGGATAAATTATTGCTAGTGCTCACCAATGTTCCATTAATAAATACATTAATTTGTTTGAATAGGTTGTGTAGAATACAGTTTTCATAGGAGAGACCATCGCCGGCATTTGGAGTTGTATTATCTGACTTTTTCTTCACCACAACACTTAAATCAATAAATGTTGATGACAAATCAATGAAATAGTCTTCATTGGAAAATATTTGAAAGTGTATATTTTCCGAGAGGGGTTGTTGAGGGTGAAATTGTTCATAGTAGCCATACTTGACACTGACATCAACATTTTCAGCATTGAATAGATTCAATGAGGAACTGATTGATGGATATGATTCCTTGTGGGGGAGATAAGTCATCTTAAGAGAAGAAATCCTTCTTTGATCTAACAATCTTTTTCTTTTTCCTCTTCTTCTGCTGCTTATTGGACTTCGTTGTTTTATTCCTCAAAGTCCTTGTTGATGTCCTTTGCTTCCTGCCTGGGTGGAGACTGATGAGTGAATGACGTGAACGCATCCTTTTCAATCCCTCCCCATTTTGTCTAGATTTTAATTGTTCACCAACGGCTCTTGCTGAAGATCTAATATTTTCCTTAACACTCTCCTTGAAATTCTTGCCCGACCCCCAGTCCTGTAGTGTGGAGGCAGCAAAATTTGATGCAGCAGGTACAAGATATTTTCTGGCAAGGGGTAGTGCAGAACGAAATAGCCTAGCAAACCAGCTACCAAGACCATAGCCAGACATTGTAGTACGCCCCTTGTAGTAGTCCAATCCATTGCCTATTTGACGTGGACTCAAAGCACCAACATAACAGTCAATATCGGGACAGACAAATGGAATTCTTCTATTGTTCATTTTTTAGGTTATTGTACCGTCGTTGTCGTTGACAATGGCTCGAAAATGACATGTAATCACTGCTAAGCCTTTTGAAATTGCTATTGGATCACCTAATTCAGTTCTTAGTGTTAACTGACAGAGCTCCAAATAGGAAGTGTTTACGGGAATATACTGAAGATGCTTTATATTGTAGTGGTGAACATGTTCTTGATTGGTTTTTCGTTCAAGAACTCGTAGGAGGGGAACATTTGAATTACCAACCCGAGATGTTTCCACAAATGAAGCGTAGAGAAATATACAAGTGTCCGTGGAGAAGCTGGGTGCATAGTCTGCATAGATAACATGGTCAATGCCAGTGAAATTTTCTGTCTTAATAATACGTTTTTTAAAACCAAGAACCTCACGTAAATTCTCATTGAGGAAAATTCTTTCATTCTCATATGGATTGGTAATATAAATTCTCCTTTGTTCCGTCGAGTAATTGAAAGTGAAACCACCTTTTTTTCGACTTGCAATTTTTTTGTTGATAACTCGACACAGTTCATGCATGTTATTGTATTCCCTGTAGGGGATGTTAGCAATAGGGTACTGATTAGAGTCAAAAGTTGCCATTGCACCTTCATCACCGAATTCAAACGGTCGTATTTTTATTTCATATTTACGATCCTTTCTCAGGATGTCATAGGTATTTTTGAGAATACAGTCGACAAGAGCCACTTCATATGCACCGTCAAATTTGATGGCGGGGGAGAGTTTTGTCCAAAAATCACTTGTCGTATTCAAGTCATTGTAGAGAGGATCGGAAACGTTGGACATGAAAGTTACATAGAAATCATTGGGCATTGTCAATATCTTCAACACCGATCCAAGAATCAAAATCAGAGTTGTATCCTAGCCAGCGAACAAGTAACTGTTTCTTACCCCCGCGAGTACGTGTCTTTAATATCTTTTCAATTTGATAGATTTCACTGGCATTTTTAACTTTTTGCAATTCATAGTCATAAAAGCCGCCGAGAATCTCTTCATCTTTGGTATCACGCAGGCGATAAGTTATGGGTGTAGTGTCTAGGATTTTTGCCACTTTAAAAAGTTCAGTGGACCACAAGTAATTCCCCTTTTCAAAAACATTAGTTGTTCTATTAATTCGAACCGTATCACCAACATTGAATTTATTTTTCTTCTTCTTGACAGCCGACGATTCATTGGAATACTGTTTAAGAAAGGTGTCAATTGTATCATGATCCGAATGATGAACTTCCGTTGGTGTAGAGTTGGACAATGATCGATGAGGTCGTTGATTATAAATCAACATGATTTTATCAAGATCATGAATAAAAGCCGATGTATTTTTCAATGTACAATATCTTGAAATTAAAAGTCGAATAGTTCTTATCAATCGTTCGGCCAATGCAGCCTTTATAGGACTGTGCGTATGATAGAGCAGTGTACTATATTTTTCTAGTACCTTTGCAACATGAGGATTAACAAATTCACTACCGCGATCCGTTTGAATTTTTTTATATGAATCCTGTTGGAGAATACTTTCAATGGCCTGAGCAACTTCAACACCTCTCTTTGATCGCAATGGAATTGCATATGCATAACGACTATAAACACTGATTGCAAGTAGAATGTACTTGTACGGTGTATTGTGACGCCGTTGAAGCTCATCTAGAGTCAGGAGATCTGCTTGCATTATATGCAATGGGTAAAAGGCTTTAGTTTTTCGATATTGATTGGCACGAAGTCTATGATTTCTATGCAGAGTGTAACTTGATTCATTCTGTAGATAGTCTTGTACATTTTTAGTGCGAACACCAGTGACTTTGGAAAGAGTTGTGGGGGAACTTAAACTCCCCACCTCACCAATATTTTCATAAACACCTTTCAGAACTTCAACCATTTTGAACGTAAACACGTTGTGTAACGTCCGCTACCCTTTTGTATACTGGCTGTGGTGGTGGTGATGGTGGTGATGATGACTTGATACGTCTTCGCTTTTGTCTAGCTATCAGCGGTGTGCTAGTATTTTCCAAAATTGATTTAAAATCTTCTTCTTCAAGTTCATTTTTTAATGGTGTCAATGTTGTTGTTGTATGATGATGACGATGACGCATGTTCATTTAATTTTTTTAGAATTTGTCTATTGCCAATAAGACTTTTGGGGAAGTTTAATGTATTTAGAAAGTTGTATAGATGAGTGTCAAATGATAATAGTCCTTTACGATTTGTAACCATATCATAGATTAAATCAAGTAGATTATAGCTCTTGCCCTGAATTATAATCCCTGTTCCATTGCTCTCAACTTGAATGTGATCACTTTCCAAGAGATAGGCTAGGAGTCGTTTACTTTGTTCACGATATGAGTGGGGCATTAGATTTCCAATTTTCAATACAATCGAATCCAATTCCTCCTTCTTCAATTGTGTTCCATCAGCAGCAGCAGAATGCCGAGGAGATGATTCCTTTTTGGGATCAGCAGCAGCAGCAGCAGTGGGCTTCGAGCGATAGGACTTGTGTTTGTCCACTCGGCGAAGTGCATCTTGAAGTAAAAGCAGTTTTTTATCATCCTCAATATTTTCATTGTCAAGGAATTTACTCAGATTGTTCTCAAAGTGTTCGACGGGTGAGAGAGCGAGTTCTATTGGAGTCAATTTATAGGGTTTTGCCATTCTCTCTCTCTCTTTTAGAGAAAACTGTTTACAAGTCCTGCAATTATTGGCAGTAAAAGTGTGAAAAAGCTACCGCCCGCCTGAAGAAGTCGTTTCCTTTTGAAATTCTTTCCTTTCTTTTTAGAGGCCAATGTACGTACAATGGAACGATGTTTCTTTGCCTGTTGCTTAACTACTTCTGGCACTTGAACATTACCCTCGATCAAATTTAAACAAAGTTCGGATATTAGATTAATGAAATCGTTGTCAATACCGTGTTTGAGTATTGCTTTCCTAAGCGGAGGTTTTGAAGTGCTTAGAACTGAAAACAAATGTCTATTTTCATGTAGTTTCTTCAGTGTCATGATAGCAACTAATAGGTCTTTTTAGTGTTCACGGGGAGATATACTGTAATTTCATTGTCAAAAATATCTGTGACTACACGCAGATCCTCGGGTGTATTTTGATTAAGATCCAATAGGATGTAGCCGTAGGGTTTATTAGTTGCCTGATTGTATGCTGAGAGCAGAAATTTGGGGGCTCCCGGGTAGATTTGTTTATTGAGAGTTATTAGCGAGCTAGAATCACGAACAACTCTGTAGATGATATAGTAGGTGCAGTTCAATGCAAGTGTTCGCATACACTTGCTCTGATGAAAGAGATTGTGTAGAACCAGAGTAACGGAAATCTGTTCGTGATGAGAGCGAACAGTGAACAGTTGTAGCATTTCCTGGGACCATTGTTCAATAGATTCAGCCAGATCGTCAATGATCAACCAAGAGTTTTGTTCAATAATGCTGAAAACATCAAGTCCCTGTATGAATTGTATCTGCACCAACCCCATGGTGGTGGCAATCGCTTTTATTTCATCATATGACTCCTGCCAAATACTATAGCAATAGTAGATTTTTTTCGGCTTTTCCACAAACATTTTATCACAATTTTTAATTATTTTAGTTAAGAGTGTTGTTTTGCCCGACATTGACGGTCCACACAGAAACGATCTGAATGGTGTTTTAAATTGATACATGTTCCCCTCAACAGTTCACCTGGACAACTAACTGTAGACTATGGCTGTCTAATGACTAAATAATTTCCCTATTACTACTACTACTCCGTTCAAGAATAATAACGAGAAGAAGAAGAAGAATAGAGAATAATATTTTCTTTTATTATATACATAAAAAAGGTGACAATACTTTAAAAAATATACTACATTGAAAAAGGCACATTAAACATGAATAAAAAAAAATACACTTTTTTTAAATTTATTTATAATAAAAAAAAATACAACATTTACATAACCACTAGAAAAAAAACAAAACAAACACTTAAATAAATACACTTTTTTTTCTGTTTATTTATTTATAAAAAAAAAATACAACATTTATTGGACTAATGTGCACTTGAAATATCACACTTTTATTTACAACATTTTAAATTTTGGGGTCCCCCCTCCCCCCGGGGAGCGGCCGCTGCGGCGGCCGGGGCCGGGAAGCGCCGGGCGCCGGGGGCCCGCTGCGGCGGGCCCGGGCCGGGGCCGGCATTAAATACTGGAAATTGATCTGCCTTGCAAACACACACACATTGAAAATTGATTGTGATAGAAAAAAAAAGAATTAAAAAAAAAACCTAATTACCCAAAAAAAAAAAAAAAAAACCCCTCCCACCCAATTTATACTTTTTTTTTTTTTTTTTTTAGTGAATTTAAGTTAATTTTTTTAGACCGAGTTGTTTTCTGTACTCTGTACATTCAACTCGGTCTGAAATTAAATAATGACCGTGTGGCAATACCTTCACACCATCCTCAAGTACATAGACTTTGTCCGATATGGCAGACATGGCGTTTTTCTCAACTCTAACTGTGTAGTTTTTAAATTGTAAAGAGCGAATCGCCATGACTTTCGCCCTTGGCACTAAACTACGTTCCACACAGTTTCTATACACACTCATGTCGAAATTATTTTTTACAAAGTGTGTAGGTACCCCCTTGCAAACTTGTTTGATATCCTTGCCGTGCGTTTCCACACAGTATACCTTCGGTCCAGGAAACACACCACTGGATATCAGATCGCTACCCGTTTCAGATTTTAACATTAACAATTGATTTGGGGCCTGGCGTTTCACTAGCTCTGGGTAGAGGGATTCGTCCCAGTTAGTGTAGTCCATTCGTGAGCTAATGTACTCGCCATTTTCCAAATCATTCAATAGATTTTCAGTTTTGACTTTTAACAGGAGTGAATCAGTGTCCCCGTAGTACACTTGAACTTGTCCCTCAATCGGCCACTGTACCTTGCATACATTATAATAAAATGACAACATGAGTTTCTTGGATATTTCAGTTATTGCACTTCCGCCTGCAATATTTTTATTTAATACAATGTTTCTTTTCTTGCGATGTAGGAGAACCATATTGGAGTCTACGATTGTGAACGATGTGAAGTTTGGATCCGCAATGATTCGAGCACAATCTTTGGGGTTGGTTACAATGTCACATCGAGTTCTGTGTCGTACGCTCTCGCACATTTTACCGAAAGCTGAGTTCAAAATGAGTTTATAGACTTCTTTTTCAACTTTCGTTTTCGCTTGTGAACGCTTACTGACAAAGGTGTCAATAAACGTTTTCATGTAAGGCTTTTGATCAAATTGGAGGGCTCTATGAATCTTTGTGACCTTGAAACCATTGGATACCATCCATTTCAATAGCACGTGATGAACAACGATATTCTGTTTCGGGTTGAGATCGGCAATTAGTTTTTGTTTTGAAGGTACCCAGTGCATACTCCCGTCCTCTACTAAAGATAAATTGTAGGGGCTCAGAGAGTCCCTACCCACCGGTCTATTTATGCACGGGAAAACAAAGTCTTTTACCGAGTCATGGATTTCCATGGGTATTTCACCGTCAATTTCAAAAAACCATCCCTGTGCCCCATTCTCCTCAACACTGGCAATGTCGGGGAAATTCGAAGCACAGGGATTGTCAAGCCATTTATAATTGCCACACGGCAAACAGTAGTGAGACATTGCCGATGGGTAAAGAGAATTCATATCCAAAAAACTGCGTCCGACTTTTCATCGGTGTGCTGTCCACTCGGATCAGTTTTCATGATACGATCCCCGTGAAAACATACCCACCCCTCATTGATCTCTCTACAAACAGATGCTGATCCACATCGGCGATCAGACCTATTTCTTCTTTGCTGATTTTAAGTATCAAGTCCATCACCAAATGGGGAGTGGAAAAATAATAACCTAAATCCAACCCAAATTCCCCATAGATTTTATCCGTATTTTTGCACACAATATCCAGAAGAGTGAGTACGTCACTGGCCAAGTAAAGTTTACAATAATCCCACCCATTTTTACATCCGCCCTTTGCCCAAACCCTCTTAGCAAATTCGTAGTCGCTAGTGGTGCACTCACTCTCAGTAAGAGAATTGTAAAAAGCTTCAATGGGCGGTAGTGACACCTCATCTAGCCTCGAGCCAGAGTTGTAATAATCATATGGATATATACCCTTACACGTTAATAAATCATACATTTCATCATCGGGGAAGCGCTGTTTGAGGAGGGGGAAGCTATCAAAATTGTCACTTTTCTGCACCTGAATCAATTGACTTAAAGATTTGGGGAAGAAGCTGAAAGAGTCTAAAAAACGGATTTTATTCAGGCATGTGTTACCCTTGTCAACTGTTTTCCACATGAATTCTAGCAGCAGTAGCTTCTCCGATGATTTGGGTATGATATTATATGAAAAAGAACCATCTATCCATGCGTCATCTACAACTCCCCCCTTGGCAATGCGGGCCAACGCCGGAAGAACAAACTTTAAGTCGTAATTGGAATTGTGTATAAAAACAGGTACGAAATATTGTTGTCTAACGTTTAAATTGCATGACTGGTGTGCTACCCCTCTAAAGTTACTCCCTCCCGATGTAATTTCCTGCCACAAATGATCATGGTCGATCACCTTCCTCCTCCCCCCATTCCCAACACCATCATCAAATTCTCCCTTGCAAACCCAACACATTTTACGATTTTTAATGGCCACTATGTCATCTGGTGATAGGAGCATAGGATAGTTTGTATAACGAAGGCGCGAAATTGCACCGTTCGCTGTTTTGACTAGACTGACCAATGCCGAGCGCATGCAGTCTTCACCGTCACTCAACATCTCAACTACCTCCAGCACTTGCATGGTATTATTGGAATCTCGTTGCGCGTGAGCGTAAGAGACCCCTATGGCTTCATGTATTTTAACATGATTTGAATTTGACGGATCGCACACGTCTGTCAGCTTAGCCTCGCAGTCCAAAGCGATCTTATTGCTCTGCAGGAGCGTGTTTTGAAAATTTTTAAAACGTAAGATCGCTCTATCTCCGCTTACCGTCTCCACAGCCTGGTATCCATGACGTTTACAGTGTTTCATGTGATGCTTTAAATTTAAATCAGAGCGAAATCTTGAGAGGCATGTTGGACAGTAATAGCATGCACCCCCACGCCCCGTTTTACCCTCACATAAAACCCTACTAATATCCGTAATCGGATTGAAATGACCAATTGAATCGGAGTCTGTGGGTGGGGTGTATAGAAGCCACACCCAATATTCTACTGATTCAATTGAAGGAGCCCGCACTGGAAATAATACACCCTTCTTATCGGAACGCTGACCCTCTTCAAATTCTGTTTCATACTGTAGCACCGTGACACCAATCTTTAAATGTGCATTAGCCCGCTCAAAAATATCTATTCCTTTTAGTGTCACGGGATATTGACCATTTAAACAATTAAAATCTACTTTGGGGAACTTTGAACCCTCCCTACCATTAACTGCCATTTTATCCAACTTTTTCCTAGTGGCATCATTGCGCAGAGGTCTGTATGCCGCAATTAAAAACGCATACTTGAAACACTGCAGCCTCGTATCGAAACAGATTCGTTGTATCCCCCTACACCCCTCTAAATCTGAATGATATTTTAATTCAATTGCCCTCTCCCCATGCCCACCTCTTACAATAAAATCCTTTTTAAACCTACAAATGTTAACATTTAAACTTTCTATAAATAAAACCACAGATCCACTACCCCCTCGTTATAATTTTCCCACTTACTTTGAATACTATTGGCCCAATTTAGAAAAACCTCCCCATAATTTGATAAATGCGGGTGTATTGCCAACATCTCTGTGTGCAAGTATTTCGAATACATCTCACCCGCACTTTCATTTAAAAAAAATATTTTTAGTGCTATTGATGCTTTTAAACTGACCCCCACTCCCCACACCCCCATTTGTTGTTCAAGAATGGCTCGAATCTTATCAGTATATGAATGTGTAATGGCCAGGGGATCTGTTATTATATCCCCCGACACTAGAGAGTTGAAAGGGTCACCGAATTTGGCGCTGTAGACCAATGTGTGATGCAAGGCAGAGTTGGAGAGAAAAAAATCCGGAAGAGGGGATACTGTTGCTGTTGTATTACTACTACTTCTATCTATAGCATTAAGTGGAGTGGTGGCGGGTGACAGAGAATTGTCAATAACACCACTCCCAGTCTGTTCAATCATATTGGAGGGATGTGGCATGAGGTCCCCTAGCACATATTCCAATGTGTTTGGGGCAATTGGTCGAGCCAGCCTGTATTGTCCTCTGATGGAATTTCGTTATGTGGACCCGGTTCAGATTTACTTGTAACATCACCATCTAAATATTCACGCATGAAACTATCTGTCCACACCGGATCCTCAAACATGTCAATATCACAGCTTAAGTCATCCAGGCTGGCCATTTCCCCAAAAACATCGTTAAGGAAGCCACTTTCCCACTCCATATTCTCTAGGACCAGTGTAGCTTCATCCCTGAACTCTGCTGGTGGTGACAGAATTGGTCCTGTAAATATAGTTGCTTCATCACTCAATGGTGTCGCTGGTGGTGGTGCTATATTTTTAATCTGTAGAAAAAAAAAGTTTTATTTTTATGTAAATTTTTTTATAGTTAATAAACTTTGTCAATTTCTCATAGCCATTGTCCCACTATCACTATCATCACCACCTGAACAATTAAAAGAAGAAGAAAAAAAAAGTTACATTGCCTTATGTCTTTCATAATGTCAACTGAACATGTTAAAAAATATATTTTTTTTTTTTTTAGTCGGGAAAATGTAGTCTTATTCTTAGAAAAAATTAATGGTTTTATTCCAAAAATTTTTTTTTTTTTAAAACAAAAATGCAAAATATGAGTCCAATTCGATTGTTTGAGCCTCTTCATTATAAGTGTCAATGAGATTTGACCATTGTTCAACTGACGCAGTATGCTGTACGAACAATTGCTCCTCGGCTTCAGTTAATGGACACGAATCCCATATGTCGGGGGTTGGTGGTGCTGCTGCTGCTACTTTTTCAATAATCCGTATTTTCCTGTTTCTTTTGCCAACGGATTTGTTTGACCTGGGCTAAATAAATTCGAATATTGAATTTTTTAAAAGTATAAATGCCACAAAAAGGTATTTTTCAAAAATAGGGGGCAATTGCTCCTTATATCTCAATTGTCACCACTACTATCCTAAGCTCCTGCTGAAGATAGCTTCGAATATTGAACTTTGTATTTTTTTAAAGTATAAATGCCAAAAAAAAAGGTATTTTTTTTTTTTTTTTAAATAGGGGGCAATTGCCCCTTATATCTCAATTGTCACCACTACTATCCTAAGCTCCTGCTGAAGCTAGCTTCAAATATTGAACTTTGTATCTTTAAAAAGTATAAATGTCACAAAAAGGTATTTTTTTCAAAAATAGGGGGGGGGGGGCAATTGCCCCCACTACTATCCTAAGCTCCTGCTGAAGATAGGTTCGAATATTGAACTTTGTATTTTTTTTAAAAATATAAATACCACAAAAAGGTATTTTTTCAAAAATAGGGGGCAATTGCTCCTTATATCTAAATTGTCACCACTACTATCCTAAGCTCCTGCTGAAGCTAGTTTCAAATATTGAACTTTGTATTTTTTAAAAGTATAAACCTCATATGTCGATGGTTGATGATGCTACCTTCTCAATAATCCGTATTTTCCTTGTGTCTTTTGCTAACGGATTTGTTTG
Organism: Artemia sinica; assembly: GCA_027921565.1. Classification (NCBI taxonomy): domain Eukaryota; kingdom Metazoa; phylum Arthropoda; class Branchiopoda; order Anostraca; family Artemiidae; genus Artemia; species Artemia sinica. The sequence goes on along the minus strand of CM051274.1, from coordinate 27,889,235 downwards.
AAGTTGACCTGGGCTAAATAAATGCTTGTAAGAGAGAGAAGAACTCTTTTCTCCATCCATATCAACAATTAAAATGTTGAATGGCCCCTTTTTAGAACCCTCCCCCCCTCCCCCTCTCCCGGGGAGGACCCTTGGGAACCGGGAGCTTCCTTCGAGGTAGGAGGATCGATACCCTTTCCGAGTTGGAGGGGGTATCGGATTTCACAACACTGTTCAAATAGAATAGTCTCAAATTCTTTTCTTGAAAACACCTAAGTGTTTCAATGAAATGGCCAAAAACAGCTTCATCCAAATAATGTTTCTTAACATTGCTGCGATGACATATTTTGGAAGTTGTCAAAAAACCTTTTTCCCTGTGTAAATTGCTTATTGAAGATATACATCTTGCTATTTAAAGTCCAATTTGCATGCGACCCTACTTAGAATTCAAGTCGGATTAAAAGCAGTGGTAGATCTGATAAGTATAGCGGATGTATTCAAATGCATTAGGGACAAAAATACCAGTCTAAAAGTGCGCGCGTTAACTGTATGGTAGCAATTGTTTTCGCTTTTCGTTTTTTTTTGTCTAAAAGGAATATTGCATTAGAATGCATCTTAGTTATAAGTTACGAGGTAAGGTTTTTTTTTTTCGTTATAGAAATGCATGATAAGCACTCCTTTATATATCGCTAATTTGGTTAATGAAAGAAAATTAAATAGCTTAAAAACAAATTTTAAGTTTTTAAAAAGCTATGCGTCTGAGAAAATTTTGTCTTATTTTTTGAAAATAGGGATAGAAAAAAATTATGTATATGCTTACAAATTCTAATTGGACTTCTATATCTGAACTCCTTTGTAATACTTGAGGGGGGTTTGCCATGGAGCCAACGCAGGAGTCAGAGGGTTCTGTCACTATAAGTTGAGTGCTTGATGCATGATCGTGTGTAACTTTTCTAGCGAATTTGATAACAGATGCCCTTGTAGTCTGTATTAATGAAGGTTCACCATATCTAGCTTTCTTCTCGGAAGGAGGATTATTGCACGTCTCTTCTTCCTTTAAAAAAAAAAGACAAAAAAATTTAGCATGTAGCAAAAATGCATTTTGGGTTTTTGGAAAATAATTCAGTTTATGTTAGACATCTTGATTTCAAAATCAGGGGTTTTGATAGTGGGATGGAGGACCTTTTATAAACTGCTCCCCCCCCCTCCTGTAATAATGGAAGGCTTTTAATAAACTGCTCCACACTGTAATAAAAAGGAAGCTTTTGTAACAATTAATACATTAAAAGAATCAACATTTTATTCTAATCCCAATTTACCGATCGAAAGCTAAGCACTTTTTTCAAAAACATCCCTAAAAAGGCCACTGATCTTGATAAAAAAATCACACCGTAAATGCAGACTGGCCTGGAAGTATTTTCAAAAACATTCCTAAAAAAAGCCACTGATCTTGATAAAAAGGAAGCTTTTGTAACAATTAATATATTTTTATAAGAGGTAACCACAAGGAAAGAATAAGGAAAGAATTTCTTCCTTAACTTAATGACAAGACTTTTTTTTTTTTTTTTTTTTTTTTTTTTGCAGACTGGCCTGGAAGTATTTTCAAAAACACCCCTAAGAAAAGGGTCTTGTAACAATTAATACATTAAAAGAATCAACATTTTATTCTAATCCCAATTTACCGATCGAAAGCTGAGCACTTTTTTTTTTTTTTCAAAAAAAACATCTAAAAGACCTATTGATCCCGATAAAAAATCACACCGTAAATTTCAACCTATAAGAGAATTAGAGGTTTTTTTTTCAGCTCCTAAAAAAAAAAAACAACAGGCTTTCTAAGTGTATAAGTATCCCTTAGTTCTAGTGTAAGGAAAGAATTTCTTCCTTAACTTAATGATAATTTCTTTTTAATAATGAGAATATTTTTACTCACCAAAAATTGAATAGAATTATCCATTTTTCTATGTAATTACAAAAAATGTCAGTTGTGTTATGTTCAATAAACTATTCCAAACTGTTGAGGTATCTAATTTGAAACTTGAATATATACAAAAAATAATTAGCTTCTAAAAAAGATGCAGCGGTTTTTCCAACACGGATGTAACCTAAAAAAAAAACTTGTTTATCATGAAATAGAAATTCAGTTAATTGTGCCAGAAAAAACTTGAAGCAGAACAGATTATAACCAACCTGTTTGGTACGGGCACGTACGCAAAGTATATACCTTCAAGCAAATTCCATATGACATTTCAAATTACTATAGAAATGATACCTCTTTGCTAATGACCCTGGTAACCCCAATTCGTTTAAAATATACACACATACCCATGCCTAAGGCGTATATCTGAATGTATATTTTCAACGAATTGGGGGCTTACTACTCCAGTTTTACAAGAAGACATATCTGCAATAGATCAAGAATAGATAAGGGTATTAAATTTACTTTCAGGCATGTTGAGGGGTACGTTGAAAAACGTTTGAACTGCAACCAGTCCCCCTCTCACGCTCTTTTTATCTGCAATCTCTCCAAATACATCTGATCAAAATTTGTTATCTAAAATTACAAAGTTTAAAGATTTTCAACGCAGATGTACACTTTTCAACGTTCAAGAAAGATCTGATTCATTTGAAAAAAAAAAACAGAAATAAATCTGGCTTTAATGGCTTGTGACGTCCGATTTTTTTTTTTTTTTTTTTTTTTTTTTTTTTTTTTTTTTTTTTTTTTTTTTTTTTTTTTTTTTTTTTTTTTTTTGGTGACAACCAAGCAGAGCAACACATTTGTAGAATACTTAAAACTGAGTGTGGTGGTTCATTGGCACGAAGGTTCAGTTGCACGAGGTTTCAATTGTATGGGGGTTCAGTTATATCAGGGTTAGATCGCAAGGGCGTTCAGTTATACGGGTGTTCAGTTAAATCGGGTTGAGCTGCACGGGGGTTCAGTTATGAGAAGATTCAGTTGTACAGGGGTTCAGTTGCACGGGGGTTCAGTTGTACGGAGAGTCAGTTGCAGGGGGGGTTCAGTTACTTGGGGGTTTAGTTGCACGGGGGTTCAGCTACACAGGGGTTCAGTTACACGGGGTTCAGCTACAGGGGATCAGTTGCTTGGGGTCAGTTACACACACACCCTGCATAACTATTAGCATCATTCAATGTGCGTTCGATAATGACTGTCATTCTGTATGAACCGTATACGTATTTTTAGGGATGAATAAGCCATGCGTATTTTTAGGGATGAATAATCCACCGCGCGATAACGTTGCCTCTGAAACTTTGAGGCTATGCAAATTATGCTGAGGCAGGGTCCCTTTAATAACTGAAAAAAGTCACTAAAATTTTGAATACCAAATCATTTGCTTCTCAACGTTTCAAGCCCACAGCTTTTAAAATTATCCCCATTTGGCGAAAAAAAGCCATCTCGGAAAAAAGGCAATACTTTCTCTTTTAGCATTTAGGGGTCTGAAATCTCTGGTAGAAACTTTCCGGACACGTTGAGCTCATCAAGCGTAGATCTCATCAAGACTTTTCTCCTTTTTGGGAATGTTCTTCATATTCCTAAATTATGCAACATTTATTTTGATAACAAATTTTGCTAAGTAACTTTAAGGTTGGGATTTTTTTTTCTTTATATCTTGAATCACTTTTGACAGAAGATATTTCTGGTGTAGGTTATGTATTGCCATTAGACTTCCGATTTTTTGAATTTCAATTTCTATTGAAAAAGGTCATTCCTTGGGTACCGTTCGTTTCCATGAACAGTTTCATTACTTAGCCTTAGTTTCTCCTGTTTAGGTGCCATACATTTGAAAGATAATTTTAGAATAGTTTTTGAAGCATGCTCTTAGTTGTGCTGTGGAGTAGCACTACTGCTTCCCTTTTTTAAAATCTTTAGCTATGGCAGGGTAGCCTCCGCCATGGATTTATGCATGTTTAAATGGATTTTCCTCCCATCCCATGGATATTGGAAATACCATGGTTTGGCATAGATTTATTTTCAAATTAAATTAAAAAAAACAAGTTTTTCCAACTGAAAATAAGGAGCAACATTAAAACTTAAAACGAACAGAAATTATTACGCATATGAGGGGGTTCGCCCCCTAGTCAATACCTCGCTCTTTACGCTAAAGAACTTTTACACTAGAACTTTTAATTTCCGTTCAAATAAGCTCTCTCGCGATATTCTAGGACCACTGGATTGATACAATCACCCCTGAAAAAAATAAACAAAACAACAGGCATCCGTGATCTTTCTTCCGGCAAAAAATACAAAACTCCACATTTTTGTAGATAGGAGCTTGAAACCTCTACAGTAAGGTTTTCTGATACGATGAATCTGATGGCTTGATTTTCATTAAGATTCAATCATTTTTAAGGGGTTTTTTCACCTTTTTTTGAAAATAAGGCAAATATTTTCAGGCCCGTAACTTTTGATGGGTAAAACTAAACTTGATGAAACTTATATTTTTGAAATCAGCATAAAAATCCAATTCTTTTGATTTATCTACTGGCATCAAAGTCCATTTTTTAGAGGTAACTCCTTACTTACAGTTCGTTGCCACGAACCGTTTGAAAACATTGATTTCTCGTGAAATGGTGGATTTTGCTTAGGAATCATGAGGTTTACTATTTCCATACGGGATAAATTTGCAGTCACTCTGAAATAGTTAAAATTATTCTTGTGCGGTCCAAAATGGGTTCAAATGACTTACATATGACTTCACCATCGTACTGAAGAAGAGCGAGGAACACAAAAGTTTCAGCATATGATTTCTTGCTACGATGCCTATAACAAAAGCAAGAAATTTGTCCCTACTCTTGCCCCCGGTAAGGTAAATTGGAAATCTTCATATTTTGTACAGAAGAGCTCTTATAGCTCACTGTTACCCTTTCAATTCTTTGCCCAATGAGAAAATGGAATCTGAGAAAGCTTTCAGGAAACATTTAACCAAGGGCTCAAAAATCTGTCACACTGTAGCTCTATAAAGGTTCCTTTATTTAATCTAGGCTTCAGTATACTTTGATTTGTGAGGTTTACAAATGTTTTTATGTTATGTAGGAACCTTTAAGCCAAAGATTAATTTGGTAAAGGTCTAGAATAGCGCCTCTTCAGGAGGAGACATGATAGAACAAAAACAGAGGCACTTTTAGATTACTAATTTTGTGTTCATTTCTATAGTTTTGGTTATGTTTTGGACAAGTCATCTAAAGCTGCCCCTCTAATTGTCTCATACAGCCCTCCCGTAGACTATAGAAAAAACTAACATAAAAATTGTCGATAACTGATTAAAAAAAGAGATAAAAATGGGCAAAAACAAGGAAATATGATTTGTTTAAACTTGCTGGAAATTATAAAGTAATAATTACATGTTTTTTTGATTAGTTTCCTTATTTAGCCTATGGATATGTGAACCCATTAAAAGGGTCTAGTAATAAATTGTCAGAAACGTGAGCAAAAATATGAACATTAACATAGAATTAGCAATCTCAGATTGTTCTTCTTTTTATTCTAGCATATCTTCTTCTAAAGAGCCCCTATTCTAGACCTTTACCATTCATTTTTTTCAAGTTTGACAACCCTTATTTTGAAGGAACTACGGGATCAATACATTTCCTTAACCAGCCTCATTGGTTTTGCTTTAGATAATGCTAGCGTGATGCTTAGTGGGCAAGCAGGTCCAGCTTTGCTTCTAAAAAGATATGCCACGGTTTGTTGTTTTTTGGATGAATTTACCATTTATCTCAAAATCGTTCAGTTGCCCATGACATGCACAATTTTGTTGATTACAGCCTCAAAAGAAAAAGCGAATTTGCTGGACGACAGATATTCGTCAAAGCTGCTACTCTATTTTTTATCCGTGTAAGACACACTGGTTGGCAATGGAGCTAGTAGTCAAGACAGCTCTACAGAAAATTATGCACATTTTTGTCAACGAGGAAGTCGTGAACAAAAATGACCACTTTTAGATTAATGTGCGGTCTCCCAACTATTTTAGATTATATGGAAACGCCTACTTGGGGCTAAAGTTGCAGGTGCTCTGTGATGAAATGACTGAAGAGACCGACTTCCACCAGATGTCTAACCATATCAAAAATAAATGTGTCAAGTTTTATCGGATATTGTATGTGGAATAATCAGAAAGGTCGATTCTAATGATGAGCTTTTGGTTCAGTTAGAATGCGTTGATCCTAAGGTATCAATGAGTGACCGTATTCAGAGCTTGGTTGGAATTGGAGCTATCCGCGAGTGACTTGATCAAAAAAGAACTAGAGGCTTTGGGGCGAGTTTGGCAAGCAAACTGACGTTGGTGACAACCCCGTGTTCAGTACGCTTCCAAGTCTCTTGCAGATTCTTATTTTCTCTTGCCATATTCCTCTGTAGCAGCGGAAAGACAATTTTCGCTTCTAAAGTTGAATTAAGAACCGCACAGAACCAAATTGGATTCAGAATAGGGATCAGCACTGTTTCTGTTTCTGTTTTTTTTTCTCTACCGTTTTCTGTTCTATTTTTTTTTGAGCAAACGGATAAACAGAAAAAAGGTAGCCATTTTTTCGGTACCATGTCTGTTCCGTTTTCTTTCTTACTGTTTTTGCCGTTTCTATTTTTTTTTTAACAGCTGTTTTTCTGTTTTCTTTTTCTTGATTTTCCATATTTTGGTTGCGACTAGAATCATAGCGCATTCTAGCGACTTTTACTGGAATTGATATACTTGCCACGTAGGGAATAGTTCTGTCTTTACGTGTTCTGATGAAAAGTGCTTGAACTTCACAGCAATGAGTAGTCAATCGTGGAAGGTGTCATTGATGTTCTTCGCCCGTTCACACAGGTAATGGTGATAGCTAGTGGTTATAATTATGTTTCGGCAATGAAAGTTGTGCTGATGATTAAAGGACTTCTTACTGTTTCTTCATACTCCGGATCCTAGTACTATGCCTGTGTCAGTTAATGGCCCAAAGGAATTATTTAATGTTAAGCTCAGGAGATTTACCAGCCAGTCTTAACCTGATATATTACTCTTCGCAAGAGCTGGTTTTTAGACCCTGCAATTTATGAAAAAATGAGCGATATAACCAAGGATTCAGCTCGTCTGTCCATCCCCTTGCTTTTTTAGCAATTGATTTCCTAGCAAAGAAGTACAGAGAACTCGCTCAAATCCGATTGAACTCCACATCTTTCCCAATTCACATCGCTCCTACGAAGGCAGAGACTTGCAAAATCCATCACCGGCCCCACACCAAGAAGACAGCTTGTTTGCTAAGATTCTCGACACGACTGGGCTTCGGAATAACTCATCAAGTTATAAACTAACAATATAAGTACTGCCCGCCTAGCAGCAAATATTATGAGCGCATAAGAGGAGAGAATTCTGGTCTTCTTGAGCAAGATACGAAGATCAGGAAAAAATAATTCTGATCTGCTAGAATTTTGGACTGACCTTTTAAACACTTACCCGGAGTTAAGTGAAATCAAATGCATGCATCTCACAGTGTCTGCAACTTCGAATGTTTTAATTGATAAATTTAAATTTGTGTTGCCTTTTCGTGCATTTGGTCTTTTTGTATATATGGCCTTTCTTATCAATTTATATTAGTAACTGTTTATTTTACTCGTGTAGATGTAAAAAATGAATAAAAAAAAAATAGAAATATAAGCTAAAACGACTGTTTTTTTTATTAAAAACAAGTCGTCTCTGTTTTTTTGGTAAAAATAAGAAAAACAGAAGCAGATAGTAGTGTTTTCTCTTTGTTTTTGTTTCTGTTCCGTTTTTTAATTGCCATTTTTTCCCCATATCTATTTTAGCCATAAACAGAAACTCTGCCGACCCCTAATCCAGAGACGGTGATGGCACTCATGAGAGTGAATCAGTGTGTCCCATCCCCACACGAGCTGGATATCCTTGATTCGCTGATTAATCTCGCCCGGCACTGAAGGTGAAAATAAAGGGTGACCAAAAAAAATATCGGTTTTTGATTAGGCTGAGGTGAATTTGAGAGTTTTTTATTTCGTTTCAAGTACTAAGTATTTCACTGTATAGGCTAGTCTATGTTAACTAGTGTCTTTTATTTTTATTTGAAATTTATATAAAACCATTATTGATGCACCTTCGAATTTGGATAATAGCTTGCTTCGTTTTCATCGTTTAGATTTTTACGTCATTTACTGTTTAACGAATAAAGAGAGTTCGTTTTTCATAGTTTAGCTCAAAATCTCTAAGATAAACCAAGCGTTAAAACACCCTATAGCGCTTTGAAGAAATTTGAGCGGATTTCGGATTTCAACCTAGAGAAAAAGAGCTAAACGGCAAACGATGAAGTTAAACTAATAATTTATTTTTAACCCATATCATATACAAAAATGATATTTTGCAGTATAAAGAAATAAGTAGATGATACACTACATACATGAGTACATAATACTTAAAAACTTCATAAGAGCAGAGTAACCAAAGAAAAGAAAAAAAAAACAAAAAAATTAAACATCATAAGAGCAGAGTAACCAAAGAAAAGAAAAAAAAACAAAAAAAAAATTAAAAACAAAAAATACAGTGGACCAGGACTTAATGGAGCATCATTTAATAATTTATAGCTTTATATTTGAAATGTTTGAATATTACTGTTCTCTAAACTCAATTTATCGTCCATGCGAAATGGGGAGGTTAAAAAAAAGAAACAAACTGTTTATAAGGGGAAAAAAGTTAAACTTAGTTTAGGCGTCGAAGGTGAGAATACGCCTTAGGTAGGGAGCGACTGCTTAGACAATCGACAGCAGAAAGGTTAGAGCAAAACCATTTTTTATGGTCCAGTGGCTACTCTAGGTTCACATAGATGCGGTGCCGAAATAATGATTGCGTTTCGGTTTTCAAAAATCATGTTTCCTGGTCAAATCCTCAATTTCATATCTTTAAGAAAATATACCAGGAGGGATGTTGTGTTCCGTCCGAACGGGGTAGGAATTAAGAGTTGCCCTTTAATGTCGTCCACATCCATCAGAGGGGCTTAAATATTGGATCTCAATTACGTTTGACCGGAATTGACATCTGGAATTTTTGTTCGTCCTTATAGAGTTGAAAAATCAGCGCAGTCGCTTATGTTACACCCCAACAGTGACCCATTGGCCAAAGTTACAACAACATTTCATGGATCCTTGATAGTGGAGTTCTCGCTATTAAATGTATTTTAAAATCACGTTGAAAACAATCCAGTTTTGGCTACATTTTTTTATTCAGTTCCAATCGCTGAGCACGCTATTCATGAAGCTTTAGCAGACTGTACGTAAAAATCTGAAAAACCGGCAAATTGCCCCAGGTAGCAACAGTATCATTGTTCTCGACGTTTTTATTTCTGAAATTGTTACTGTCATTGTTATTGTCACGCTTCAAGCCAAACATAAGTTGGGTACCATTTAAAGAAAAAAGGGTGAACAAGTACCTGAAAACATTCGTCTGAACTACTTCCAAACCACTCAGGAGAATCCAAGAATTGATTTTGTGCTATTAGATGTAAGGCTCTTCCTTTCTGGGAGACTATCATTCTGAAATTAATAAATTTTGAGTTATTATCTTAAATATGAATGGTTTTAAGTTCTGATCATGTGTTTTATGCCTACAAAATTTACTATATTTTTACACAAAGAGATTACGGACCTGGAGGTACAATGCGACTAAACAAAAGGCGAAGAAAATACAAAATTGCTATTCTAAACTGATCGAAGAATATTCTTGAGATTTAAATCCAAAGCAAGTATATCCTTTGGATTTCAATTCAAAAACAAGCTAAAAAAATAGAAGACAACCCTATCAGACAAAACTAAACGGAAGCAATTGATGGAAGCCACTAGTCTTGTCAAAACTGCCGCAGTTGCAACATTAGCTGCAAAAGCAAGGAGCATAGTAGCGGAAAAGTAAAAAAAAAATTAAAAGAAGTTATGTCTACAGTGTCTCAGGAATAGATAAATTGAACCTGTGTTAAATTGAACCTGTCAGAGGTAGCTGAGGAGGAAGCTGAACTAAATTAAAAGAAACTATGCGCATCAAAGTTGTCAAAAGGGAGGTCTCTACAATATCTAAGGAGCGGCTAAGGGAATTAATTTAAAATTTTGATGGGATATTGGGAGGGGGGTGTTGAACTTAAAATTCAGATTTTTAAAAGGACATACCTATAATGTCTCAGGAACGGCTAAGAGTATTAAGTTGAAACTTTAGAGTATGAGTAAAACATATTTTGGGGATATCTGCAATATTCCTGGAACGGAAATGGGTTTCAAACAGTTTGTGGTTACAAACTGTAAGTAAGGAGCGAGGAGATTCAATAGTAACCGAAACTCTAAAAAAACGAAATTTTGATATGAATATATATATATATATATATATATATATATATATATATATATATATATATATATATACATATATATATATATATATATATATATATATATATATATATATATATATATATATATATATATATATATATATATATATATATATATATATATATATATATATATATCCCTGGGGGCATGTAAGGTTTTTATTGAAAGCGTTGTCGTAGAAACTTCAAAAAGGCTCATTCAATTGGAAATTGAAAGGGCTAGAGCCTTTTTAATAGTTGAAAGTGATTGGCTAGCGACTAACGCCCCTCTCACGACCACCATTTTCCCAAACACATCAAATTAAAATTTTGAGACATACATTTTGTTCAACGTAGTTGAAAGTTCTGGAAATTAGGTCTTTTAGAATGATAACCCCCTTAGAGCCCTCAGTGCAAGGGTTGTAGCCTAAGCTATGCCCTGGGGCATATAAAGTTTTTATTGAAAGCGTTATCGTAGGAACTTCAAAAGGGTTCATTCAATTAAAAATTGAAAGGGCTAGTGCCTTTTCTAATAGTTCAAAGTGATTGGATAGCGACTAACGCCCCTCTCACGCCCACCATTTTCCCAAACACATCGAATTAAAATTTTGAGATATTCATTTTGTTCAACGTAGTTGAAAGTTCCGGAAATTAGGTCTTTTAGGATGATAATCCCCTCAGGGCCCTCAGTGCAAGGGTTGTAAGTTATGCCCTGGGTCATATAAAGTTTTTATTGAAAGCGTTATCGTAGAAACTTCAAAAGGGTTCATTCAATTGGAAATTGAAAGGGCTAGTGCCTTTTTTCAATAGTTCAAAGTGATTGGATAGTGACTAACGCCCCTCTCACGCCCACCATGTTCCCAAACACATCGAATTAAAATTTTGAGATATCCATTTTGTTCAACGTAGTTGAACGTTCGGGAAATTAGGTCTTTTAGGATGATAACCCTCTCAGAGCCCTAAGTGCAAGGGTTGTAAGTTATGCCCTGGGGGCATAAAAGATTTATATAGAAAGTTATTGTATAAATCATAGGCAGTGCGGTCGCGCTGCCTAAGTAAAGAACGGGGACACTCGAGAACGAGACAAGAAACGGGGACTAAGTAAAGAGGAGGACACTCCCCCACAACCCTAAGGGCAAGGGTTTTAAGTTATGCCCTAGGGGCATATAATAACGGTGTTGGCACAGTGTATTATTTATTACTTTTTTCCTTTAGAGCAGGGCACTTCGTATCGAAGAAGTTGTCGTCGAAACTTAAAAAGCACTCATTCAATTGGAAATTGGAGTGGCTTGTGCCCTTTTCAATATTCGAAAGTGATTGGAAGGCGATCAACACCCCTTCCAAACCCTCTATTTCCCGAAACACATCCAATCAAAATTTTGAGATAGCCATTTTTTTCAGCGTAGTTGATTCCCAGATAGAAATTATGTTCTTGAGGACAGTCCCCCACAGCCCTTAGGGCAAGGGTTGTAAGTTATGCCCTGGGGGCATATAAGGTTTTTTATAGAAGGCGTTGTCGTAGAAACTTTAAAAAAGGCTCATTTGATTGGAAATTCAAAGGGCTAGTGCCCTTTTTAATAGTCGAAAGTGATTAGAGGGCAACTACCCCGCCTATCACGCCCACCTTTTCCCCAAACACGTCTAATCAAAACTTTGAAATAGCCATTTTATTCAACGTAGTTTTAAGTTCTGGAAATTAGATTTTTAGGATGACAACCCCCCCCTCCCACAGCCCTCAGGCCAAGGGTTGTAAATTATGCCCAGGGGGCACATAAGATTTTTATTTAAGGCGTTGTCGTAGAAACTTCAAAAGGGGCTCATTCGATTGGAAATTGAAATGGCTAGAGCCCTTTTTAATAGTCGAAAGGGATTGGAAAGCAACTAACTCCCCTTCCACACCCATCATTTCCCCAAGCACATCCAATAAAGATTTTGAGATGGCCATTTTGTTCCACGCAGTTCAAAGTTCAGAAAATTATACCTTTGAGCAGGACACTCCCCCCATAGTCTTCAGAGCAAGGGTTATAAGCTATTCCCTGGGGGCATATAAGGTATTTATTGAAATCTTTGTGATAGAAGCTTGAAAAAGGGCCCACTCGTTTGGAAATTCAAAGTGCTAGTGCGTTTTTTAATTGTCGAAAGTGATTTGAAGGCAACTAACCCCGCTTTCACGCCCAACTTTTCTCCGAACGCATCCAGTCAATATTTTAGATAGCCATTTTATTCAACGTAGTAGAAATTTTTGGAAATTAGATCTTTAAGAATGGCAACCCCTCCCCCTCCCCCACAGCCCTCAGGGCAAGGGTTGTAAGTTATGCCCTTGGGGCGTATAAGGTTTTATTGTAAGCGTAGAAACTTCAAAAGGGCTCATTCAATTGGAAATTGAAAGGACTAGTGCCTTTTTCATAGTTGAAAGTGATTGGAGAGCGACTAGTGCCCCTCTAACACCCACCATTTTCCCAAACAAATCCAATCAAAATTTTGAGATATCCATTTTGTTCAACGTAGTTGAAAGTTCTTGGAATTAGGTCTTTTAGGATAATAACCCCCTCAGTGCAAGGGTTGTATGTTATGCCCTGGGGGCATATAAAGTTTATATAGAAAGTTGTTATAGAAATTTCAAAAAAGGCTCATTTGATTGGAAATTGAAATAGTCCTTTTTAATAGCCGAAAGTGAGTGGAGAGTAATTAACCCCCCTCTTACGCCCACCGTTCCTCCAAACACATCCAATCAAAATTTTCAGAAAGCCATTTTGTTCAACGTAGTAGAAAGTTCTGGAAATTACGTCTTTGAGAACGACACCCCCCCCTCCCAGAATTCAGGGCAAGGGTTGTAAGTTATGCCCTGGGGGCATATAAGATTTTTATTGAAAGTTTTGTCGTAGAAACTTCAAGAGGGCTCTTTTAATTGGAAATTGAAAGGGCTAGGGCAATTTTTAATAGTTGAAAGTGACTGGAGAGCGACTAACGCCCCTCTCACGCCCACCATTTTCCTAAACACATCCTATCAAAATTTTGAGATAGCCATGTTGTTTAACGTAGTTGAAAGTTGTGGAAATTCGGTCTTAGAGGATGACAACCACCCTAACAGACCTTAGGGTAAGGGTTGTAATTTATGCCCTGGGGGCATTATAAAGTGTTTATAGAAAGCGTTGTCGTTTCCAAAAGGGCTCATTCGATTGGAAATTGAAAGACCTAGTGCCCTTTTTAATAGTCGAAAGTGATTGGAACGCTTGACATTTTTATAGTTAAGATCGAAGTGGGTATAATGCATTATTTTTTGTTGTTGTTGTTTAGACTAGGGCACTTCGTATCGAAGATGTTGTCGTGGGAACTTCGAAAAGGGCTCATTCGATTGAAAATAGAAAGGGCTGATGCCCTTTTTAATAGTCGAAAGTGATTTGAGGGCAACTAATCCCCCTTCCACTCCCACCCTCCCATGCCAACCCTCCCATTTCTGCTCTTAAAATTTGCGTTGTAAAAAATACAAATGAATGTGCATTGTCAGTTTAATATACATATACTGATATTTAGTAATCAAAATGTTAAATATATTTGATTTATTAAAGTTATAAAAGTAAAAACATTTATATTTTTTCATTAAAGTGCAAATTTTGTTCTGGCCTTGGGAAGGCATAGGGGTTCTGCGCCCTCTTATGTTAATTTCTGCTCGTTTTGAGTTTGACTCGGTTAATTATTGTAATTTCTGTTCGTTTTGGGTTTCATTTATTTATCGATGCTGATTTGTGGTAGTTTCACGCTTGGTAGATTATTTGATTTTATTTGCTCATTTTTTGTTTAATGGAGCTCTTAACTTTTCTTTGAAAAACTTATTTTGTGGAAAAAGTTTTTTTTAATTAATACACAAAAAAGGCTCGTCAAGCGTTTTATCCTTCTGGACAAAAGAGATCCTGGACATCATATAAGAAATCTATTCTTCTTGCTCTTTCTTCTTCCTTTTCAGGCTACTATTATCTTTTATTCCTTTTTACCTCCTACTTTTCTATTGAATTATGGCCTGTCTGCTGAACATTTGATCCCCTTTTGCTTACTTAGGTGCTATCTTTAGTAGGCCTTTGGCTTTCTTTCTTTCTTTAGTGTTTTAGTATTCAGCTTATTCTTAACTGGAACCTAGTAAAGAGCAAACCACTATTTTAAAGCCATTCCCTTTACTAAAATTAATTTTAAAAACTTTGTATAGAGTTTTTTGTACAGAGCTAAAGAGCGAAATTGAAGCCGAAAACAAAAAAAATTATATCTTCGCTGATTATGCAAGATATACCTAAAAACAAACTAGCTCAAATAAACTGACTCGTGATATTTTCCGATACCTGTAGATTCTAAAAAATAGCACTTTACTGAAAACAAAAAATGATCCCAAAAAAACATGATGTTCTTTTAGGAGCCAAAAATTCTATGGCCAACTTCCACAACACAGAGACTAATTTATTAGTCTGTCAATAGTCTTTCAATAACCATGGTATTGATAATTTTTAGGACACAACACTATTCTGCAAAAACTCAAGGAAGCTCAGCTTTCAGTGAAAATTAAGTTTAAAATTGAATATTTTCAATAATGGTTGTAACTTGTAAATAGTTATAAATTTTAGGTGCTATGGTAATTTTGATAAATTGAGGCTAGTTTCAAGATTATAAGTTGTATTATTTTTTAAATTTGAGTAGCCAAAAGTGTATCATAAAGAGTCCAGTTATGTAATTTTGATCTGAGTATTTTAAAGGAGGACTAGAATAGGATGTCTAAGGAAGTTGTAAGGCCACAGTACTTTACTCCTCTTAGAGTTTACAAGGTGCTATGGGAAGGTTTGGAAGGATGATTGATTTTGTATAGTTGATAAAGAACAAGGTTTAAAGAAAAACAATTTGTGTATACGTAATTGAGGTATTTTGACAGTTGATGGAGATTCCTGTGGCAGATGGCCCCCTGCTAAACGGGGAAAGTTCGGTTTTAGGCTTAGTAATTTGCAGTAGCATACCTTGTTTTAATCAAATATGTTTGACTACCCAAATTGGTAAAAAAGTAATTGAATTAAATCTAGAAGACACTAAAGTTAAAATAAATGTAAATGAAAAGATTATCATGTCATGGAGTGGAAAGGAGGCGGGATTAAAAAGAAAAAAAAAGGAAGAAAAGGCCACTTTAATGCGGTTTGTCTAGGTTGAAGGCTCAAAAAATCCTGTTAGGGTTTTTAGACCATGAAAATTTGGTTGGCCATCTTGTAATTTCCATTCTTTTGATTTGCGAACCTCTTTTGGAAAAATTGATGCTTGGTGGCACACAATGGCAGAAATCAACTACCTTGCTCTGCAGAGCAAGGTGATCGATTCATGATCATGCCATGGTCGATTCTAGATCATGTCATGACGTGATCTCTTTTGTTACTTAAAAATGGAACTAGATATGACGATTTCCTTTCAAATGAGCACTCTCACACCATTCTACCGCCACTGGTTCTATAAGATCACTATTAGGGGGGGGGGGGGAAAGACATATCAGTGCTTCCCATGCAAAAAATTGATTTTCTTTATTGATCAAGGGGGGAGACCATAATTCTCTCGCACATGGTTTTTAAACATACTGATTCTAACGGCGCCCTTATCATTTTGAATAGCTGTTTTTAGGGTTTATCTATTTTTAAAATTAAACGGAATATTTGATTTCGCTTTATTTTTGTGGTTTGCTTTGTGGAATGGGTCTACAAAATAGCTACTAAAAAAATCAGTCATTCATATCAGACAAAATATTTTCTTGGATTTTTAGCACATATTAATGTAGTTTTTAGGGCTTATATACAACAACTTCGAACTATTCCCTAACAAAGTCAAGCTCAAATTTTAGATTTCACAAAAAAAAGAACTTACCTCCCTCGAAGCAAAAGTGACAAAGTTTCAATGTTCGTGACCTTTTCTTCGGCATGATGCCCGTGGTCTTGGATCTCACGAAATTCTTTGATACACCCAACCGTCTTTTTAAACTGTTGCTTTGAAACCTTTAAAGGCTTGAACAGAGTTTCATAGACCTAAAATAGACGTTAAACTGGAATTAAGCATTCTTGGATTACTTTTTAAAATATAATAGGTTTTAAATTATCTATCTGTATACCGGGGCACTGTCATTGCGAAGTCAGATCATTAGTTTTTTTTTTCAAACAAACCAGTACAAATAAAAATGTTGAAAAATTCCCATCAAACTGACGCAATCCAATGCGGCATATGATGTTACTCATTAGCGGAAGGACTGAGCTGTGGCCGGAGCAAAGTAATTCCCGAGATCATGTACAGTTGGGGCCAAATGGACTGACTAGACAGATTTTCTGAGTTTCAATCACCATCCGTGTAAAAGTAGCTAGAATCATTTGAAATTTGGTTTTCAAATGACTACTACCAGGCTTCCCCCAAGGAATGCTACAGTGCTGGGATTCGTTGGTCTAGGTGCTACCAAAATTCTAGTAGCACCCAAACTTCCAGGTGCTACAAGACTCCAACCAACGGAAACGTCAATTCGACACCCTATGTGCCAGCAATGGCTCTGGGGGATCTTTTTTCTTTTTTCCTTTTCTTTTAAAGTCTCAAAAGTCCAAATTACCCAAATTATGGAACTTCGAAGCTTGCTAGTGCCTGGACTGCAAAGGTCAGTGGTTTAACATTACTTATGGAAAGTTCTCTGTATTTACATACTTCTTTACTACTTTTCAAGCCAACCTCAGCATTTTAGATTTTTAGTCACTTCCCCGGCATAATACCATAGAAGTTATCAATCGAAGGTGATCTAAGCCAGGTGAATAAAACGGAGATTTAATTTGATCATTTTTCAATTCATGCTGGAAATCTCTCCTATGCAGAAAAATATTTCCCAGGCCCCCTCCTCCCTCCAATGGAAAGTTTTCTCGCAAGAACATTTCTCCGTGGAGAATATCTCCCGCGGAAAATTCCACTCCACAGAAAATTCCCCCAGAGAATTCAAACCCCAGTGAAAATTTCTTCAGACAATTCCCACAGAAAATCTCTATATGGAAAATTGAGTCGTCAAAGAGAAAGTAAGATAAATAAAACGAATTTCGTATAGGAATTCTGGTAAATTTCCCCTGTGTAGAATGTCCCCTTGAGAGCCCACTCCTGGAAACTTCCCTCCCAACGGAAGATTCTCCCCGCAGAAAAATTTCAGTATGCTTCCAATAACAAATACTATATGTAAAGAATGGACAAATTTATAACTTGCAGCCCTTTCCCTGGGGGCTCTTGGGAGTTATATATCACCCCAAAAAGCACAGTTACTGGACTTTTCAACTATGCTGAACAAAATGGCTATCTCAAAATTTTGATTAACTAGATTTGCGGAAAAAGGGACGTGGGAGGGGGTCAGTTGCCCTCCAATCTTCTTGGTTGCTTAAGAATGGCACTAGTACTTTTCATTTCCTTTTAAATAATCCCTCTCCCAATCTTCTAGGACTATTGGTTCGGTACCATCACACCAGGGAAGAAAAAAAAAATAAGAGCAAAAACGCATCTGTGATCTTTCTTCTGGCAAAAAATCCTTAAATTCCACGTTTCTTACAAATAAGAGCTTGAAACCTCTTGAGTATGGTTCACTGACATGCTGAATCTGATGGTGCGATTTCAATAAGATATCATGACTTTTGGGGAATATTTCCACTCATTTTGAAAAAAGGGCGAACTTTCTAAGTTTTGATGGGTACCTTTAAACTTGATACTTCTTGTATCTGAAAAAAAAAACTCCTTTTTTATTTAATTTCTGACCGTTTTTTAAATCATACCAGGGAATCCCCACCCACCTGCAACATTTCTCCTGGATAGTCCCCCCTGGAAACTTTCCTGTTCACGTGAATTTATCCCCATGGAAAATGTTCCCCACCGTTCCTGCACAAAATTACCCCGAAAAATGTCCGTATATTTCCCAATAACAAATACTATAGATGAACAATATTGGCAAATTCCTCAACTTACAACCTTTCCCTAGGGACTATGGACAGTGATGTCATCACCACAAAGCATGGACTTTTCATCTATGCTGAATCAAATGGTTGTAAAGAAAATTTTGATCTGATATCTTTAGGGAAAAAATGGGCGTGGGAGGGGGCTAGTTACTCTCCGATCTTTTGGTTCACTTAAAAAGGACCCTAGAGCTTTTGATTCCATTCGAATGAGCTCTCTCTGTTTCCAATATAGGCCAGTAAAAGTACGGTTTGACCTGGACAAAATTGCAACAAAAGGTTTTTTTTATACCAAAATGTTCAGAAAAAATCGCTGAAAAGCATATCCAAAATCCGCTAAAATCGCCTCCTGAGAAAACCTTCTGGGGCTGCTTAAAGGGGGTGGAAGGGGGCGAAAAATTAGGTACTTACATTTTTGACATTTGGAAGCCTTTTTACACTAAAATATTTAGAAAAAATCGCTGAACAACATATCCAAAATCCGCTAAAATTTCCCGCCGGAAAAACCTTCTGGGGCTGCTTAAAGGGGGTGGAAGGGGGCGAAAAATCAGGTATTTACATTTTTGACATTTAGGAAGCTTTTTTACACTAAAATGTTCAGAAAAAATTGCTGAACAACATATCCGAAATCCGCTAAAATCGCCCGCCAGGAAAGCTCTCTTGGGCTGCTTAAAGGGGGTGGAACGGGGCGAAGAATAGGTTTTTTAATTTTTGACATTTGGGAAGCTTTGTTTGCACTAACATGTTCAGAAGAAATTTCAGAACAACATATCCAAAATCCGCTAAAATTGCCCGCCGGGAAAACCTTCTGGGGCTGCTTAAAAGGAGTGAAAGGGGTGAAAAATCCTTTTTTTGATTTTTTTATTTCGGTACGTTCGGAGACTCGATTCCGGTATAAATCAACTCGCTGAAACCGAAAATGATGTCATTTTTATTGTAACACTTCTCTATCTTATATTAAACTACAAAAATAAGATTTTAATAACTCCATTGCCAAAATAATGGAAGTAGCTTGTCTTCCGAAGTTTAACAGAAAGATCAGATCAATGGACGCCAGAAATACTTCGAACAGCCTGCGAAAAGCAATAGAGGAAAATATAGAACTTAAAGGAGCAGAGAAGTACCTCACTCTTTTTTGCTTCGCTAGTCGTCGGGAACCTGGTTATCTGATGAGAATCAAACTTGTGAAAACTAGACTTTAGAAAAAGAGAGACTAAGCATAGACGCATAGAAACTTGAATATTCTAGTCTATACGGCACATTAAAGACTAAGTACAGCTAGGTTTCGAAAGCACAGGCTGCACAGCGCACACAACAGGATCGCCATCTATCTTCAAAAGTACCCGACTGTTATATCTGCTAGTTTGGCAGACACATTATTATGAGTAAGTAGACTTGATATGTTGCCTCATCCGTAGAAAGCTAAGCCATAGCTTAGGTCAATCAATATTGAAACAGAAGTTATTGTTCGAGAAAGGAGGGGATTGAACCTCCTTCTCAATTGATTTTGAGATCAGAGCCATCTTTCGGTTCCTTGAAAAACGTCCACGGCGCAGATCAGTCACTAGATGTGATGTGACTACTAGCTGTCGTCGGAAAGACATGAAAGTTTAGCGGAATCGCAGCGGATGCTCATTGGAGTATTGTTGGGGTTCCACCCCTGTTTCTTTTCCTTTCAGATAAATGACCTGTTTTCGTTCTAATTACATTTGCGTAGATTTGCCTATAGTATAATTTGCAATGACAATTTAAAAGTCTCGTTGTTAAGCTATAGTTGTGTTGCAATAAGTAAGCTTAGAAGTAAATTCTATTTTTGTACTTCCTGGTTTGAGTCATTGCATAATAGAGCTGGGAAGGTAGAATTGGTTTTGAATGGGGATTGAGATGATTGGCTGGGCCAAGTGAAGGTCCACCCCTATGAACAGTTGTGTACAGAATATTATTTTTGATTTAGTCTGCGTTTAGACCCCGTTCGGGGAAACATATTTTTGTGTAATTATTGTGACCGTTTGGAAGAAAACCAGTAAGGTATTTTCTACAAACTGTGTACTAGTTTCCGTAACCCAGGCAGGGTAGGAATAGAGTTACGAGATACCGTCATTATTATATGGACAGGGGGGTTTGTTACCTCCATGGAGAGAGTTAGAGATTTTCTAGCCGTAACCCAGGTCGGGTACATTTGGCTTTAGAAAGTGACCATTTGACCACTTGATCGCGTTATCATACCCTGGGACAGGGTATACCGTAAATCGAACACTGACATACCCGATAGATACGGAACCGTTGGGGTAAGAGCGGGAATCCCACTAACATTTGGGCCGACAAGGTGTTCTTCCCCTCGAGTAAGTGGCATAGCAACCTTTTTGCGCCAATAAGTGGCGACCCCCGTACTTTACAACCCAATAAGTGGTGCCAGCGGTATAAATCAACCCAATAAGTGGTGGCAGCCAGAAAAGGTCCTATCAGTAAACCTGATAGTAAAAGAATTCCACATTTTCGAAGAGACAAGTAATTTAGCCTACAAGAGTAGCCTATTGTGATTACATATAAAGAGAAACAAAAATACGGAATCAATTAATACAATTGTGAAGATCTATTATGGGCTGTGTCTTGTTAGATCATAATTGAAATATTTACGAATCAATATATCGCGCAACTAATTAGTGTGCAAAAATATAAGGCTAATTGACACGCAGCAATTTTTCGCGAGAGACCGGAAGTTACATGGATAAAAGAATTTTCATTTAGACTGAAGAGGTAATTTGAAGTCAACGGAATTTTGAAATTATGTCGGACAGAGATGAGATTAACTCAAGACCGAGAAGGGCGAGTGAAGCCCAGAGAAAAAGTGGGAAAATAGAAAGAAAGGCTAATATGGAGGCCTTTGCGAGAGAGCACCGAGAATATAAGGAAAAATGCAGGCTGAGAAAGATAAAATTAGAAAGAATAGAAAAGAGGACGAAAGGGCTAGAGCAGCCTATAAAGAAAGAGATATGGAGAAAAAGAAACGTAGAAATGAAGCAGAAAGAGGAGAAAAGGCCCATATGGAGGCTTTTGAGAGAGATCAACCGAAAAATTTCTGGTTTCCGGATGTATGGAGACCAACTAACCTTAAAAACGCTAGCTCTAGATTAAATAGTCGTTCTAAGATATTTAGCAACCAAGAGTTTCTAAAAAGAATCTTGTCTAAAGACATTAATCATAGCAATACGAAGTTTTTTATAAGAGTAGCAGAATTTAACGGAGCTAGCAAGGCAGAAGATATTGCTTTCAAAATCCTTACGGAGGCCGATAAAAAACACAATTATATGAAGAAATTGTTAAGGAAAACGAAAAAGAACGGTCGGAAATTGTTGAAATGATTCAGAGTCATATTGACATTTTAAGAGAAGGGATGGAGGATAAAAAGATTGTTCTTAAACGTCAGCAGATTATTGAGGATCTATATAAGGAATTGGATAGGGTTTTTTACGAGGCGTACATTGCTTACGAGGCTGGGTTCTTTTATTAATTATCGGCTGGGTTCTTCTATTAATTAAGAAAAATTCTAGACCGCGAAAAGTATACACCTCTACTTTACATAAAATGGTAGAGGAGGAAAGACAAGAACGTATAGAGGCTGAAAGAAAAGCCAGAGAGCAAAAAGAGGAGGAAGCTAGGAAACAAACGGAGAAAGATAAAAGAGAAAGACAGGCCCGTAGGGAGGCCGATAAAAAATATTACCAGGATATTGCCAAAACAATTGACAGACTAATGAAAACTCGTTGGGGAAATTCGCAAAGTGACGTTTTATCACAAGTTACTTATAGGCCGTCGGATAGCCATAATAATTTGTCTAAGGATCAATCGCGAGAAAATGAAAATTACCAAACATTGAACACTTTTACGAGAAAACATACAACTTCGCTGACTACGGGGGAAGGTGGACCGGCCCATAAAACAAATTGCGAGGCTGTGTCACCCTGTCGGAAAAGCAAAATACTTGATACGCATGTTCGAAATATTGATAATCCACAGAAATGGGATGCAGAAGTAAACAGACAACATAATATTGAAAATAAGACGCGCGAAAATGATTTTTCAGGAAAATTTGCAGATAATAGAAAACTTGAGAACACTTTTAATGAATATGGGACGCTAACAAGTACAGGCCAGAATGAAACACTGATTGTACCAAAGAAAAATGAGACGAAATTTATTGTACGCGCTTTTCCTCGCAAAGTTTGGGAAATTTTAGTACAATATGAAAAACCAAATGTCGGAATTCAGTTCCCATTTGATAATGAAATATTTGTTTCTGCGGTAAAAGTAAAGAGAACTAAAAGAGAGAAAAGAGATATTAAACAGAGCTACAATGAAGTAATGCAGTCAAAGATGGTGGACACTGGAGTCCAAATCAGATTTAACGATGATTTATTATTTTGCGCGAATGACAAAATTGAGAAAAGTGAAAAAGAACAAATAAATGCAAAAGAGACAAAATTTGGAGATTCAGCCTGAAGTGGCGAAAAATAAAAAAATGTTGGATGGGCTGTGCCTTGATAACATGAATAATAGGGAGAAAAATAAAATGTTAGATGGGATGTGCCTTGATAACATAAATAATAGTAGGGCAAAAGAGGTCAAAGACCCATGGGGAATAAAACAAGATGGTTACAAAATAGAGATGAATGACCTACAACGGGTTGGGGGAAAGTTGGGAGATATTGAATATCGAGTCGGATTGGAAAAACTTGGAAAAGAATCTGAGATTATTATTATCAGTTCAAAAGATATGTCGATCTTTTATGAGGGGGAGGAATCCCTTGGGGACGATCCCCTGCGGGAAGTCGCGAAAGATAGCCCTTTCCCTCAATGCACAACTGGCGGACAAGTTCTGATCCCTTTACCGAGATTTTGCCTCTCTGATCTGGAGTCCTTGGGGGATACTCTCTCCCAGTCACTTCATACTTCACCCAAACCTTTGTCCAGTAACCCGATTCATAGCTGTTATTCTTCATGGGAATTGACAATTATTTCCGGAAAACCATATTCAGTATCTAAGTTTCATCTTCAATTGGCATCAACGCATATTCTGCATTTGATTATCCCAGGGGAGGGAACCCAGAAAAAAGGCGATTCATGGTTCGCTCAAAATTTTACTTCATTCCCAGGACCCTTATCGTTTTCAGAGGCCTTTGCATTTTCGGCCTTAGATTATTCCAAATTATGCCAAGGGGCAATTTACTTTTTTATTGAGATGTGGGGTTGTTTCCACAGATGGAAACTAAGAGGCTAGTGCTGCCAATTTTTCGTGATGGCTGGCATCATCATATGTGCCAGAAACTGATTCTCTGCTCCTCTCAAATGTAAATTCGTGAGAGCGAGATTTTTTTTTTTGATTATGCTGCGCACAATCATTGTCTACGAATCCTGGGGACTTCAACTTTCAAAACCTAATGCAGATGCTATACGATTTAGACTATGGTGGTCCTACAGTAGAAACGGGTTGATGACGACCGATAGAGAGCCAAGCGGTGGAAGTAGTAGCACAGACACTGGTGGAAGAGAGAAGGCAAATAGATTTTGTAAAGTTGAAGTTATGTGTTTATGTTTGTAAGGGTGGACCAAGGTAGCACATGGACGGTCATATATCTTACGGGGGGAGGTGTTGGGGTTCCACCCCTGTTTCTTTTACTATCCGATAAGCAATGACAATTTAAAAGTCTCGCTGCTAAGCTATAGTTGTGTTGCAATAAGTAAGCTTTGAAGTAAATTCTATTTTTGTACTTCCTGGTTTGAGTCATTGAATAATAGGGCTGGGAAGGTAGAATTGGTTTCGAATGGGGGTTGAGATGATTGGCTGGGCCAAGTGAAGGTCCACCCCTATGAACAGTTGTGTACAGAATATTATTTTTGATTTAGTCTGCGTTTAAACCCCGTTCGGGGAAACATATTTTTGTGTTATTATTGTGACCGTTTGGAAGAATAAAAGTAAGGTATTTTCTACAAACTGTGTACTAGTTTCCGTAACCCAGGCAGGGTAGGAATAGAGTTACGAGATACCGTCATTATTATATTGACAGGGGGGTTTGTTACCTCCAAGGAGAGAGTTAGAGATTTTCTAGCCGTAACCCAAGGCGGGTACATTTGGCTTTAGAAAGTGGCCATTTGACCACTTGATCGCATTATCATACCCTGGGACAGGGTATACCATAAATAGGGCACTGACATACCCAATAGATACGGAACTGTTGGGGTAAGAGCGGGAATCCCACTAACATTTGGGCCGAAAGGGGTTCTCCCCCTCGAGTAAGTGGCATAGCAACCTTTTTGTGCCATTTTTGCACCAATAAGTGGCGACCCCCGTACTTTACACCCCAATAAGTGGTGCCAGCGGTATAAATTAACCCAATAAGTATGGGAAAGTGAGGCTGGAAAAGCGAGTATGGAATGGAAAAGCGAGGCTGCTGCGATGAAACCGGAAAACTGGGGAGGGCGACTCTCTGCTGATAATTACATCCCAGTACTGACGGAGAAGAAACCAGCTCCCCAAAGTCTTCTTCAAATTATCCACTGAAAATGCAAATCAGGTTGCGATACGGCCAGATGCACTTGCCGTAAGAATTGCATGCCCTGCACACTTGCTTGCGGAGAGTGCATGGGAAAAAGCTGTAATAACTCTGAACCAACATCTCTAGAAGAAGAAGAATTTTAGTTTTTTGCAATAACGGTGGTTGTGCTCTTTTGTAGTGCTCATTAATGAAATAATGATTCTCAGTATTATGTGATCTAAAAATAATGATTATCAAGACTGTGATTTATATATAGACGTGTTAATGTTTTTGTTTTCCAACTGTAAAAGAAGCCGATAATAAGAATGATTTTTCAAGTTTCTATGGGTCTATGCCTATAGTTTTCCTTCTTCTGCAGTCTGGTCTTCACACGGTTGATTCTCATCGGATAACCACGTTTCCAACGATTAGCGAAGCAACAAAGAGTGGGGTACTTCTATGCTCCTTTAAATTGCCGTTCGATATTTTCCTGTGTTGCTGTTTAAAGTATTTCAGGCTTCCATTGATCTGATCTTTCTAACACTTCGGAAGAAAAGCTATTTCCTTTATTTTTGCGATGGAGTTATTAAAATCTTATTTATAGTTTAATATAAGGTACAGACGTGTTACAATAAAAGTAACATCATTTTCGGTTTCAGCGAGTTGATTTATACCAGAATCGAGTCTTCGAACGCGCCGAAATAACAGAAATAAAAAAAAGGATTTTTCACCCCTTTCACCCCCTTTAAGCAGCCCCAGAAGGTTTTCCCGGTGGGCAATTTTAACGGATTTTGGATTTGTTGTTCTGCGATTTTTTCTGAACATTTTAGTGTAAACAAAGCTTCCCAAAGGTCGAAAATGAAAAAAACCTATTTTTTGCCCCCTTCCACCCCCTTTAAGCAGCCCCAGAGGGTTTTCCCGGCGGGCGATTTTAGCGAATTTTGGATATGCTGTTCAGCGATTTTTTTTTAACATTTTAGCGTAAAAAAGCTTCCTAAATATCAAAAATGTAAATACTTAATTTTTCGCCCCCTTCCACCCCCTTTAAGCAGCCCCAGAAGGTTTTCCCGGCGGGCGATTTTAGCGGATTTTGGATATGTTGTTCAGCGATTCTTTTCTGAACATTTTGGTGTAAAAAAACCTTTTGTTGCAATTTTGTCCGGGTCGACCCACTTTCCTCCGTACTTTTACTGGACTAATAGGACAATTGGTGCAATACGATCACAATTGGGGAAAAAATAACTAAATACGCATCCCTATTCTTTCCTCCGGTAAAAAAAAAAAATAATACAAGATTCCACATTTTTGTAGATAGGAGCTTGAAACCTCTACATTAAGACTCTCTAAAATGCTTATCTAATGGTGCTCAAGGTAATCAATGATGCTAAATTTCCTCAATCTCGTAGCTTTTAATGGATTACATTAAACATAATTTTATATATTTGGAATCAGCATGAAAAGCCAATTATTTTGATGTATCTATTGTTGTCAAAATTTTGTTTTGTCGAGTTTCGACTACTATTGAGCCGAGTCACTACTTGCGTACAGCTGGTTACTACGAGCCGTTTGTTACGAATAAATCTTCTTTTTCATTTTTGCATTGAGGAGGGCTTAGCGGAAATCTTTACAGAATATCTCCTATGTTTTTTCGTTTTATTCTCTGGTTTAAAAATACCCTCGTCAGGTTTTGTCTTTTTGTTACTAGTTTTTGTTTTCTTTCTTCATTCTTGTCGTACGCCACTCCATAAAGGCTAGTAGGATAATTCATAAAAGCTAAGTAGAATAACGAAATGCTAACTCCAGTTCTTCTACTGAATTATATTTCAGCAACTTTAGCCACATGAAAAATAGATGAGAATCAATTCTAAACTTGCATTAAGGTGTCAATAAACTAAAGTAATATATTTCTATCTATCCAAGTAAGTCCTTTTGGACAAGCATATACAGGTTTCATTGCCTAAAAACTTTTGCCAACTGGTTTCCAAATATACATATATCCAAGATATTTGGCATAGCTGTCCTTGCGTAGGTTGATTCTACTATCAAAATTTGCAATTTTCTTCATATCAAGTTTGCTAGGCGCGGCTTTTCTTTAATTTAAAATTGACGAGTGTGAGATGAAGGTTGAACATACTGTGATTCGGCCTCCTTGCTGTGTCAGAGCTTATTATGAGAACAAAGCTGATATGTATTAAAAGAATGATTAATTAGAAAATGTATGTTAATTTTTGCTTATATGAATATTTCCACTGGAGCAAATGACTTTGACCTCGGAGTTGGGCTTGGGTTGAACGATGCCTAGAACATTCACTCCGAAATTTTTTAGTTCTGCTTTACAGTTTTTAAAATATATTCTGCATTTTTTCACATTTTTGCTCATAACTTTGATTTTCGATCCTTAGATCTTAATTACCGATATGTGAACTTCTACTTTGATATTTAACTGAACAAAATTGAAAACATTAAGATTTAGGTTGAATATCAGAAATAAAGTGACTTTTTCTTCTTCTTTTTTAGCGAAATTCATGGCACCAGGCCGCTATAAATTTAGGGCTGAGTAACACAGTAGAGGCTTTTGCTGAATTTCCTTTTAAAGGAATCAATACACAAATTATCAAGAGTAATATCCTTCGAGAGGCTATTATAAATTACGGTGCAGTGTCTCCCAATGCTGTTCTTCAAGTACTCAATCCGTGGTGTCTCTTCATGTAGGAAGACTACTATGGCTTCACCAGGGGCTGAACCAGGATTTTTTTAGGGGGGGGGGGGGGGCGCAAAATAGGTTGATCCGATAAACTTGTGTTAGAAGCAAGTTTAATTAACGCAAGCTTGCGTTAATTAAGTAAATTACACTACTTTAGACTACGTTAGGGGGGACGCCCCCGTTGCCCCCTGGATCCGCCAATGGACCTTACCAAGTTTCCGCATGTTTGCCCTATTGGCTTGGCAAACGATAAAACAGGTAGAAATAGCCAGTCACAGAAAGAATGATGTATGTACCATTGTACCAAATTAGAAAATAGACACTGACGGTGCGTCTAATCTCTTATTTAAAAGTTATAAGAATATCAAATCAAAGTGGTGTCGGCAGGGTTCTAGGAGCCCCTGAAAAACAAACTGGTAGCCTAATCATGTTAATGTTCTAACTCAGCCTTTCCTCAAGCTACATGTAGAAAAAATGTGCATACCTAATTTAATGTTTCCTCTTTAATGTGCGGAAAGAAAACGAACGCCATGAATTTGTAACAGATATTTAAAAGAAAACACAGTAATTATTATCGTTGTTGATGCTTCGCTGGGTCTTCAAGAATGTAAATTTGATTGTTTTCAGTATTTTTTTTCCATTAAGATTTAAATTCTAAACGTCTTTGGCTTGTCGCACAATTTTCATCTAGGTACAACTATCCAGGATAAATTATGCATTCGTAATTCATTCACTCTGGAAGCAATTTTCCGGGAGTCAGGCCAGGATTTACGCATAGACTCACTAGGCCCAGGCCTAGGGTCACCCAATGCCAAGGGGCACAAAAAAACAAACGAGTGATTTTTTTTTTCTTAACAAAAACTGGACTGAAGTGATTTATCGTTAAAGCGCCGAGTGCACTTTGCTGCTGCGCTGCTTGTTCACAGGAAAATGATTTGAAAACAACACAGGAATTCCTTAGCCGATTATAAACTGTCAGATGTCTCCCAAGAATGACAGCTCAGAGCTCGGTATCACCTCTCTCTTGCATTACTTTTGGTTCATTACTCATCAGTTGCCTCCTGTTCAGGGCTTCCACTATCCCCGAATTTTCGGGGATTTCCCCGTAAATCTCCGTGTCTCCCCGATAAAAAAAAAAAAAAAAATGCTTGGGCCTAGGGGTACCAAAGATTTAAATCTGGCCCTGCTGGGAGTGCAGTCTTCTAGATATGTCAGAAAATCATCTTCTTGTTCTTAGCTTTTAGGATGTAGCATGGGTTGTTCCTTCAATCTAAATTTTAATATTACAGTCATGGAAACACAGGCGTTCCTTTGTGGGTGGGAGACCGAAACAAATTCAGCTATATAATTTTTCTGAAAACTGTATCGACCGATACCAAAAATTCAATAAAATTGTGGTTGGATCAGTAAAAATGTAATGATCATAGAAAAAAACCCTTAAAAATCGTTAAAGTCATGGGGTTTCACACTGAATTTTAGGGACTCGACCATTTATATATCCTGGTCAAGCACACTCCCGTGAGGGCTCTACTACCCCTACCTATTTGTGACGACTCTGTACGCAGTAAATGTATAATAAGATAATGGACTATTCACGGTGAGAGCATGATCATCTTTCTTTCAGTTAATACCCTTCTCGATATAAAAAATCCTAAAGATACCCAAAGCACTGACCTTATTACCCTTAACGTTTGTGTTACAGTATTTTTCAATTTTTAAGCAATATTTCTGTTCCTTTGCAAGAGCTTAAACTTACTTTATGATTACTAAGATTTAAGGTTATGAATTTTAGCTACAAAGCGGGCCTAATATTAGCCTAGGGGCCTCAGTAAATCATAACAACGAGTTAAAAAAAATTACTTACCTCATTCAACTCAGGGGGAAGACAGACTGGCTTCAAATACCATAACATAGATGCAATACAAATTATATTAATTCCTGATAAAATAACGTTCCACAAGAATGTATCAAATGCACATAGAATGAAATATCCCCATAGAGAGAAAAACACACAACCAGTGGCAACCATAAACCTCAAGTATAATAAACCATAAATTGAATTCGGTGCAAGGTATGAAAATAATAGAAAAATATTCGCAATATGAAAAAAGTAGTGACTCAATGGACCCCATTCGTCACAAGGGGTACTTCTAGACCAGAACATTGGTTCCCACCATTCAGGGACGCTTGTATTTTGTGTGAAGTTTATCTTTGGAATTGGACCAAAGGGATCTTCCTCAATATCATCCATATCGTTAGTTCTATTATTTTCTAATGCATCCAGAAATTTCTTTGCTTCATCTTTATTATCCAAAATGTCAGTTAGATCTATACCTCCCCCTGGCCCGTCTTTGTGATTCTCATTATAGTCTACATCAGAATATCCGTCTTCATAATCTGAAGTACTCTCACTTTCCTCATATTGGCCAGAAGCACAGTAGATAAACCATAGAATAATAAATAACCTCATTTTTCAATCTAATCGATTTATGATCTCATTTTTAAGTCCGCACAGATTGGATGCAAAACATCTTCTGAAGGATTCTTGCCGCCTTTGCTTTTGCAAGGCCAGCGGCTGGATCAATGCAATTCTCTTCTGGAAACTATGATACCGTCGTCATTACCAGGAGTAGTCATGAGGGACATTTCCAAAAGGGTGTATCAGTGTATGCTTCAATTTAACATTATAAATGTTATCTTACAATAGCATATTAATACGAGATTTGGAAAGCTGTTTTATATATAAACTCTCTTTTGACACTGTTTTAATTTAAAAGAAAAAAAAATCGTATATATTTTTCCACTTCCAGAAAAACAACCATTTTCATATGAAAAATGAAGTGAAATCTTTATTTCAAATATCTCTTTGGTGAAAACGTATAGATCTTGATAAACCAAATCGTAAATCATATTGATTTAATCAATTAGATGTAGCAATCCTTATGGGGAGAACCAGGACGGTGTAGCCTCCCGAGATTTACAAAACATATAAAATATCCAAAAAATATGAACATTTCCAATATTGGCTTAAAAATTAAGTTTTCATTGTTTTTAACCCTCAACAATTTATATATATATATATATATATATATATATATATATATATATATATATATATATATATATATATATATATATATATATATATATATATACATATATATATATATATATATATATATATATATATATATATATATATATATATATATATATATATATATATATATATATATATATATATATATATATATATATATATATATATATATATATATATATATATATATATATATATATATATATATATATATATATATATATATATATATATATATATATATATATATATATATATATATATCACTGATCAACGAAAATGAAGAACAAAGAAATATGCGGTTAGAATACTTGCGACAACGACTATTGCAACGAGTCAAAATTGAAAGTGGAGAAAAAAAAATATTCGGTTAGAAGATAAGCGACACCGAAAATTGAAACAATTCAAAAACAAAAGTGAAGAACAAAGAAATTTGCGGTTACAAGATATCCGAATACAAGGAGCAGAACGAATTAAAAATGAAAGAAAAGAAAAAAGCAATATGCGGTGAAAAGATCGGGTATCAAAAGGACGTATCTCCATAATTATAAATTTTCAGAAGAGAATAAAGCTTCACAATTTTTTTTATTTACCCTCCGATAACCCTGAAACAAAAACGGATGGATTTGTATTGATTTTACATATTGATCCGTCTTTGCTTTACGGTTATCAGAGGCAAAATAAAAAAGTTTTGAGGTATTTTTTTGCTCTTCTGATAATTTACAGTTATGCAGATACGTCATTTTGATACCCAACTGATGATAAACAAACCTGCCACGTGGCAAGTGCCAGGTTCCGGTAACGACATCTGCTCCATGATTCTTCAATTACGTATTAGCATAATTATCACTTTATTCTTTAGTTTTTAGTCATGAGGTGTCAAATCAGCAATTTTGATTTAATTAAGAATTTCTGGTGAAAATTCAATTCCTCCTCCCTGTTAATGGACCAAAGAATCATTTATTTTCTAGAATTCGTTTTCTTCTGAGAATTGTTGTGATTTCCACCTTCGCTTCTCCTCTAACCGCAGACTTCAATTACGACTTGGTGTAATTATCAGTGTCACTTTCTTCTAATTGTATATTTTGTAGTCCATTGTTTTCATTTTAGATTCGTTGTGACACTTATTTTCGCATGTCTTCTAGCCGTAGATACTGTTTGGGCTTCATTTTCGTGCACTATCACCTCAGAAATTTTTCCATATCTTTTGCTTTAGCTGTTCAGATTCATTCAAAATCATTTGTAATTTTGCATGACGTGATATATACTTAAATAAATCTTTCCCAGCTTTTCCGCAGTCGTTATATTTTTGTTGCTTAATTTGCGCTGTTATATAACTCAGTAACAGCCTTGAATGTTCCAATGCCTATGTCCTCTTAAATATTTAAAATATATATTTGCATTATCATCGCTTTAATCTTCAGTTCAAGTGAAAGCAATAAGAACGAACTGTACAAGTTTCCTCTGTTGGTCATATATATATATATATATATATATATATATATATATATATATATATATATATATATATATATATATATATATATATATATATATATATATATACGAGTCAAAATTGAAAGTGGAGGGAAAAAATAGTCGGTTAGAAGATAAGCGACAGCGAAAATTGAAAAAATTCAAAAACAAAGGTGAAGAACAAAGAAATTTGCGGTTACAAGATATTCGACAAGAAGGAGTAGAACGAATTAAAATGAAAGAAAATAAAAAAACAATATGCGGTGAAAAGATATGCCCCAGCAAGAATAAAGAAATACGTGGTTAGAAGATAAGTGGCAGCGAGAATTACAAATGACAGGGAGAATCAGAATATGTCAAAAAGGTTTTGGAAAATTTGCATCTTGAGATTTCGTTATCTTCAAAAATGATCTACATGCATCACGAATTTGAGAAATTTCACTCAGAGCTTTAATTTTGAAGGAAACCTCTTATGAGTGAGGTCATATTTACGAGCGCATTTCAAGAGAATAAAATACATCATTTCCCACCCAGGAGTGATCTTATCGTTTTTATATCTATGACGCATTCAAAATTACAAAAGAAACATAACCTAAGTATAAAATACTAAGTATAATGAGTACATTTACAAAAGGCGATTAAGCAGTTTAATAATGCGTAAAAGACAAATGAATAACTTTGACCATCAAATGTGGCAAAACCAATCGGAGCAGCTAAGGTAAAGGGTATGGAAAAAATGTCTTATGTAATCATCAACGAAAATGAAGAACAAAGAAATATAGGCTACAGTTAGAATACTTGCGCCAACGAAAACTGCAACGAGTCAAAAACAAAAGTGAAGAACAAAGAAAAAGCCGGTTAGACGATAAGTGACAACTAAAGTTAAAACAATTCAAAACAAAAGTGAAGAACAGAAAAATTTGCGGCTACAAGGCGTTCGACAACGAGGAGCAGAACGGATTAAAATGAAAATGAAAAAAAAAGCAATATGCGGTTAAAAGACATTCCGCAGCAAGAATAAAGAAATGTGTGGTCAGAAGATAAGTGGCAGCGAGAAAATACGAACATGTGAAAAATATTTATGAAAATTGGCATCTTGGGATTTATGTACCTACAAAAACGATAAAAATTGATCACAAGTTTGATAACTTTCGTTTAGAGCTTTAATTTTGAGAGAAGATCTTATGAGTGAGGTCATGGTTACTTGCACATTTCAAAAAAAATAAATGCATCATTTCCCATCCAAGAGTGATCGTCTCTTTTTTATATCCATGACGTATTCATAACAAAAGGAATATATCTAAGTATAAATACTAAGTGTAATAAGTCTATTTACAAAAGACGTTTAAGCAGTTAGTAATCCCTAGAGGACAAAGGAACAACCTAGACCATCAAATGTGGCAAAACCAATCCGAGTAGCTAAGGTAAAGGGTATTGAAAAAAATATCTTAAGTAACGATAAACGAAAATGAAGAGCAAAGAAATATACAATTAGAATAATTGCCTTAGCATATATTACAACGAGTCAAAACAAAAGTGAATAACAAAGAATATGCGGCTAGAAGACAAGCGGCAGCAAGAACTAAAACGAGCCAATGTAAAAGTGAAGAACAAAGAACTATGCGATTATTACAAGACATGCGACAACGATGAGCAAAACAAATTGAAATCAAAGTGGATAAAAAAGAAATATGTGACTAAAAGATATAACACAGGGATAACAAAGAAATATGCGGTTTGAAGCTACGCGGCGGCAAGAGTTACAAGCAACAGCGAGAATCAGAACTTGTCAAAAATGAAAGTGACAAGCTATTGGGAACCTTCAACGTTATATGCATTCCGGGGTGAGCCTTCAATTTTCCCGAGGATAGAGCAGCAAATAAAACCAACGAGAATCAATATGTCGTCAGTCGGGTATCAAAAGGACGTATCTCCATAATTGTAAATTTTCAGAAGAGATTAAAGCTTCCCAATTTTTTATTTACCCTCCGATAACCCTGAAACAAACACGGATGGATTTGTATTGATTTTACATATTGATCCGTCTTTATTTTACGGTTATCAGAGGAGAAACAAAAAAGTTGTGAGGTATTTCTTTGGTCTTCTGATAATTTACAGTTATGGAGATGCGTCATTTTGATACCCAACTGATGATAAACAAACCTGCCACGTGGCAAGTGCCAGGGTCCGGTAACGACATCTGCTCCATAGTTCTTTTTTTCTTAAAACTGGCATATAAGAGGTGGTTTTGTCGAACCTATGGTGATGGTATGACATAATGAAGAAGCGCATATTGTATGCAGTTAGAAGACAAGTGAAAATGAGAATCAAAATATACGAGCCTGCCGCGTGGCCGTTCCGGGACCCGGCCCATGATGTCAAGAAGAAGCTCACGTTGTCTCCGGTTGGAAGACACGCGACAACGAGAATCAACATATACAAGCCTGCCGCAAAGCCGTGCATGGACCCGGCCTCGAAATAAGCTACATAGTTTTTTTTTGTTTTTTAACTAGTATTTTGATATTTCTGGCCACTAGCGATCTAGACAGTTCACAACTTTAAGGCAGAATTTGGATTTTTCCAAGGGTGGCTGTGTCGAACCTATGGTGACACCATGACATCAAGAAGAGGCCGTGGTTAAAAGACAAGCGACAATGGGAATCAAGATATACGAGCCTGCCGCGTAGCCGTGCCGTCGTAGGCGTAGCCACCGTGCTCTTGTGCCCCGGTACTCGGTAGGTAGCAGGCTTGCATATATTTGGTTCTTCAATTACGTATTAGCATAATCATCACTTTATTCTTTAGTTTTAAGTCATGAGGTGTCAAATCGGCAATTTTGATTTAATTAAGAAATTCTGGTGAAAATTCAATTCCTCCTTCCTGTTAATGGACCAAAGAATCATTTATTCTCTAGAATACATTTTCTTCTGAGAATTGTTGTAATTTCCACCTTCGCTTCTCCTCTTACCGCAGACTTCAATTACGACTTGATGTAATTATCAGTGTCACTTTCTTCTAATTGCATATTTTTTAGTCCATTGTTTTCATTTTAGATTCGTTGTGACGCTTATTTTCGCATGTCTTCTAGCCGTGGATATTGTTTGGGCTTCATTTTCGTGCACTATCGCCTCAGAAATTTTTCCATATCTTTTGCTTTAGCTGTTCACATTCATTCAAAATCATTTGTAATTTTGCATGACGTCATATATACTTAAATAAATCTTTCCCAGCTTTTCCCCAGTCGTCATATTTTTGTTGCTTAAATTGCGCTGTTATATAACTCAGTAACAGCCTTGAATGTTCCAATGCCTATGTCTTAAATATTTAAAATATATATTGGCATTATCATCGCTTTAATCTTCAGTTCAAGTTGTACTGGGACAAATCAGAACATTCAGTTGAATTAAGGAATCATAAGGTGAATTAAATTTCTCCTTCCATATTTGAGACAAGACATGCCTTTTCCGGCGCTAGTCCCTCCCCTAAGTTAATGCTCGAGACCCGTATGTTTTCCCCTAAAAACAAAAAAAAAACCTTCCTGAAAATTTAAATTTTGTCTCCAAAGCCGTTCCCCGGATATTCTAGATATGTCGATTTAATAAACTGACAATACGTAGGGACTTTTAGTTTGCCTGCTATTTCACCGTGAACAGATTATCAAGTCTCTTGCCGTAAAGCCGATGATAAAACGAACGACGAAAAAAAAATTATAAAACCAAAAAAACAAAATTATGAATTTCTGATAAAACTGTCGATAAAACAGAATTATCGCTTTGAAAACCCTTGTTCGGGTCTTTTAGAACCTGCGTTCAACCATGGTATTTTGGAGCGTTCTAAATTTTAACAACCCGTTTCCAACACGTTTGGAAACCGTAGATGAAATCGTTTTGAAAAGTTTCGCTGGGTTGGACTTGGACACGGAGAACCTGATTTTTTTTTTGTTGAATCGGCTTAAAAAAACGCTCTAAGCCCTGTGCCTCAAAACTGGAATCAAAATTTTATCAGACTGATTAAAAAAAATCAACAAAAAAGCTGAAAATCATGTTCTTTTAATGGATAGTTTACTTTTGCGACAACACAATTGTAGGAACGGTTCATTTCTTGAACACTGTCAGTTCGCTCTACTGTATAAAAATAATATAACAGCAAGTTCACCGCAGATGATTTCTGGCTCTTTATTATTGGTGCGTACAAACAACACCTCCCACTTACTCTTTCATTAGCGGGTTAGTAAATTTAGTAATGTTAGTGTGGTCACTGTCACAGTCACTGAAAAATGGTTCGAAATTGTGTTATTCGTAACTGCAAAAGCAGAAAGAAACTTGGTGAGCCGGCGAAGTGGTTTGCAACTGTCCCATCTCACAGGTATGACTTAATTTATCTACAAATTAGGACTTAAACTATTATTTATAATAATTATTATTTATAAACTATTATTTATATATTAACTGGGAAACTGGCTGCGAGGAACAATTGAACAATTTATTATATTTTTTTTTTGCGTACAGGTGCATATTACGAAGTAAAATTTAAGAATCGGGAAATCGAGAGACATACCTGTCAAGGAAAATAAACTGGCAAGTAATTATTTTAGTTTTAGCAGTTTATATATTTGATTATCTCTTTTTTTGAACAAAGGGGCAAAATTTTTTAAAACTTGTGTTTGATTATCTCCTTAATGAGCTCCTCAGTACTACAGACAATAAAAATCAAACCAATATCAATAAACATATGTGAAAAGTGGAAGTGACTATATTTAATTTAGCTGCAAGTCTACATTCATGCCCACCACGTAATTTCCTTTTGAGAAAGAATTGATAAAACTTTGGAACTAAAATATCAAAGCGAAATGCAAAGCGCCAAATTTCATAATCAAATGTCATCACGTTATGGCATTGTTCAAATAAAACTTATTTTTAACTTGATTATCGTTGTAAATTCATTCTTTGTTTTTCTTTCCATTCTTAAACCAATGTTATATTTACCAATGTTTTATATAAATTTATATGCAGTGTTACAGCCATACCAATTATTCTCCTTTCCTTTTTTATTCTTTAATAATAATTTCTGGTCGTTTTTGAGTTTGAGTATTCTGGACTTTAATTAAAATTTTTTTTTTCATGCAAAATTTTTTTTCATGGGTATTTAGTTTTCAGGTTTGCTAAATTCAAAAATACAGATGAATCAGGTAAATTTTATGAAAAGGATAAGACATTCATTGGAAAATTGGTATATGTTTCTTAAGGCTATGGAAAATACATTAAATGTTACCACAGATATAAAAAAAAAATATCCAATGAACCGAGACCGACTGTTACCGATACATTAAATTTTTGTTTTACCTCTCTTGACCTTCCAGTAATAGTAAGTTAATCACTTCATGTTCAGTAACAGATGTCATTTAAACATCTCAAACATTAAGTTTAAGTTATCAAACTATGCACCGTCAAATCTTCGCCCGTTTCACCATCTTATTTCGGAATTCAACTAATTTTTAACGTATTTTTTGTCTTTTCATGATTTTTCTTTCTTTTTATAACTCTACTTTTTTGAACTAGTTGGTAAAAAAAAAATTAATCTTAATACTATTGCTTATGCAAAATAAACCGTTAATATAGATATTTAAAGCTTCATTACACCAAATTTATTCATTCGAGGGTTCACAGAATTTAAATGCAAAGATTAAAAGTAGATATATTACACAGTGAAACACTTGATTCAAAGTGTTTCAAAGTATATTATATATTTATGTAATGTTTTTAATAGTTTTTTTTTATGCTGAATTGATTTTGTTACCTTCAAAGTGAGCTTGTCGTATCTCCTGAGTGCACATTTTATCACATTTGCACTGAATGTCTAGGCGTCAAATATGAGAAGGTAATTAAGTATACTTCTCTCCTAGAATTGGCTTTGTCAATCAATAAAAAAAAGATCGAGTGCATAAAATATGCCACTTAGAACCGTGATTGGGGTGAATTTTAACTTTGCCATTAATCCCACAATTTTGACGACTAATAACGATATCGTCGAAACGTCAGCTCATTTCGGTAAAAAAGGCGGTAATAATAGAAAAGATGTTTTTTTCATAGCATAGAGAGTCCATGGCTTTTAACAACATAGATGTCAAACTGATATAAGTTATAATTGCGTAAATGAAAAAAGTTGGTGAACTACTTTTTAGTCCATTCTAAAAACGAGTGTAAAATAAAATCTCTTAAAGAAAAATAAAAGTCTTTTCTAAGACTAAAAAATCCTTAGGCTTCTTCAAGACTGAAATATGTCTTATATAATATTCGAACCTATGTTTTCACAGCCGCAAGCAAGCATTCTCACCCCTGCACTATCAAGTTTTGTTTAATAGTGTCCGTTGTAAGTTTTCCTGTGCCCAATCACCTGCTTATATTATTTTATTTACAAAAAGGGGGTATAAAAGAGTATTGGTTTTGATTGCTATTATTGCACTGTCATCATAAAGTATCGTGGCAAAATTAATATCTTAATCCGTAGATTCAGGCACAAGAAGACGGTTACTGGACAAACACACCCACGGACAATTGCACCTAAATGGCAGGAGCTACCTGTGTGTTGGGTTTAATATGAACTGATTGCCATAGTTTTGTCCAATTAACGGTTATGCTACTAAAATCTCAATCTTGGTCGGTAAAAATGCTCGGCACAAATGCCTAGATGGTCGATAAAATCTGTTTTCTGGTCCACTATATTTTGGTCCTTGTTTGTATGATTCAAGTGACCCTTAATCACGGTAATTGTGCCAATGCTTGTAGTATTTCTAACACTGCTCTCGTCATCTTGACCGCTTTTGGGAAACCCAAAATATCCAGAACAAACACTGGGTTCCCTGATTTTTTTTTTTTTTTTTTGATTTGCTGTTGTAAAACGATCCGAATGTAACCAAACTTTGGACGGACGATTCTAACATCCATCAAAAACCAACATTTGTTGTAGAATTTCGAAAAGATAGAACTGTAAATTTGGTGGGATAGTGGATGGTTGTCCCTTCTTGGAATTAAATACAAAACAGGTTTTTTTTTTTAACTGAAAGTAATAAGCAACATTAAAACTCAAAGGGCTGCCGACTCCTCAATACCTTGCTCTTTACGCTGTTCGTCTTAATTTCTGTTCGTTTTGAGTTTTAATGTTGCTCCTTACTTTCAGTTAAAAAAACTTGTTTTTATTATTTAATTTCTGTTCGTTTTTCAAATAATGCAGGTAAATCTGACTCACCCTCCATGAAATGTACCCGCCCTCATGGGAAACTCCTCAATGAAAATTTCATCCTACGTAAATTACATCCCCCCCCCTTCAAGTTCCCTCCAGACAGTTCCATTCTCGCTGAAAATCCCCCTCCCCATAAAATTTCTTACGGATGATTCAGCCTGAAAAATTATTCTTCGCTTATTTTCTTTTAAAAAAGACTTTAATATCTAAGTGGTTTCTCGATCACTCCAGAAATGCCCCCTTCCACGGAAATATGTTCCGGAAACCATAACATACGAAAATAACCCCGGACAGTCTCCCCATGCAAAATTGAGTTGGCAAAGAGAATTTAAGACAATTAAAAATAATTTCGTAAAAGAATTCTGTTAAATCACCCCGGTGTAAAATTTTCCCTGGAGAATTCACCCCCCCCCCCCGGTAATTTCCTCCGGCAACTTTGCTGACAGATCTTTAATTAATAGCTGAAATGCTGAAAACCAACCATATTGTAAGTGTTCAAGAGCACTTTGCCCTTCCATTATCTGTGAATCAGTTAGACACTTTTCAGTCTCATTTGATGTATGCTGTTCCTGCTGAGCGCAAGCAGGCCCTTGGTCGACCCCCTGATGGACTTGTAACTTATGTTCGGAGAGATATTGAGTCAAAGATTTTATTCT
The DNA here is from genome assembly GCA_027921565.1 of Artemia sinica. Classification (NCBI taxonomy): domain Eukaryota; kingdom Metazoa; phylum Arthropoda; class Branchiopoda; order Anostraca; family Artemiidae; genus Artemia; species Artemia sinica. The sequence goes on along the minus strand of CM051274.1, from coordinate 27,849,234 downwards.
TAACGCAAAATATCCTTGCAGTGCAAGTAGGCGGTAATTTAGTAGTAATTAACGTGTATCTGCCGACAAATTACCGAGATGACCATTCAGATTCGCTTTTTGCCAGAAGTATTGCTAAACTATCAGAGTGCCTTCTCCTAGCTAAACGTAGGAAACTCCCCACAGTTATTTCAGGTGATTTTAATTGCTCATTGAGTGCTAATGTCAACATATTTGTTGGTATTGAATCTAGTGTTCGGGAAAATATGATTTACGGTTTACTTGACGACTCGTCTATCGTGTCAGGCAAAACACAAAAATTCACATACATACATAGCACAGGTTCCACACCTGATCTTGACCATGTGATTTGTTCAAAACAGCTTTCCCCCTCTCAAGTGCGCGTCTTTGATACTCCCTTTTCTTCGGACCACTTCCCAATAGAATTGAATACAGCACCTCCCTCTTCGAGCACTCGCCAAACTAGTCTAAAAGTAAGATCGCAAAAATGGGTAGAGCTTACGGATTGGAATAAAAAGGATCCCTACCTTTACAATCACGTATGTGATAGCATTATATCAAAAATAAAAGTTCCATATAATCTGTTAATACAATCCTCTCCTAGCCGCGAAAAGGAAGTGTGAATTCAGCTGAACACGTACACTGCTCAGTTATCACATGCACTTCATCTACTAAGGAAGCAGCAGTGCCAAAACGAAAAATCAAAACAGGAACGCAAGTAAAGGGGTGGTCAGAAAATGCGGCTTTAGCTGATGCGTGTGATAAGGCTAAATTCTGGCTCTCTATATGGAAAGATTGTGGATGTCCACGAACCGGAATAGTAAATGAAATCCGGCTTCGCCCCAAACGTAAATTTGCCAAAGAGCTAGCTAACCATCGCGCAGAAATTATTTGTAAGTCATCGGAAATTGCTCTACGAAACCCCAATAATATTTGAAGGTCCTTGCAAGATAAAAAACCAGTCACTGATGCATCGTCAATCCCCTTAGAATCATGGAAAGCACACTATGAACAAGAGTTTTCACTCCCGTGCCCAGAAAAAGCACAAAATTCAAATATAATCTCAATAATCAAAGATCACATACAAGTCGTACCGATCGTGTTGTATCAGTTTCTGACATTTGGAACGCCCTCCGTCATCTTAAAAAAAGAAATCACAAGGTATTGACAAAAATTCTGCAGTCCACCTACAAAACCCGTCGTTTCTGCTTATTGAACATTTAACCCTCTTATTCCAGATGATTTTTGTACAAAGTATTGTTCCTAGTACGTTCTGCGTCGGAAGTCTTACACCGGTACCAAAAAAGGGAAAGCCTCCTGGGGAATGCACATCATTTTGACCTGTAACAGTATCTGTCACTTTTTGCAAGATATTCGAACTTTTGACTATTGAGGAAATTAATACGAAAAGATACACACCGCCTTTCCAGTTCTGTTTCCAGCCTGGGCTTGGATGTGGACATGCTTTAAGTGCGGTAGTTTCAGTACTATTGGATGCCAGAAATTCTGGCGAATCTGTCGCTCTTGGCATACATGATATACGACGAGCTTTTGACTCATTAATACACGAACAGATTGTACTTGAAATGGCAAAGCGCGGCGTTCAATATGACACACTCTTACCCCTGAGAGATATGTACGAAAACCTCGAGGCCGAAATCAAGATCAAGTATGAGAAGCAAACATATTCTGTTGGAATCCCAATAAAGAAGGGTGCTCGTCAAGGCGCACCTAATTCTGCTCCAGCTTTCAATATTAGCGTGATTCCTGCACAAGAAAATTATCTAAAATCTTGCATTTCTAAAAGTATAGATCTTTCCTTAGTTTGCATTGCTGATGACCTATTAAACATTGCCCATGAACTTGGAAGAGTTGAAGAAAATTTTAAAATTTTTGAAAGAGAGTAAGCAGCTATTGGTCTTGAATTGAACGCTTCGAAGTCGAAAGTGCTATTGTTCAACTGGCCTAAAACGCTGAAGCCCGAATCCATGACGCTCGGGAACACTAACATAGCACCAGCTGACCATATTACATATTTAGGGCTACCCGTTGGCCAGACAAGTAGGGAAGCCCTAACGACTCCAGGGCTAACACCGTGCTGCCATCTACAATTGAGTCTAACGCTGGGCTAACATAATTTATTCAAGGATTATTGATCGAGTCTAATGGGTCAATGACCCCATTATCAAGGTCGATTTATTTGTTGTTTTTAGGTGTAATGGTTCTGGCACGAAGTTTGCACATGCACATTGAATTCTAACGGGAACAATGTATTGATCAACAAGAGGGGAGAGAATTTCTGAGAAATTGATTTGCATAATCGAGGGAAACTAGATTTCTGAGAAATTGATTACATAATCGGCGGAGAATTATTGATTCTAATGGATGTCAACATAAGTTCACATCAACAATTGATGGATGTTTCTTGGATGTCAACATCCGGTTGGAATACTATGATAACAAGGTGACATCATCAGATAAGTAAATTTCCATATTGGAATATTCTTATGAGAGAGTTGACAATACAGACAGGAAAAGATAACTGATTGACACAATTTCTCCATGATACAAGATAAATTTGACAGCAGAATCTAAAATGGTAAACCATCTGAGGGAATGCTAACTCCTATTAAGAGATACATTTTATTTTTTTATTTGGGCCATTCTCGACTGTGGTCGCTATCATTTGAATAGTGTTATAAGGTCCCCTACCCCAACCCCAAAGGGCCCAAAAGGCCCCCGGGCCCCCAAAGGCCATCCGGACCCGCAAAGGCCCCCCGGGCCCGCAAAGGCCCCCGGACCCCCAAAGGCCCTCAAAGGTCCCCTGGGCCCCCAAAGGCACCCCGGGCGCTCCAAAGGCCCCTTGGACCCCAAAGGTCCCCGGGGCCCCCAAAGGGCCCCGGGCCCCCAAAGCCCCCCCCTCCAGGCCCAGCCTTCCCAGAGCCCCCAAAAGTCCTCCTCATCCCGGGCCCCCTCCCCCATCCTAATATCCCCTCCTCTCCTCCCCCTCCCCCAGGGCTGGTGTTTGCAAGTCCAAGAATTTGTCTTTGTTGGTTTGTATGTCTAAAGTGCCTGTCTTTCTCTGTTTGTATGTCTGAATTTATTTGCTTCTATGCCTGGGTTGGTGTTTGCAAGTCCAAGAATTTGTCTTTGTTGGTTTGTATGTATAAAGTACCTGTCTTTCTCTGTTTGTATGCCTGAATCTAGTTGTATGTATGTCTGGGTTGGTGTTTGCAAGTGCAAGAACTTGTCTTTACTGGATTGTATGTCTAAACTGCCTATCTTTCTCTATTTGTATGTCTGAATGTATTTGTTTGTATGTCAAGAATTTTTCTTTGGTGGTTTGAGTGTCTAAAGTGCCTGTCTTTCTCTGTTTGTATGTCTGATTCTATTTGTTTGTATGTTTGGGTTAGTGTTTGCAAGTCCAAGAATTTGTCTTTGTTGGTTTGAGTGTCTAAACTGCCTGTCTTTCTCTGTTTGTATCTCTGAATCGATTTGTTTGCATGTCTGGGTTGGTGTTTGCAAGTCCAAGAATTTGTCTTTGTTGGTTTGAATGTCTAAAGTGCCTATCTTTCTGTGTTTGTACGTCTGAATCTGTTTGTTTGCATGTCTGGGTTGGTGTTTGCAAGTCCAAGAATTTTTCTTTGATGGTTTGAATGCCTAAAGTGCCTGCCTTTCTCTATTTGTATATCTGAATCTATTTGTTTGCATGTCTGGGTTGGTGTTTACAAGTCCAAGAATTTGTCTTTGTTGGTTTGAATGCCTAAAGTACCTGTCTTCCTCTGTTTGTATGCCTGAATCTATTTGTTTGTATGTCTGGGTTTGTGTTTGCAAGTGCAAGAATTTGTCTTTGCTGGATTGTGTGTCTAAAGTGCCTGTCTTTCTCTGTTTGTATGTCTGAATGTATTTGTTTTTATGTCTGGGTTGGTGTTTGCAAGTCCAAGAATTTGTCTTTGTTGGTTTGAGTGTCTAAAGTGCCCGTCTTTCTCGGTGTGTATGTCTGAATCTATTTGTTTGTATGTTTGGGTTGGTGTTTGCAAGTGCAAGAATTTGTCTTTGTTGGTTTGAGTGTCTAAACTGCCTGTCTTTCTCTGTTTGTATGTCTGAATGTATTTGTTTACATGTGTGGGTTGGTGTTTGCAAGTCCAAGAATTTGTCTTTGTTGGTTTGAGTGTCTAAAGTGCCCGTCTTTCTCGGTGTGTATGTCTGAATCTATTTGTTTGTATGTTTGGGTTGGTGTTTGCAAGTGCAAGAATTTGTCTTTGTTGGTTTGAGTGTCTAAACTGCCTGTCTTTCTCTGTTTGTATGTCTGAATGTATTTGTTTACATGTGTGGGTTGGTGTTTGCAAGTCCAAAAATTTGTCGTTGTTGGTTTGAATGTCTAAAGTGCCTGTCTTTCTCTGTTTGTATGTGTGAATCTATTTGTTTGTATGTCTGGGTTGGTGTTTGCAAGCCCTAGAATTTGTCATTGTTGTTTTGAATGTCTAAAGTGTCTGTCTTTCTCTGTTTGTATGTCTGAATCTACTTGTTTGCATGTCTGGGTTGGTGTTTGCAAGTCCAAGAATTTGTCTTTGTTGGTTTGAATGTCTAAAGTGCCTCTCTTTCTCGGTGTGTATGTCTGAATCTATTTGTTTGTATGTTTGGGTTGGTGTTTGCAAGTGCAAGAATTTGTCTTTGTTGGTTTGAGTGTCTAAACTGCCTGTCTTTCTCTGTTTGTATGTCTGAATGTATTTGTTTACATGTGCGGGTTGGTGTTTGCAAGTCCAAAAATTTGTCTTTGTTGGTTTGAATGTCTAAAGTGCCTATCTTTCTCTGTTTGTATGTGTGAATCTATTTGTTTGTATGTCTGGGTTGGTGTTTGCAAGCCCCAGAATTTGTCATTGTTGTTTTGAATGTCTAAAGTGTCTGTCTTTCTCTGTTTGTATGTCTGAATCTACTTGTTTGCATGTCTGGGTTGGTGTTTGCAAGTCCAAGAATTTGTCTTTGTTGGTTTGAATGTCTAAAGTGCCTCTCTTTCTCTGTTTGCATGTCTGAATGTATTTGTTTGCATTTCTGGGTTGGTGTTTACAGGTCCCAGAATTTGTCTTTGTTGGTTTGAATGTCTAAAGTGTCTGTCTTTCTCTGTTTGTATATCTGAATCTATTTGTTTGCATGTTTGAGTTGGTGTCTGCAAGTCCAAGAATTTGTCTTTGTTGGTTTGAATGTCTAAAGTGTCTATCTTTCTCTGTTTGAATGCCTTAATCTATTTGTTTGTATGTCTGGGATGGTGTTTGCAAGTGCAAGAATTTGTCATTGCTGGATTGTATGTCTAACGGACCTGTCTTTCTCTGTTTGTATGTCTGAATGTATTTTTTTGCATGACTGGGTTGGTGTTTGCAGGTCCCAGAATTTGTCTTTGTTGGTTTGAATGTCTAAAGTGCCTGTCTTTCTCTGTTTGTATGTCTGAATGTATTTTTTTGCATGACTGGGTTGGTGTTTGCAGGTCCCAGAATTTGTCTTTGTTGGTTTGAATGTCTAAAGTGCCTGTCTTTCTCTTTTTCTATGTCTGAACCTATTTGTTTACATGTCTGGGTTGGTGATTTTAAGTCCAAGATTTTGTCTTTGTTGGTTTGAATGTCTAAAGTGCCTGTTATTCTCTGTTCGTATGTTGTAGTCTATTTGTTTGCATGTCTTGGTTGGTGTTTGCAAGTTCAAGAATTTATCTTTGTTGGTTTGAATGCCTAAAGTGCCTGCCTATCTCTGTTTGTATGACTGAATCTATTTGTTTACATGTCTGGGTTGGTGTTTTTAAGTCCAAGAATTTGTCTTTGTTGGTTTGAATGTCTAAAGTGCATGTCTTTCTCTGTTCGTATGTCTGAGTCTATTTGTTTGCATGTTTGGGTTAGTGTTTGCAAGTCCAAGAATTTGTCTTTGTTGCTCTGAATGTCTAAAATGCCTGTCTTTCTCTGTTTTTATGTCTGAATTTATTTGTTTGCATGTCTGGGTTGGTGTTTGCCACTCCAAGAATTTGTCCTTGTTGGTTTGAATACCTAAAGTGCCTGTCTTTCTCTGTTTGTATGTCTGAATCTATTTGTTTGCATGACTGGGTTGGTGTTTGCAAGTCCAAGAATTTGTTTTTGCTGGATTGTATGTCTAAAGTAGCTGTCTTTCTCTGTTTGTATGTTTGTTGGTTTGAATGTCTAAATTGTCTATCTTTCTCTGTTTGAATGCCTGAATCTATTTGTTTGTATGTCTGGGATGGTGTTTGCAAGTGCAAGAATTTGTCATTGCTGGATTGTATTTCTAGTGGACCTATCTTTCTCTGTTTGTATGTCTGAATGTATTTTTTTGCATGACTGGGTTGGTGTTTGCAGGTCCCAGAATTTGTCTTTGTTGGTTTAAATGTCTAAAGTGCCTGTCTTTCTCTGTTTGTATGTCTGAATGTATTTTTTTGCATGACTGGGTTGGTGTTTGCAGGTCCCAGACTTTGTCTTTGTTGGTTTGAATGTCTAAAGTGCCTGTCTTTCTCTTTTATATGTCTGAACCTATTTGTTTACATGTCTGGGTTTGTGATTTTAAGTCCAAGAATTTGTCTTTGTTGGTTTGAATGTCTAAAGTTCCTGTTATTCTCTGTTTGTATGTCTGAATCTATTTGTTTGCATGTCTGGGTTGGCATTTGCACGTCCAAGAATTTGTCTTTGTTGGTTTGAATGTCTAAAGTGCCTTTCTTTCTCTGTTTGTATATTTGAATCTAGTTGTTTGCATGTCTGGGTTGATGTTTGCAAGTCCAAGAATTTGTCTTTGTTGGTTTGAATGTCTAAAGTGTCTGTCTTTATCTGTTTGTATGTCTGAATCTATTTGTTTGCATGTCTGGTTTGGTGTTTGCAAGTCCAAGAATTTGTCTTTGTTGGTTTGAATGTCTAAAGTGCCTGCCTTTCTCTGTTTGTATGACTGAATCTATTTGTTGGCCTGTCTGGGTTGGTGTTTGCAAGTCCAAGAATTTGTCTTTGTTGGTTTGAATGTCTAAAGTTCCTGTCTTTCTCTGATTGTATGTCTGAATCTATTTGTTTGCGTGTCTGGGTTGGTGTTTGCAAGTCCAAAAATTTGTCTTTGTTGATTTGAATGTCTAAAGTTTATGTTTTTCTCTGTTTGTATGTTGGAATCTATTTGTTTGCATGTCTTGTTTGGTTTTTGCAAGTCCAAGAATTTGTCTTTTTTGGGTTGAATGCCTAAAGTGCCGGGCTTTCTCTGTTTGTATATCTGAATCTATTTGTTTGCATGTCTTGGTTGGTGTTTGCAAGTTCAAGAATTTATCTTTGTTGGTTTGAATGCCTAAAGTGCTTGCCTTTCTCTGTTTGTATGACTGAATCTATTTGTTAACATGTCTGGGTTGGTGTTTGCAAGTCCAAGAATTTGTCTTTGTTGGTTTGAATGTCTAAAGTTCCTGTCTTTCTCTGTTTGTATGTCTGAATCTATTTGTTTGCGTGTCTGGGTTGGTGTTTGCAAGTCCAAGAATTTGTCTTTGTTGCTCTGAATGTCTAAAATGCCTGTCTTTCTCTGTTTGTATGTCTGAATTTATTGTTTGCATGTCTGGGTTGGTGTTTGCCACTCCAAGAATTTGTCCTTGTTGGTTTGAATGCCTAAAGTGCCTGCCTTTCTCTGTTTATATATCTGAATCTATTTGTTTGCACGTCTGGCTTGATGTTTGCAATTCCAAGAATTTGTCTTTGTTGGTTTGAATGCCTAAAGTGCCTGCCTTTCTCTGTTTGTATGACTGAATCTATTTGTTTACATGTCTGGATTGGTGTTTTTAAGTCCAAGAATTTGTCTTTGTTGGTGTGAATGTCTAAAGTGCCAGTCCTTCTCTGTTTATATGTCTGAATCTATTTGTTTGCATGTTTGGGTTGATGTTTGCAACTCCAAGAATTTGTCTTTGTTGGTTTGAATGCCTAAAGTGCCTACCTTTCTCTGTTTGTATGTCTGAATCTATTTGTTTGAATGTCTGGGTTGGTGTTTGCAAGTCCAAGAATTCGTCTTTGATGGTTTGAATGTCTAAAGTAAAAAGGCTTTCTCTGTTTGTATGACTGAATCTTTTTGTTTGCATGTCTGGGTTGATGTTCGCAAGTCCAAGAACTCGTCTTTGTTGCTTTGAATGTCTAAAGTGTCTGTCTTTCTCTTTTTGTATGTCTGAATCTATTCATAATGGATTGAATTGCATTCATAAATGCGCGGAAAGATGCAGTTCGAGCGATTCGGCAGTCCCGGGTTCAGTATAAGGAGAAATTTGCCACCAAGCTTCAACTTGCTTCGGCAAAGAGTTGGTGGAAAATTGTCAAGGAGGCTTTACCGTCGTCCAAGAGGACCGCAATTCCTTCTCTCCAGAGTAACGGGACAGTGGTACAAGATCCACAGACAAAGGTTGAAGCTCTTGCTAAGGCTTTTGCCGAATTCTCGAATCTAGACGATGACGGTAGAGAAGTGCCAAAATTCTCCGACCGAACCGACACTGTCCTGGAACGCGTGAATTTTTCTGCTCCCAAGATCCTTCGCATTCTGCAACATCTGGATATGACCAAAGCCACGGGTCCTGACAACATACCAAATGTTGTCCTCAAGTCCTACAGTGCCAAACTAGCTGGACCCTTGTCATTGCTTTTCCGGCTGTGCTTTTTCTCCGGAACCTTCCAACGAACATGGAAGTCCGCCCATGTTATACCTACTCTAAAGTCAGAAGACGATCCAAAACAACAATGACATATTCTGGGGCTTGCAAACACCAACCCAGACATACAAACAAATAGATTCACACATACAAACAGAGAAAGACAGGCGCTCTAGACATTCAAACCAACAAAGAACAAATTCTTGGACTTGCAAACACCAACCCACACATGTAAACAAATACATTCAGACATACAAACAGAGAAAGACAGGCAGTTTAGACACTCAAACCAACAAAGACAAATTGTTGGACTTGCAAACACCAACCCAGACATGCAAACAAATAGATTCAGACATACAAACAGATAAAGACAGACACTTTAGACATTCAAACCAACAAAGACAAATTCTTGGACTGGCAAACATCAACCCAGACATGCAAAAAACTAGATTCAAATATACAAACAGAGAAAGAAAGGCACTTTAGACATTCAAACAAACAATGACAAATTCTTGGACGTGCAATCACCAACCCAGATATGCAAACAAATAGATTAAGACATACAAACACAGAAAGACAGGCGCTTTAGACATTCAAACCAACAAAGACAAATTCTTGGACTTGCAGACACCAACTCAAACTTGCAAACAAATAGATTCAGATATACAAACAGAGAAAGACAGACACTTTGGACATTCAAACCAACAAAGACAAATCCTGGGACCTGCAAACACCAACCAAGATATGCAAACAAATACATTCAGACATACAAACAAAGAAAGACATGCACTTCAGACATACAATCCAGCAATGACAAATTCTTGCACTTGCAAACACCAACCCAGACATGCAAACAAATAGATTCAGACATACAAACAGAGAAAGACAGACCCTTTAGACATTCAAACCAACAAAGACAAATTCTTTGACTTGCAAACACCGACCCACACATGTAAACAAATACATTCAGACATACAAACAGAGAAAGACAGGCAGTTTAGACACTCAAACCAACAAAGACAAATTCTTGGACTTGCAAACACCAACCCAGACATGCAAACAAATAGATTCAAACATACAAACAGATAAAGACAGACACTTTAGACATTGAAACCAACAAAGACAAATTCTTGGACTTGCAAAAACCAACCCACACATGTAAACAAATACATTCAGACATACAAACAGAGAAATACAGGCGGTTTAGACACTCAAACCAACAAAGACAAATTCTTGGACTTGCAAACACCAGCCCAGACATGCAAACAAATAGATTCAGCACATACAAACAGAGAAAGACAGGTACTTTATACATTCAAACCAACAAAGACAAATTCTTGGACTTAAAAACACCAACCCAGACATGTAAACAAATACTTTCAGACATAGAAACAGAGAAAGACAAGCACTTTAGACACACAAACCAACAAAGACAAATTCTTGGACTTGCAAACACTAACCCAGACATGCAAACAAATAGATTCAGACATACAAACAGAGAAAGACAGGCACTTTAGACATTCAAACCAACAAATACAAATTCTGGGACCTGCAAACACCAACCCAGTCATGCAAACAAATACATTCAGACATACAAACAGAGAAAGACAGGCACTTTAGACATACAATCCAGCAATGACAAATTCTTGCACTTGCAAACACCAACCCAGACATACAAACAAATAGATTCAGGCATACAAACAGAGAAAGATAAACACGTTAGACATTCAAACCAACAAAGACAAATTCTTGGACTTGCAGACACCAACTCAAACATGCAAACAAATAGATTCAGATATACAAACAGAGAAAGACAGACACTTTAGACATTCAAACCAACAAAGACAAATTCTGGGACCTGCAAACACCAACCCAGACATGCAAAAAAATACATTCAGACATGCAAACAGAGAAAGAGAGGCACTTTAGACATACAATCCAGCAATGACAAATTCTTGCACTTGCAAAAACCAACCCAGATACACAAACAAATAGATTCAGGCATACAAACAGAGAAAGATAGACACTTTAGACATTCAAACCAACAAAGACAAATTCTTGGACTTGCAGAAACCAACTCAAACGTGCAAACAAATAGATTCAGATATACAAACAGACAAAGACAGACACTTTAGACATACAAACCAACAAAGACAAATTCTCGGAATTGTAAACACCAACCCAGACATGCAAACAAATAGATTCAGACATACAAACAGAGAAAGACAGGTACTTTAGACATTAAAACCAACAAAGACAAATTCTTGGACTTGCAAAAACCAACCCTGACACGCAAACAAATAGATTCAGGCATACAAACAGAGAAAGACAGACACTTTAGACATTCAAAACAACAATGACGAATTCTGGGGCTGGCAAACACCAACCCAGACATACAAACAAATAGATTCACACATACAAACAGAGAAAGACAGGCACTTCAGAAATTTAAACCAACAAAGACAAATTCTTTGACTTGCAAACACCAACCAACACATGTAAACAAATACATTCAGACATACAAACAGAGAAAGACAGGCAGTTTAGACACTCAAACCAACAAAGACAAATACTTGCTCTTGCAAACACCAACCCAAACATACAAACAAATAGATTCAGACATACAAACAGAGAAAGACAGGCACTTTAGACACTCAAACCAACAAAGACAAATTCTTGGGCTTGCAAACACCATCCCAGACACACAAACAAATACATTCAGACATACAAACAAAGAAAGACAGGCACTTTAGACATACAATCCAGCAAAGACAAATTTTTGCACTTGCAAACACCAACCCAGACATACAAACAAATAGATTCAGGCATACAAACAGAGAAAGACAGATACTTTAGGCATTCAAACCAACAAAGACAAATTCTTGGACTTGCAAACACCAACCCAGACATGCAAACAAATAGATTCAGACATACAAACAGAGAAAGACAGACACTTTAGACATTCAAACCAACAAAGACAAATTCATGGACTTGCAAACATCAACCCAGACATGCAAACAACTAGATTCAAATATACAAACAGAGAAAGAAAGGCACTTTAGATATTCAAACCAACAAAGACAAATTCTTGGACTTGCAAACACCAACCCAGACATGCAAACAAATAGATTCAGACGTACAAACAGAGAAAGATAGAAAATTTAGACATTCAAACCAACAAAGACAAATTCTTGGACTTGCAAACACCAACCCAGGCATGCAAACAAATAGATTCAGACATACAAACAGAGAAAGACAGGCAGTTTAGACACTCAAACCAACAAAGACAAATTCTTGGACTTGCAAACACTAACCCAAACATACAAACAATTAGAATCAGACATACAAACAGAGAAAGACAGGCACTTTAGACACTCAAACCAACAAAGACAAATTCTTGGACTTGCAAACACCAACCAGACATACAAACAAATACATTCAGACATACAAACAGAGAAAGACAGGCACTTTAGACATACAATCCAGTAAAGACAAGTTCTTGCACTTGCAAACACCAACCCAGACATACAAACAAATAGATTCATGCTTACAAACAGAGAAAGACAGGTACTTTAGACATACAAACCAACAAAGACAAATTCTTGGACTTGCAAACACCAACTCAGACATACAAGCAAATAGATTCAGACATACAAACAGAGAAAGACAGGCACTTTAGACATACAAACCAACAAAGACAAATTCTTGGACTTGCAAACACCAGCCCTGGGGGAGGAGGAGGAGAGGAGGGGATAGTAGGATGGGGGAGGGGGGCCCGGTGATGAGGAGGACTCTTTGGGGGCTTAAGAGGAAGGGGCCCGGAGGGGGCCTTTGGGGCTTCGGGGGGCCTTTGGAGGGTCCTGGTGCCTTTGGGGGTGGGGTAGGGGACCTTATAACACTATTCAAATGATAGTTGTATATTATACCGACCACAGTCAAGAATGGCCCAAATAAAAAAATAATATGTATCTCGTAATAGGAGTTAGCATTCCCTCAGATGGTTTACCATTTTTGTTTCTGCTTTCAAATTTATCTTGTCTCATGCAAAAATTGTGTCAACCAGTTATCTTTTCCTGTCTGTATTTTCAACTCTATAGTATTCCAACCGGATGTTGACATCCAAGAAACATCCATCAATTGTTAATGTTAACTTATGTTGAAAACCATTAGAATCAATAATTCCCCACCAATTATGTAACCAATTTCTCAGAAATCTAGTTCCCCTCGATTATGCAAATAAATTTCCCAGAAATTCTCTCCCCTCTTGTCGATCAATACATTGTTCCTGTTAGAATTCAATGTGCATGTGCAAACTTCGTCCCGGATTCATTACACCTAGAAACAACAAATAAATCGACCTTGAAAGTGGGGTCATTGACCCATTAGACTCGATCAATAATTCTTGAATAAATTATTTTAGCCCAGCGTTAGACTCAATTGTAGATTGCAGCACGGTGTTAGCCCTGGAGTCATTAGGGCTTCCCTACTCAGACACTAAAGCACACAAGAGCACTACTCATTAAGCATCTCGAGAAACGAACAAGCTTTGCATATAGCAAAATGGTAGCAAAGAAATTCAGCTTTAACCGAATGATCCTTGCACGGCTCTACAACGCACTGGTCCTCCCTCACTTTTTGTACCTTAGCCCCTTATGGCGAACTTTCCCGCAAACTACGAATCACAAACTACGATCGATATTCTTTAAATACGCAAAATACCTACTAAGGTTTCCACCCTGGACACGCAACACTTACCATGATAAGAAAATACAAAATAGATGACCCCATGCTTACAACAGAAAAACAAATACAACAGTTTAAGGCTGGACGGAAAGAATACCGAAAATTAGCTATGCAAAAGAGAATTTACTGTGCAAAAATGGGGCGGTTATCTTTTGATGAATGCAAACGGGTTTAGAAGGCAGTCCTTAACTTGACTCTGCAAAGTTTGAATAGCAGGCTCTCACCTGATTTTAAAAGACAAAATCGCAAAAAGGTAAAAAGCGGAATAATATGTAGAATTTTGTTTCCCTCTCAGCATTAGCCTTTAGTAAAATTGAGAAAAGACTAGACATTTAAAAAAGAAGAAGGATCAATTAAAGAAAAACGCAAGGACGTTTGATAAAACATTGACAGGAAAGAATACACTTATTTAGCAAGGGCACCGACAGAAAATTTTCCAGGGGGGACAGACGCCAAAACAGCAGTGGTGGTTGGAGGACAGGGAATTTATTTCAGGATATTTATTTTTGTAGGAATAAGTTTATTTATAAATACTTTTAGTGAATAACTCAAATAAAAAGAGCAATTAAATTGCATTCAAAAAGAAACAAAATACAGTAAATTTTAAACAACAAGGATTCCTGGCAAAGGGATCGCTTTATTTAATCAGTAATATATGTAATTATTATGCATTAAATCTAAAAAGAAAATCAGACTCAAACCAAAATTACAGAAAGATTTATTTCTTCCATAGATTATAACAGATGTAGACTATGCAATTTCCTACTCCTTAGAATAGTTTACAGAAAGAGTAGAGATACTCAAAAATCATCCTGCCTGCATAGATACCATGTCTTGATTTTATACCGGCCATGTAAAATGTCAAAAAACCAAACAAAGAGACAAATCTCAGTGAAAAAAAAACGACAAACGAGACTGCGGCCAGTGGAGAGAAAAGAAACGACAAATGCAAAACAACGCGGATATTTCGCCTGTATCCAAACAAGGCGTCTTCAGCACGAGAGAAACAGAAGAGGAACAAGATAAAAAAAAACAAGATAAAACTAAAAAACCAATAAAACCACCACCAAAAAAAAAATATACAATTGGCGCAAAGTGATCCACGTAGGGAAAAGATGCTATTATAGAGCATCTTATTTCTCTATAATAACATCTTTTCCCAACGTGGATCAGTTTGCGCCAAATGTATACATATATATATATATTTTTTTTGGTGGTGGTTTTATTGTTTTTTTAGTTTTAGCTTGTTTTTTTTTTCTTGTTCCTCTTCCGTTTCTCTCGTGCTGAAGACGCCTTGTTGGATACAGGTGAAATATCCGCGTTTCTTTTCTCTCCACTGGCCGCAGTCTCGTTTGTTTTTTTTTTCACTGAGATTTTTCTCTTTGTTTGGTTTTTCGTCATGGCTGGCTAGTTCGGCTTAAAATCTTTCATGTAAAATGTACCTCTTTCATAACAGGACAGTTCTCCACCTCGAACTTAAATCCCTTTTATATTCAGACATTTACAAAATTTACAGAACAGCGAAAGAAAAAACTAAATTTAGACTTACTATCCAGCAGTCAAATTGATCATCTTTCTTTGTATTAGCCTATTCAACTAGATAAAATGAACAGGTTAAAAAAAATTGTCACAGGACAATCTTATCAAATAGTTTATGATAAAAAAACTGGAAGTAAAAAGTGACTTGGGCCAATATCCGCCAAAACTAAAAAAGGAATTCTCTTGACAATTGCTAGACCAACAGTATTGGCTTTTTATGCTGATTCTAAATATATAAATTTATTTCAGTTTATTGTTACCCACCCATAACTAAAAATTTGAGAAAATTTGGCTAGTTTTTGAAAAAAAGGGGAACACCCCCAGAAATGTGAGCGATCTTATTGAAAATCCCTTAATAAAAAAATCATATCAGAAAACTCTACGACAGAAGTTTCAAGCTCCAACCTTCAAAATAAGGAGTTTCTCATTTTTTTTTTCAGAAGAAACATCGTCGATGCATGTTTGTTTGTTTTGCTTTTTCCCAGGGGTGATTGTATCAAAGTGTCCAAGATAATTGGGAGGGAGCTCATTCAAACGTAAATTGAAAGCTCTTTTTTAAATGACCATGCACGTTGGGCCAGAGGAAAGTCTAGTTTTCTGCCATTTTATGGCACCAAACTACAACTTTACTCCAAAGAGGACGAATTTGCAATCAACTTAAAATTATGAGAAGTTAATTGGTTTAAAAAATACCAATAACTATATTTTTATTTCCCAGTTGCAAAAGAAGTAATGCTAAACGGTGGCAGTACTGGATTCAACCAAGTTGATTCACTTTATTTGTAATGAAGTTAGGCTACGTTTGGTGATCTGTAATTGCGTATCAGCTACAATGAGGGGGGGTGAGTCATTCTTTAAGTGGGGATAGGGTAGATTCCTAAAAAAGTACATATTAATGGACACACTGCTTGCTCCATGAGGCTTCAGATAAATCTTAAAAGAGGTAGAGAGGAGTCAGAATTAATTAAAATGTTTCTCTATACAGCTAAAATATTGAATTCCCATATCTACCAGCACAGAGGGGGAAAAAGCAAGGCAGGCCATCATCAGCCGAGCCAGTAAATTTCTTTGGGGTGGCAAATACTGCTAGGAACTTAGTTTTCAGCAGTTTCAAATGATATTATTTTTCTAGTTCTATTTATATGAATTACTTCAATTTATTTAAACAAATGAATGCAATGTATTTATCGATAAGAAAATCCTATTGCAAAGCTTGTGAGGGTTTCAGTTATGTAGAGTATCAAAAGTCTGTCTCATTTTTAACTCCTTACTCTTTACTGTGAAGTTAGGCTTTTGTTCAAATTTTTAAAGAAAATTTGGAATTGGAAAAAAAAAGATTTTTCAAAGCATAAAAAACTTTCGTTTAATGAGCAGGGCGTTGAAATGGGGGCAGTCCCCCTAATATACGAAGTAATTTCAATTTGTTTTGAGTTTTAAACTTGCTCCTTACTTAAGTTGAAAAATCTTTTCCATTTGTTTAATTGTATTTCATCAGACTGTGGAGAATTATGAATGCAATACTTTTGGTAACACAGAAAAAGATCAATATTTCAATGATCTCTGTTTGGATTTTGATGTTAATCAAATAGTTCATGATAACGGACGCTAAATAAGGAGAAATTATAACGTATATGAGGGGATTTGCCCTCTCCTCAACACCTCAGTAGGGAAAGGAGTACCAGCCCGGATTACACTGCGTGCTTCCATCTATAATTGAGTCTAACGCTGACAGGTTATAATTTATTCACGGATTATTGATCCACAAAGGGGGACAGATTTCTGAGAAATTGATTGCATAATCGACTAGGACAAGAGGGGAAGTAGATTTCTGGGAAATTGATTACATAATCTGACAGTGAATTATTGATTCTAACGGGACATGATCACATGTCTCCTTCTAAGCCAATCAGGGGGTTGGAAATATTAGCGGGACAGGATTGCAGAGAATATAAAGAAAGGATTTTTGCTGTAGTTTTTATTAGTGTGTGAATAGAATTCAAGGAGTGAGAACAGTTTGACTTTACTCATTAGGATATATTTGTAATAATAATGAGTGGAATATTTACACTATTAGAAGTTGATAGTGGAGTTGGTAGCAATGATACAAGAGCACCAAACATTGCGGTGGAAATCACGAGAGGATCACGGCTTTGTCTGGAATGGGATGAAGTATATGCAAGATATGTGATATCTCTGAGCAAATTTAAAATGGAGGATCAATTATGCTTCGCTGCAAAAGTTGATATAGCACATGTGAATAGACTTCAAAGTGCTTTAAGTGCAACAGTGAAGCATATCGAGGATAATAAGCTATATCGCTAATTGTACATGTGTAATATTATTGTTGTAATTATACAATAAAATTGTTTCGAAATCGAAAATGTTCCCTTTCTTTTTGTTAGAATGTTAGGCTAACGAATCATGGTCAGTCTAGAGTCAGCAGTCAGAGTGATAGGACTGAAAAATGAATAAATTCGAGAAAGAGAGAATTAGATCGAATCTTGTGTTTATGGAAAAACATCTGATTTTGGATGAGGGATTTTCTCGAGTTATCCCTTCAACGAAGGATATTCTCACGGGGAACACTTCTCCCCCTAAATATAATGAAAACTGATTCTCCCCCATTGGACTATTGTATAAAACTTTGTCGATGTGACTCAAATGCTTATACTCAATTTATTGATATATTAATTGGAACAAAGCAGAATAATATCGTGGATATACTTTTGAAAACATTGCCATACATTCAATGTAGATGGCTCCCCCACTCGAAAGAGGTGACGTCACAGAGTTACTCCTCTCCCATTCCTCCCTCTGAATTTATCGAACGAGGATCAGTTTCGTTTTAGCTGTGAGAGAGTTGACATCGGAAACCAAAAAATGTTCTATACATGTCCACTATGCATGCACACTCTTGGCAGTTGGACATCCTGTGAGAATTGTACAATTATTGATGACTATAATGAGAAGTGCAAGTTATGTAATCCTTGTAAATTACATAGAGCCTATGCAGTACAAATTAAAGGATGTAATTCATGTCTTGAAGAGATTTGTGACTCTCGCCCTGGAGGACATCTGTGCTCGAATTGTCACTATGACAAATGTGATCAGTGGGAGAATACTTACCCCGGTATGATTGGAAAGAATCCCAAACGTGATTTTAGTTTATTTCTACGAGATTGGTATCGTCGTGGATTTAAATTATTCTGGGAGGAAGAATCTGGTCTACGATTCAACTGCTGGGATAACAAGACAATTTGGTTTCTACGTCATCGTTGTGACGACACTGCCTATTATGACTATAAACCAAGTGATTTTTATTTGGCAGTTATCGAATGTGATTCACCATTTGAAATCACTGTATGTGATATTGCTTCAAATAGACAGATTGAAACTCGTGAATTTCATAATATGAATGCAAATAGTATCATTGACTATACAAAAAGATATTGTACCGGGAGTAAAACACGATGTATTTGAAATACCAAAATAAAGTTCCTTCTTTAATTCTGACTCCTATAATTAAGCTAAATCTAGTTTCAAAAATGAAAAAGTCCTTAATCAGCAAAGAAAAGAAACTGCAGTCTTTGGATTTCGCTAAGACAGTGAGCAATAAGAAAAGTGCTACGCACTATATTTTTAAGGAAGTTTAAACGATAAGAATCGTGTGAACGCCTAAATCATCAAAAATATTTAAGACGTATTATTGGACGAGGGTTCGCGTCCTTGGGCCACGTAAGCCAATGGCAGGCAGTCCCTATAGCGCAGGACGAAAGAACTGCGTTTGGGAGTGGGGTAAATGTGCCTTTTTAATTTGAATCTCTATCCAGATTTGAAGCGATCAGTACATTAGAACTAGAGAGATTCAGACGAATTTATTGTATTTTGGTCACCGTTATTGTCATAGAAGTGACTTGTTTCTGTGCGACCAAGCATGTAAGTTCAATAAATCTATTGTCTTTTTATATGTGTTTGTTTCTCTTGTATGTCTGAGTCTAGTCCGATAGTGGGTAATTAGTTCGCAGGTCTCCAAGGTAAACGCTCCCAAAGGAATCTGATCTCCAGATAGCCCGAGAAGAAGAGGCCACGCTTTTTCATTCCTACAAGCATCAAAAGTTGTCATCGCCACAGCTTAGAAAGATTTTCTAACCCCTGCTAGCCTATAAGAATCCGTATCTCTTAAGCAAGATCTAATTGCGCCGTGGAAACAAAGCTTTGAGTCGTCAAAATTTATAGTTCAATAATTCTTAATTCCTCGTAACTTTTAATGGATTAAATTAAATGAAATAATTCAAAGATATTCAATATCAGCATTAAAATACAATTCGATTAATATGTATATTAGAGGAATTACGGCATCCGGTTCAAATGTAGGAAATAAGAAATAGGGAAATAAACCTATGCCATTCATATCTGATTTATTGAGAAAGCCGGGTTTTGTTTTTGATTAACAAGAATACGTTTGATTCAAAGATTAATTTTTCTATCACAAACCACAACAAATATTATCTTCAATATTTTTCCATCGCTACAAATGGCGCGTGTCGGAAATTGGAGGAAAACTGCGAACTAGTTAGGCTATTTAAACTTTGTAATTCAAATTTAATTTTTGGAGAGATACAGACATATAAGAAAATTGATTAGGCCTATAACCGCTAGGCTACGATAGGAAACCCCTTATATCTCATAGGAGATAATAGCCTACCCCAAAATAGGTTAAGTAAAATTGTAAGTTGATATAAACGCAAAAAAAAACATGGACGATCTAAATGAATTACTAATAGTGCAAAAGTTAGTCGCAAAAAAATATAGAGATTGCAAAATCTATCCCGGAATACAATGGTCAATCAGATATTGACGAATTTAATATCCAATTGACCCAGTTTGTACAATTAACAAAAACAGACGTTGGAGCATTAAAAGACATGCTGCTTCTACGATTAAGAGGCCAGGCCTTAACCTTTCTAAAACAGGTCAAACATACCATAGGAAATAACGCCAACTTGCCAATAAATACGGTTGATGACTTGTTAAAAGCATTCAAAGAGAGATTTATAGAAACCAGTTCAATAAATAAATTAAAACATGGAGTAGTGAACTTTGATTTTTCACAAAATATAAGGGAATATCTGGATAATATACGCATTTCTGTAGAAGCAAAATACGGAAGTGGTTCTGGGCAACTGTATGAAAAAGTCATACTAAATACCTTTTTGCAAGGGCTACCCCCAAAACTATATAGAGTAGTAATATCCAAGAATATTCAGACGTTGGATCTTGCAGTCCAAGAGGTAGAACGATTAATCGAAGTTGATAAAATGGTTGCTAATCATAGTAATGCAAAAATAAATAGCTTAGGCGACTCAAACGCGAACCCAATCTTCAAGGGCGATCAAGCATCCCCCAATTTCTTTTCAAGGGATAACTCCCCAGTAGCACAAAAAAACAAAACGCCAGAACCCGCTAGGCAGAAAACAGTACGTTTTCAGCCCATTAACCCTACAATAATAAGGTGCTATAACTGCAATCGTGTTGGCCACATAGCAAGAGAGTGCCACTACGTCACCAATCCCATACCAAGAAATGCTGTCGGTAATACGCAAAATTACGGTAACCATTTGTTCAGAAGAACAAATTTTAGCACCGGTCGTGCAATAGACTATAGCCAGGGGGGATTGCGCCAATCAGTACCTTATAATGCGTACCAACCAAATTTGTATAACCCTTTCCCCAACAGGCAAATTAATTACCGGTTTGAAAACCCAAATACTCGCCAAGACCAATATAATGCGAGAATGCAATATAAAAATAATGAAAATTTGCCGATGAGAAATAAAAATTTTACAAGCCAACAGCACTGGCAAACAGCGCCAGCAAATGGCACTGACACGAGACATCCACGTTACCATAATAATACATGGCGAAGACAGGCAGACGTAAATCATTTAAATATGCCTACGGAACCTAATACGTCTGAATATCTATTACAGGCACCGACAAATGAAATAAATCCTCAGGGAAACGCTTCAGGCCCCTCAGAAACATAAGTTGGACCCAGAGGGTGCCAGGGATATTTAATAGGTCCAAAACAATACTAGTGCCTTCTTGTAGTGATATTATTAACAAGTTACCTATATTTAATGATTTTTGTGTAGAAAACGTTTACTTTACGGCCTTAGTTGACAGTGGAGCTACTGTAAATATCATAAACTCTTGCGTATTTAATATGTTGCCTCTGCACATTAGGCGACAAAAGAACCCTAATAATCCCAATTTAACAAGCGTTACAGGTCATAAATTAAATGCAAAAGGGTCAATTTGCCTAAACGTAAAAAGAGACAATAGAACCTTCATGACAAATTTTATCATATGTGACAATCTCCCATATGAAGCTATTATAGGGGCAAATTTTTTAAGGTCTAATAGAATACTATTAGACGTAGCCAATGAGAAGATTGTATACCCAGCTAAGGTGGGGGAAGAAATTTCTACCTTAAGAAATCGTAACAGAGGTTACGAAGATAACATAACAGTAAACAAAATTTCTAGTGGTATAATGTCGAAGTATTTTGAACCCCATGTCTCGCAAAGACAGGGCATAATTGGAAATTTGTTCAATTATCCTGAGAGATATCGCAGAAATGAAGTAAATTTAAATAATAACAGCATTGAATCTGCGAAAATAAAAATAGGAGATATGCGACAGTACAGATCAAATGAAATTAAGAAAATAGTGGAATTGTGGAAAAACATAATAAAACCCAACGTGACGCCGCAAGATGCCGCAATGGCGCAGCATAGCGCCACTATGAATCTAATAAACAATGAAAATGAAGAGAAATATTACGGATTTGCGATAAGGAAAACAAAAATCCCACCCAAAACGATGCAAAAAATCCAAATATCACAAATGATCGAGCCAATAATTAGCAAATCAGAAATATGGCTTGCGACACCGTCTGAAATACCTGAAAATCTGTTATGCGAGGAACAGATTATATCTTATGACAAAGGGGAAGGTTTTATTTGGGTAACCAATAACCATGAAAATGATACAATTACAATTAAAAAGGGGACGTGTTTAGTCCAAATCGAGGTTTTAACGGAAAATGATTTAAATAAATGGGAAAATTCTAAAAGAAACCTAGTTAACGGTATTAAAACTTCAAATAACGAATATCCTTTGACTAAATCGCAATTTTCAAACAAATTTAAAATGGATCATATTACGGATATGGAACTTAAGAAAAAATTATGCGAATTATTATGGAAATTTAAGGATGTATTTTCTGCATCTGAAATGATATCGGGCTGATTCCATTTTATCAGCATTCAATTTTAACGACTGGTAATCCCGTAGCAAAACAGCCATATCGTGTGCCATATAAGCACAAAGAGTGGTTAAAAAATAAAATCCATGAATTAGAAAGAAACGAAATTATACGCTCAAGTATAAGTCCGTATTTTGCACCAGTGATCTTAGTACCAAAAAAGAATGGAGATCTTAGACTCGTAGTAGATTATAGGGCTCTCAACAAACAAGTAGTTAGCGATAAATTTCCTCTACCAAGAATAGACGAAATTCTTGACTCAATTTCAAGCAAAAACAAAATTTTTACTTCTTTGGACCTTCCCAAGGCTACCACCAAGTGAAAATAGCCGAAAAGGATGTCCATAAAACTGCATTTTCAGCATCCGAATATGGATCTTATGAATACTTGAGAGTACCATTTGGGCTTAAAACAAGTTCAAGCGCGTTATGTAGACCCCTATTGCACCTGTTAAGAGGATTAAAGAATATAATTCATTTTGTTGATGATATTATATGCGTGGGGGAAAACACTGAGCAACACTTAGCAACTTTAGCTAAGGTGTTCGAGAAGTTCAGGCAAGGCAATTTAAAATGCCGGCCTGAGAAAGTAAATTTATTTCAATCCAAAATTAAATTTTTAGGAGTAGTAGTTACCCAGTGAGAGATATCCCCAGACCCTGATAAAATAAGATGTGTTGAAAACCTCAAGCCCCCCAGAACTATGAAAGAATTAAGGGGAATTTTAGGACTTACTGGCTACTTTAGAAAATTTGTACGCAATTATGCCCAAATTGCGAAACCCCTCACGGAATTAACCAAAGGAAACTCCCATAATGTCATCTGGTCCCAGGAAGCTCAAACTTCCCTAGACCAACTCAAAAAGGCGCTCACTCTGAACCAATTTTATCACTCCCTGATTTCGAAAACGGAAAATTCATCGTTACCACTGATGCTAGTTCGAAAGGCATAGGTGCAATTCTTTCCCAAATAATCCCGGTAGAAAACCCTAACCCTCTACAGGGAACACCTAAACAAATAGAAAAAGTTATATGCTATTCAAGTAAAACTTTATCAAAAGGCGAAAGTAGTTATTCCGCCACAAACTTAGAATTACTATCTATTATCTACCACTTGGACAAGTTTAGACATTATTTAATTGGTAGAAAATTTATACTACGATCAGACCATAAAAGCTTGCAGTACCTGCGCACATTTAAAAACCCCACGGGCATTCTAGCTAGATGGATTATGAAAATCCAAGACCTAGATTATGAATTTGAACATTTAAAGGGAAAACAAAACGCAGCTTGCGACTTTTTGAGTAGATATCCAGAAAATAGTCCGTCGGAAACTGAAGAAAATGAAGTTAATGCTATTAATGCTAAAAGCAAACATGGATGTAAGAAAAACAAAGTCAAAGACGCAGTAGAAGCAAATAAGATTAACTATTGTCCCTTATCTTTGGAAAATATAAAAAGAAAGCAAAAAAAGGACGAAATGTGTGTAGCACTAATTAATTATTTTGTGAATGATGAGGCGTTACCGGATAAATTCAAAACTCTTAGAAAAGAGATAGATAATTTTTACTACGACCTTGATGAAGAAATACTGTGTAGGATTGTGACTGCTGAGACAAATAGAAACCAAACCTCGATAATACCTGTGTTACCACAAAACCTGATAGGGCGTGCATTTGAATATTTTCATTCGGACACAGGTGGACATTTAGGAGTTATGAAAACGTTCCATAAGTTAAAACAATACTTTTACGTACAATCGGCACTGACAAAACTTAAAGAATTTGTAAGTACATGCGAAGCATGTAATTTGAGAAAAATCCCCCCAGCTTATCCAAATCCTCCAATGGGAAGGGTCCCAGTAGCAAAGTACCCCTTCGATATTATCTCATTTGACCTATACGGGACAAGTGGAGGCTTACCTGTTTCTAGCAGAGGCAATACTTGTATTCTTTCGGTTGTAGATCATTTTTCCGGATTTACTTTTGCAAAAGCATTAAAAAATCAAGGTGCTTATGCCACAAGTAAGGCATTAGCAAAATTATTTTTACAATTTGGCATTCCTAATAAAATTTTGAGCGACAACGGGAGCAATTTTGTTGCAAAAGTAACAAAAGATTTAATGAGTTTCCTTAATATAGAGAAAATGGTGACAGCGCCGTACCATCCACAAGCTAATGGCAAAATAGAAAACAGACATAAAATATTTTCGAACGTTCTAAGTATTTATACGAAAGACAATAGGAGCGACTGGGATAAATTCTTACCTTATTTAACCAACGTAATCAACACTGCTTATTCCGAAACAACCAGAGACAATCCATTTTATTTACTTTTTGGTCGAGATTTTAGAATCCCGTATGATGAGATTATTGAATCTCGGCAGTATTATAACGACTCAGAAGATTATAAACAAGAATTCATAAATAGGATGAGGAAAACTTATAAAATAGTTAGGCAAGAGTTGGAAAAATGTAAAATAAACCAAGAACTAAGAAACCAACCCAAAGTTAAGGGGAATATAGATTTCAAAGTAGGAGACTTCGTTTACTTAAAGAACGAGGCGAAAACGGAAGGAAAAAAACTTTCCAACAAATATTCTGGACCGTACAGAATAGTCAAAAAGTACGATAATGAATATACCTTTAAAATGGAAAACCCCGATAGTGGAAAAACTTACAAGGCGCATGTTAGCCGAATAAAAACAGCCAAATTTCCAGAGAGATGGGTATCCCATCCCTCTTCGACTGATTCATCAGATTCGGAAAATGAGCCCCCTAGGTCAAGATTGGCAGAGCTAAAACCTTTCAATTTTAAACAAGATTATTTTGAAAATGAAAGTGATGAACAAAACTTTGAAGAATTTTTGGCTATGGAAAATCTAGTTATTCCAGAGAAAAAATCCCTAACACCAGTAAGAATAAGAACGCCAAAAAGCCCAAAAAGTTATTCATCGGCAAACGCAGGAGATTTAGATTATACAATATCTCCAAAAACCCCATTTTTCCCCGATAGAATCTCGACCCCATGTCCCCCCAAAAGATTTCCAGACGATATGGTTTCCCCTACAACACCAATAGAAAGGCCCCTGTCTTTACAGGAGGAATTAAACAGAGCTGTAGAAACCCCCGGCATTGCTGTAAAGAAAACTCCACTCAAAGATTTAATTAAAACAAACCTGCGAGAAGCTATGGATTTAATTAATTTCCCCATAAAAAAGAGTCAAAGTACATTGCCCGAGAATAAAACTCCCAAGGATGACCAGCAAGGTCAACATCATGATATAACTGTGTCCAAGATCAAACCTAAAAAGTGGACTTCATGGAGGGAAACCTTTGTGCAAAGAATGCCCCATCCCCCTGAAGACATGGCCTTCAAACAATGGAGGAACCCCGCAAAAACTTTTGATTCCTCCCAAAGCTCTCAAGAATCTTTCAAATCCCCCGAGTTGAGAACTCAAGGCGAGGACTTAGGGAATAAACCTTCTACTTCCAGGGGAGTAGAAATTTACGAAGGAATGGCAGGTGATACCACAAAAAGTGCCACCTCTAAAAGTTCCAATCCGGATTCGTCAGAAACTAGTTCCGAAGAGTCTGATGGTGAATCAGGCCAAATAGTAGCTAAAGAAATAGAGAAATCAAGGCCGACCTCAGCAGCCGCACACGGGAAACAAACGAAATTAAAAGGGCAAGAATTTTTGAAAAAACAATACAAAAAGTTTGACCTTATTTCGCTAGACAAACCGAAAAAGAAAAAACCACAAGAAACAGAGGAGAAAATAACGACACAGTCAGGTAGAACGGTTAAAAAACCTGACAGATGGAAATATCCCTAACTAATGTAAAGACAAATTTCAAAGATAACAAATTTAACACCATAACAAATGTAACAGTGTGCAATAAAGTTAACCAAGTAAATATATAAAAAAAAAAATATATATATATATATAATACAAGTGATGTCAAAACGTCGGCGATCAGAGAAAATAACCAAAAGTAGGAAGCTCGTGGTCTACTGAGAACGACAAGTGGTGTTGGACCACGTCTTGTGGGAAGCTTGGGGAGGAACTCAAGACCCATGATTGTTTTTTGTAATTTTTTTTGTGTAAACGATCGTAGGAAGGAATATTTCTCAGTCCTTCAAGTGTAAGAAATTATTATTTTTATGCCAATCAGGGCCAGTCAAAACAATACTTAAAGGTTGAATAGAAACTTCTGTGAGCTAGTTAAGTTTTCGTTTTTGAATCAGAATGCTTTGAAAGAGAAACAGAGAGTTTACTTTCTTATAGCTCCGAGGCAAAAAAAAAGAAAGAGAAAAGCTTTTTAATTTCATTATATTATATCAATGACGTATGCTGTCCTACGGCTCTGTGTTAAACATTACTTCCAAAGAGAAACAGAGATATTAATGTCTTTAGCTCCTTGGCGAAAAATTTAATTCCACTAGTTTATATCTATGACATATACAATAACAGAGAGATCACTGTTCTATAGTTCTGTGACAAAAATGTCCTTTAATTTCATTGGTTTATCTATGACATATATTGTGCTCTAATTTTTGTGAAATATTTTCGCAAGTCAGTCACGTTATATCTTACCTATACTGACTCAGGTCCCCTCAGATTTTCTATGAAAAATCGACCCATGTCCTAACCAAGATGGATATTATCAAAAAAAACAAGAAATTATCAGTACAGAAGCGTCTAATTATATGAAATATTTTATCTTAGTGCAGATTATAATTATTTTAGGCCTACCAGTGTAATTATGCGCCGCAAGTTTGCTTATTCATGTGTTTCTTACTCGAGAAATATAATGTTTCTTACTCGAGTAATATATGTACTAATAGCCAACTATTGGTAACTATAACCAAACAACCTATTGGTACGTTTATATGTAGAATTTCACGGCGGATGTGAAATTATATCTCAATAATAATATGTAAAATTTTAAAACCATTTAATCAGTTAAGATATATGGATTGAAACCCTGTGTATGTCCAATGGCGACTAAGTAAAACCCACAAGGAATTCCCTATTAATGTGAAGGTGTTTCTCGCTTAACGGATTCTAATAAGACTTTAATATAATATTTATTTATTTAGTGCTGAAGGATTTGCTCAAACAATAGCCTTCTAAAAAGATATTGATGTCAGTTCTTCATTACGCTTATATTCTTTGCCAAGCATCAACTGGAATCTACGCGGGCAAGCTTGGAAATCCTGCATCTAATGACCTTATTCGAAAGGCGAATACGAGGCACCAATGTTGACTTGAAATTACGGAAAAATCCTGAGACTAAGAACCTCGGCATTTCAGCCGTTAAACCGGGAGCCCCATGAGAACGTCTAAGCCAAGAAATAGGGAAGACATCAGAAAACTAGTGGGTATAGAGGTCTCCACTAGTCCTTGTTATGTCTTGTTCCCTCATTGTAGTATCGTTTGCGTAAAACCGTGCGGTTATGACGCTGCACATGCGTTTCTTAAACAGCACGGACTTGCGTGAACAATGAAGGCATGAAATAAGTCGTAAAATTAGACCTCAAACTTAATAATGTAGGGTGAATAACGTTTATTTAATAAGTATTGAAGAAGTATATAAGCAATTTATCGATGTTTCCGTTCTCAAAACAAATTTGAAAACATCTCTGTTTTAAATTTTTAAATTTTCATTGTGAGTACTAATATTAGTGTATTTATTTAATTCTGTCTCATAGCTAAGAAATTATAACCCAATTAATGCGTGAATTATTGTATGTGTATTTACTTCAAAGAACATGTGATTCTGCCGCGTTGTTTTTATTACAGGAAAGTAAATGGACACTTTGGTCATTGAGTATTACAATAAGCTGCCCAGTACAGATACGACCCAGTAGCATCTATTTTCATCATACTCAACCAACGAAGAGTACTCACCATAACTCCAGGCAAGTTTCATCCCAACTTCGTCTACGAAAACAACAGTTACCTTCGATCGTCGTTTCTTTGACTATGAACCATATTACGTATCAGGTAACACTATATTTGAACCTCAGTATCAAGTGCTTTAACGAACTATATAATCACATAAATGCTGAGAACCCCATCGATCAGAACAAGATAAACAATATTTAACGATATTCGAAGTTAAATGATATGTAAAGACATTTGAAGATATTTGAAGCTGAAATTAAAGACAATTTGAAGTTTAATTCTTAGAACCCCATCGATCAGAACAAGATAACAATATTTAACGATATTTGAAGTTAAATAATATTTAAATTTGAAGATATTCGAAGACGAAATTAAAGACAATTTGAAGTTTAATTCTGAGAACTCTATCGATCAGCACACGATAAACGATATTTGAAGTTAAATGACACTTAAAGACATTTGAAGATATTTGAAGCAGAAATTAAAGACAATTTGAACTTTAACTCTGAGAACACCATCGAGCAGTACAAGATAAACGATATTTAACGATATTTGAAGTTAAATGATAGTTGAAGATATTCGAAGTTGAATTTAAAGACAATATATTAAGAGAGTCACTATAGTAGGACGACAACCCGTTTCAAAAGGCACAAATGAACAATTTTACGCGAGAATACATTCTCTATGTGCCTCTAAAATCCTAAAAAAATGATATGCTGAGAAGAAAAACACCAACACCTGCAGTGGGAAGAATCATTTCTCAGTTGACTATTAGAACGATATTTAACGGTCATTTCTCAGTTGACTATTGGGGAAAACTTACCGTGTAAAGACAACTAGACTCGAACTGTTCCATGAAGAAACCATAACGTAAGTGCTTCGAAATTTTCGCCAGGACAAAAGGAGTGAAGGACAGTAATTTACAACAAAAGGGTGTAGTACACTAAGGACACGAAAGGTGATGAATAGATGTGAAGCTACATGTTGTACTTCCTAATAACTTTGACAATTCAAAAATCCCAATAGTGAAAGTGTTTTAATGTCATCAGTGAATATGATGAACCAAATATTGTATGTTATAAATCATTCATGTATGTACCACAAGTAGAATTAGGTGTAGTATTATCATGTCATCCATTTAATGTAGCGTAGATAGAATGTAGCATGCCATATAGACAGCAAAATCAAAAAAAAAAAAATCTTTAGTATAGTAGCTAGCCTAGAACCATGAATAATCTTAGTCCGGTAGATGAATTTTAGATAGGGATGTAGAATAAAATAAGAAAAGTAATAGAGAAAATTTTTAGCATTCCTGATTAAGTCATAACATATATATAAAATAATTATGTAAAAAAAAAAAAATAGTTAATAAATGGCGAACATTTAAAAAAGCCCAAAGGCGAGCAGTTACTAATGACGCGACGTCATTAATTGATGGGAAGGGTGATATGTACCGGGAGTAAAACACGATGTATTTGAAATACCAAAATAAAGTTCCTTCTTTAATTCTGACTCCTATAATTAAGCTAAATCTAGTTTCAAAAATGAAAAAGTCCTTAATCAGCAAAGAAAAGAAACTGCAGTCTTTGGATTTCGCTAAGACAGTGAGCAATAAGAAAAGTGCTACGCACTATATTTTTAAGGAAGTTTAAACGATAAGAACCGTGTGAACGCCTAAATCATCAAAAATATTTAAGACGTATTTTTGGACGAGGGTTAACGTCCTTGGGCCACGTAAGCCAATGGCAGGCAGTCCCTATAGCGCAGGACGAAAGAACTGCGTTTGGGAGTGGGATAAATGTGCCTTTTTAATTTGAATCTCTATCCAGATTTGAAGCGATTAATACCTTAGAACTAGAGAGATTCAGACGAATTTATTGTATTTTGGTCACCGTTATTGTCATAGAAGTGACTTGTTCCTGTGCAACTAAGCATGTAAGTTCAATAAATCTATTGTCTTTTTATATGTGTTTGTTTCTCTTGTATGTCTGAGTCTAGTCCGATAGTGGGTAATTAGTTCGCAGGTCTCCAAGGTAAACGCTCCCAAAGGAATCTGATCTCCAGATAGCCCGAGAAGAAGAAGCCACGCTTTTTCATTCCTACAAGCATCAAAAGTTGTCATCGCCACAGCTTAGAAAGAGTTTCTAACCCCTGCTAGCCTATAAGAATCCGTATCTCTTAAGCAAGATCTAATTGCGCCGTGGAAACAAAGCTTTGAGTCGTCAAAATTTATAGTTCAATAATTCTTAATTCCTCGTAACTTTTAATGGATTAAATTAAATGAAATAATTCAAAGATATTCAATATCAGCATTAAAATACAATTCGATTAATATGTATATTAGAGGAATTACGGCATCCGGTTCAAATGTAGGAAATAAGAAATAGGGAAATAAACCTATGCCATTCATATCTGATTTATTGAGAAAGCCGGGTTTTGTTTTGATTAACAAGAATACGTTTGATTCAAAGATTAATTTTTCTATCACAAACCACAACAAATATTATCTTCAATATTTTTCCATCGCTACAATATGACAAGAGTGAAGTTACATTATACTGTAGAAAATATGACCCTGACTTTGCAGCCAATCAAGATCAATATACAGTGAATCCAAATGATTTACCGGCATTAGTGGTTCACGACAGTTACCTATACACCGAAGAAGAAGAAATCTAAAGTGAAGAATAAAGACATTGTTGTATATACATTTTTCATTTGTTAATAAACAAATTCACATACATTTTTAAAGCACTTTACTCGCAGGGCACTAAAATCAATATTATACAGGTCTGAGAGGATATTTTCCACCATAAAGTCGTTCAGACGTGGATTGTCTACATAAATGTTGAGAAACTGCTTGTAAGTATAGCCGCGACATCGGAACACAAAATATAGTAGTGCATGGAAGCCACAGCTTTTAGTCGTCAGATCCTGCACTCTCTTCCGATTTTGAATAATAGCTTTCCCACTGCTCTCAATATAGTTGCTGATGTGTGGTGTGTACAATGTATAGGGTAGACCAAGAGGATCAAAAAATTCAATCGTCTTCATTGTCTGAAAGATGCACAACCAATGACCCGTCTGCACAGTCGACGGACTGCTATTAACAATAATTAGGGTATTGTTGACACTTTGAATTTTTCCAAAAAAGTCCGAGGGCAGACAATAGGATTTGTATTTGGACATGTAGGGGTCCAGGGTACATATTAAATACATTGTTTATTTGACTGGTGTTCATGGTGCCAAGTCTAGTAGAACACTTCCTTCGGGAGTGATTTCCCAATAGGTTTCATATTGATTTAGCGAGATTAGTGCAATACTCTCAGCAAACGGGTCGGCAAATGTACACTCTAAACGCAAACTCCCCGTACGTACTATACTCATATCCTGCGTGCCAGACAAATCCAATACAATGATACCATGTGTTTTAGCAAACATATCTTTGGTTATATCCTTTTCAAAAAGTTGTGAATCATGATCTAGGGTTTGCAAGGTCAACTCATACAATGTCTTATAGGATTTATCAAAAGATAGATTGTAGAGTGGGATTCCATTTACTTTGCAGAAAAGAGATGAAAGCCCAAACATTTCAAATTTATGTGGACATCCAGTCCATGAGCCTATTGCACTAGCGCTTTTTACAAATGCCAAGGCCAGTTTTGACGGAATTTTGCCATTGATAAAGGATGAGTCGGTGAAGGTGCGTGACCCTGTGGTAATGTAACGTTGATTGGTGATTGTATGAGAAACAAGTAGTTTGATCTTATTTCCACTGGCTATCGGTTTTTCCACTGCCAAAGCCATATAACTCATAACCTGCTGTTTGCGTATATTTAGTATTG
Source organism: Artemia sinica (assembly GCA_027921565.1). Taxonomy (NCBI): domain Eukaryota; kingdom Metazoa; phylum Arthropoda; class Branchiopoda; order Anostraca; family Artemiidae; genus Artemia; species Artemia sinica. Next base: position 27,817,226 of record CM051274.1, on the reverse strand, counting down.
CCGAGGTGAGGGAGAGAGTTACATCAGGATTGGCAACAAGTTATTTTCTCAATATGAAATTAGATGGTGCAAGCGTTAATTTTATATCCACTTTAACATTGGGTGGTAGCCATTGGGGTATATTAAATATTTCATGATATATTTTTCCAACTAGATGTAATTCACTAGTTGTAGAATTTTTAAGTGCATCTGTACTATCAGTATTAGTAATATATTCATATCCATTGAAGGTGCCGCTCAATTCCTTGTATGACTTGGGTGTCATCAGCATGAATTGCATATAGCTTGTATAATTTGAGAGATTGTTGCTTATGCTCACCAGCCTACCATTTATGTAGACACTGATTTGACGAAATAAATTATATAATATACAATTTTCTTAGGATATTCCATCGGCAAGAATTGGCAATGTATCATCATATTTCCGGACTTTCGCAAATCTATAAATATCGAAGACATGTCCATAAAGTAGTCTTCATTGGAATAAATTTGAAAGTGGATATTATCGGAGAGGGGTTGTTGTGGATAAAATTATTCATAGTATCCATGTTTTACACTCACATCAACATTTTCTGCATTGAATAGATTCAATGAGGAGGTGATTGAAGGTTGGGAATCCTTATGCGGTAGATATGACATCTTAGGAAAAGAAATCTAGTGATCTAACATTTTTCTTCCTGGGGCTTTTTCTTCTACTGTTTACTATACGTGTCGGCTTTTTCCTTCTTTTCTTTGACAGGGGTGATGTCTTACGTTTCTGACCTGAGTAGAGACTGATGAGTGATGCATTGTTTCTCGACCTTTTTAAACCTTTTCCATTTTGTTTTAATCTCTCGCCAAGGGTTCGCGCACTGGACCTAAGATTTTCCGAAGTATTTTTTTTTTTAAATCCTTGCCAGAGCTCCAATCGCATAGTGTAAAGGATGCAAAGTCTGTTGCAGCCGGTACAATATATTTTCTAGCCAGAGGTAGTGCACAGCGAAACAGCTTAGCAAACCAACTGCCAAGACCGTAGCCAGACATTGACGAGCGACCTTTGTAATAGTCCATTCCATTGCCCTGTTGTCTTGGACCAAGAGTATTAACATAGCAGTCAATATCAGGACAAATGAATACCACTTTTCTATTAGACATCTTGTTGTTGTTGAACGATGGGACGAAAATGGCATGTAATCACGGCCAAACCTTTTGATATTGCTAGCGGATCACCTAATTCAGTTCTTAGTGTTAACTGACAGAGTTCCAAATAGGAAGTGTTTAGAGGAATATACTGAAGATGCTTTATATTGTAATGGTGAATATTTTCTTGATTGGTTTTTCGTTCAAGAACTCGTAGGAGTGGAACATGGCTATTTCCGACCCGGGATGTTTCCACAAATGAAGCGTAGAGAAATATACAAGTGTCCGGTTCTAGTTGAACAAAAAAGTGAAAAAATGTTGTTGTACATATAGTGTTGTTCTTGTTGAACAAATAGGTGTTTTTATGTGAATAAATGTTGTTCTTGTTGAACTGAAAAGTGTTTTTATGATCATAAATGTTGTTGTTAATAAATATTGATGTTCTTGTTGAACAAGTGTTTTTGTTCAATAAACGTTGTTCTTGTTGAACAGAAAAGTGTTTTTATGTTAATAAATAAATGAAATATTGTTTTTGTTGTTCTTGTTAACGTACTAGATAGATCTATGGGAAAATTATTATTACTTATTCATTGGACATGTATGGTTTACAGTTAGTTGTAGTCTGACTGTTGTCAACAGCAGCAGTATGTATTAATTTAAAACACCATTCAGACCGTCTCTGTGTGGCCCATCAATGTCTGGGATAACGACACTTTTAGCTAAAATAATTCAAAATTGTAATAAAATGTTTTTGGAAAAACCAAAGAAAATTTATTATTGCTATAGTATTTGGCAAAAGTCCTATGATCAAATAAAAGCTATTGCCACATCCATACCAATGCAATTCATACGGGGACTTGATGTTTTGAATAGTATTGAACCTCTGGATAGAAAATATACTGTACCGGCTGCAACAGATTTTGCATCCTCTAAACTATACGATTGGAGCTCTGGCAAGGATTTAAAAAAAAGTGCTTCAGAAAATCTTATGTCCAGTGCGCGAACCCTTGGCGAGAGATTAAAACGAAATGGAAAAAGTTTGAAAAGGTTGAGAAACAATGCATCACTCATCAGTCTCTACTCAGGTCAGAAACGTAAGACATCACCCCTGTCAAAGAAAAGAAGGAAAAAGCCGACACGTATAGTAAACAGTAGAAGAAAAGCCCCAGGAAGAGAATTGTTAGATCGAAACTAGTTTTCTTTTCCTATAATGTCATATCTGCCGCCTAAGGATTCCCAACCTTCAATCACCTCCTCATTGAATCTATTCAATGCAGAAAATGTTGATGTGAGTGTAAAACATGGATACTATGAACAATTTTATCCACAACAACCCCTCTCCGATAATATCCACTTTCAAATTTATTCCAATGAAGACTACTTTATGGACATGTCTTCGACATTTATGGATTTACGAATGAAAGTCCGGAAATCCGATAATACATTGCCATTTCTTGCCGATGGAATATCCTATGAAAATCGTATATTACATAATTTATTTCGTCAAATCAGTCTCTGCATAAATGGTACGCTGGTGAACACAAGCAGCAATCTCTCAAATTATACAAGCTATATGCAATTCATGCTGATGGCACCCAAGTCATGCAAGGAATTGAGAGGAACCTCCAATGGATATGAATATATTACTAATACTGATAGCACAGATGCACTTAAAAATGCTACAACTAGTGAATTACATCTAGTTGGAAAAACATATCATGAAATATTTAATATACCCCAATGGCTACCACCCAATGTTAAAGTGGATATAAAATTAACGCTTGCACCATATAATTTCATATTGAGAAAAGAACTTGCTGCCAATCCTGATGTAACTCTCTCCCTCACCTCGGCAATACTACATGTACGCAAACAGCAGGTTATGAGTTCTGTTGCTTTGGCAGTGGAAAAACTGAGAGCCAGTGGAAATAATATTAAACTTCTTGTTCCTCATACAATCACCTATCAACGTCATATTGCCACAGAGTCACGCATCTTCACCGACCCATCCTTTATCAATGGCAAAATTCCGTCAAAATTGGCCTTGGCATTTGTAAAAAGCGCTAGTGCAATAGGATCGGGGACTGGATGTCCACATAAATTTCAAATGTTTGGGCTTTCAACTCTTGTCTGCAAAGTAAATGAAATCCCACTCTACAATGTATCTTTTGATAAATCCTATAGGAAATTGTATGAGTTGACCATGCAAACCCTAGATCATGATTCACAACTATTTGAAATGGTATAACCGAAGAAATGTTTGCTAAAACACATGGTATCATTGTATTGGATTTGTCTGGCACGCAGGATATGAGTATAGTACGTCCGGGAGTGTGCGTTTAGAGTGTACATTTGCCAACCCATTAGCTGAGAGTATTGCACTAATCTCGCTAAATCTATATGAAACCTATTGGGAAATCACTCCCGAAGGAAGTGTTCTACTAGACTTGGCACCATGAACACCAGTCAAATAAACAATGTATTTAATTACCTGGATCCCTACATGTCCAAATACAAATCCTATTGTCTGCCCTCGGACTTTCTTGGAAAAATTCAAAGTGTCAACAATACCCTAATTATTGTTTATAGCAGTCCGTCGACTGTGCAGACGGGTCATTGGTTGTGCATCTTTCAAACAATGAAGACGATTGAATTTTTTGATCTTCTTGGTCTACCCTATACATTCTACAAACCACACATCAGCAACTATATTGAGAGCAGTGGGAAAGCTATTATTCAAAATCGGAAGAGAGTGCAGGATCTGACGACTAAAAGCTGTGGCTTCCATGCACTACTATATTTTGTGTTCTGATGTCGAGGCTATACTTAAAAGCAGTTTCTCAACATTTATGTAGACAATCCACGTCTGAATGACTTTATGGTGGAAAATATCCTCTCAGACCTGTATAATATTGATTTTAGTGCCCTACGAGTAAAGTGCTTAAAAAATGTATGTGAATTTGTTTATTGATAAATGAAAAATGTATATACAACAATGTCTTTATTCTCCACTTTAGATTTCTTCTTCTTCGGTGTATAGGCAACTGTCGTGAACCACTAAGACCGGTAAATCATTTGGATTCACTGTATATTGATCTTGATTGGCTGCAAAGTCAGGGTCACATTTTCTACAGTATAATTTAACTTCACTCTTGTCACTTTGTACAGTCAATGATACTATTTGCATTCATATTATGAAATTCACGAGTTTCAATCTGTCTATTTGAAGTAATATCACATACAGTGTTTTCAAATGGTGAATCACATTCGGTAACTGCCAAATAAAAATCACTTGGTTTATAGTCATAATAGGCAGTGTCGTCGCAACGATGACGTAGAAACCAAATTGTCTTGTTACCCCAACAGTTGAATCGTAGACCAGATTCTTCCTACCAGAATAATTTAAATCCACGACGATACCAATCTCGTAGAAATACACTAAAATCACGTTTGGGATTCTTTCCAATCATACAGTGGTAAGTATTCTCCCACTGATCACATTTGTCATAGTGACAATTGGAGCACAGATGTTCTCTAAGGTGAGAGTCACAAATCTCTTCAAGACATGAATTACATCCTTTAATTTGTACTGCATAGCCTCTATGTAATTTACAAGGATTACATAATTTGCACTTTTCATTATAGTCATCAATAATTGTACAATTCTCACAGGATGTCCAACTGCCAAGAGTGTACATGCATAGTGGACATGTATAGAACATTTTTTGGTCTCCGATGTCAAATCTCTCACAGCTAAAATGAAACTGATCCTCGTTGGACAAATTCAGAGGGAGGAAATGGGAGAGGAGTAACTCTGTGACTTCACCTCTTTCGAATGGAGGAGCCATCTACATTGAATCTATGGCAATGTTTTCAAAAGTATATCCACGATATTATTCTGCTTTGTTCCAATTAATATGTCAATAAATTGAGTATAGGCATTTGAGTCACATCGACAAATTTCATACAATAGTCCAATGGGGGAGAATCAGTTTTCATTATATTGTCAAGTGTTCCCTATGAGAATATCTTTCGTTGAAGGGATAACTCGAGAAAATCCTCACCCAAAATCAAATGTTTTTCCATAAACACAAGATTTGATCTAATTCTCTCTTTCTCGAATTTATTCATTTTTCAATCCTATCACTCTGACTGCTGACTCTAGACTAACCATGACTCGTTAGTTTAACATTCTAACAAAAAGAAAGGGAATATTTTCGATTTCGAAACAATTTTGTTGTATAATTACAACAATAATATTACACATGTACAATTAGCGATACAGCTTATTGTCGTCGATATGCTTCACTAATGGACTTAAAGCGCTTTGAAGTCTATTCACATGTGCTATATCAACTTTTGCAGCGAAGCATAATTGATCCTCCATTTTAAATTTGCTCAAAGATATCACATATCTTGCATATACTTCATCCCATTCCAGACAAAGCCGTGATCCTCTCGTGATTTCCACCGCAATGTTTGGTGCTCTTGTATCATTGCCACCAACTCCACTATCAATTTCTAATAGTGTAAACATTCCACTCATTATTATTACAAATATATCCTAATGTGTAAAGTCAAACTGTTCTCACTCCTTGAATTATATTCACACACTAATAAAAACTATAGCAAAAATCCTTTCTTTATATTCTCTGCAATCCTGTCCCGCTAATATTTCTGACCCCTTGATTGGCTTAGAAAGAGACACGTGATCATGTCCCGTTAGAATCAATAATTCACTGTCAGATTATGTAATCAATTTCCCGAAAATCTACTTCCCCTCTTGTCCTAGTCAAATATGCAATCAATTTCTCAGAAATCTGTCCCCCTTCGTGGATCAATAATCCTTGAATAAATTATAACCCGTCAGCGTTAGACTCAATTATAGATGGCAACACGCGGTTTAATCCGGGCTGTTACCCCTTTCCATACTCTCCTCACTCCTTAAATTGTGTCCCAATTCTTTAAAAACCACTTCTGAAACACAAAGGTCGTTTAATTAGAGCAATACATACCTTTTTTTTAAAGTACCGAAAAACCTTAGCATGAAGATCGAGGTGTTGAAAAGGGGGCAACCCTACTCATAGAGGCCTACATAATAATTTCTGTTCGTTTTAAGTTTTAATGTTGCTCTTTACTTTCAGTTGAAAAATCTTGTTTTTTTAAAATTTAATGATGCTTAGAGACAAGTATTTTTTTTAAAGGCAATTGAAAAAGAATATCAATTAAAGTAAAAGTATATAAAAATGAAAAAAGTAAGTAAGTAGAAAGGGGTCAGGAGGTCGTGGCAGTACAAAATTCGGTTATCAAAAGAATGTATCTCGTGACAGTACACCTAATATGGGCATAGAGTCCCTAGGGAGAAAGATTGCGTAATCGCTCAATGACCTCTTTTTCCAAGGTCGATTTATTGCTGTTTCTATGTGTAATAACTCCGGGACGAAGGTTGCACATGCGCATTGAATTCTAACGGGAACAATGTTATTGATCTAGGACTCAAGGGGGAAGTGAATTTCCGAGAACTTGATTGCGTAATCGAAGAGGAAGTGGATTTATGAGAACTTGATTGCGTAATCGAAAATGTTCTCTTTCTTTTCTGGTTAGGGCTAACGAATCAGGGTCAGTCTAGAGTCAGCAGTCGGAGTGAAAGGTTTGAAAAATGAATAAATTTGAGAAATAGAGAATTAGATCAAATCTAGTGTTTATGGAAAAACATTTGATTTTGGATGATGATTTTCTCGAGTTATCTCTTAAACGTAGGATATTCTCTTGTCAGGGAACACTTGACAATATAATGAGGAGTGATTCTCCCCCATTGGACTATTGTATGAAACTTTTAAAATGTGATTCAAATGCTTATAGTCAATTTATTGATATATTAATTGTAACAAAGCAGAATCATATTGTGGATATACTTTTGAAAATATTGCCAATGGATTCAATGTAGATGGCTCCCCCCGTCATTCGAAAGAGGTAACGTTACAGAGCTACTCCTCTCCCCCCCCCATTTCCCTCTCATTGAATTTATGGAGCGAGGATGATCAGTTTCACTTTAGCTGTGAGCGAGTTGACATCGGAAACCGAAAAATGTTCTATATATGTCCATTGTGCATGTACACTCTTGGCAGTTGGACTCAATGTGAGAATTGTACAGTTATAGATGACTATAGTGAAAAGTGTAAATTATGTAATCCTTGTAAATTACATAGAGGTTATGCAGTACAAATTAAAGGATGTAATTCGTGTCTTGAGGAGGTGTGTGACTCTCATCCTAGAGGGCACCTGTGCTCCAATTGTCACTATGATAAATGTGATCAGTGGGAGAATACTTACCCCGCTATGATTGGAAAGAATCCCAAACGTGATTTTAGTTTATTTCTACGAGATTGGTATCGTCGTGGATTTAAATTATTCTGGGAAGAGGAATCTGGTCTACGATTCAACTGTTGGGGTAACAAGACAATTTGGTTTCTACGTCATCGTTGTGATGACACCACCTACTATGACTATAAACCAAGTGATTTTTATTTGGCTAGTTACCGAATGTGATTCACCATTTGAAAACATTGTATGTGATATTGCTTCAAATAGACAGATTGAAACTCGTGAATTTCATAATATGAATGCAAATAGTATCATTGACTATACAAAGAGATATGACAAGAGTGAAGTTACATTGTACTGTAGAAAATGTGACCCTGACTTTGCAGTCAATCAAGATCAATATACAGTGAATCCAAATGATTTAACAGCATTAGTGGTTCACGACAGTTGCCTATACATCGAAGATGAAGAAATCTAAAGTGAAGATTTAAAGACATTGTTGTATATATATGCATTTTATTAATAAACAAATTCACAAACATTTTTAAGCACTTTACTCTTAGGGCACTGAAATCAATACTATATAGGTCTGAGAGGATATTTTCCACTAGAAAGTCATTCAGACGTGGATTGTCAACATAAATGTGGAGAAACTGCTTGTAAGTATAGTCGCGACATCGGAACACAAAATATAGTAGTGCATGGAAGCCGCAGCTTTTAGTCGTTAGATCCTGAACCCTCCTCTGATTTTGAATAATAGTTTTCCCACTGCTCTCAATATAGTTGCTGATGTGAGGTGTGTAGAATGTATAGGGTAGACCAAGAGGATCAAAAAATTCAATCGTCTTCATTGTTTGAAAGATGCACAGCCAATGACCCGTCAGCACAGTCGACGGACTGCTATTAACAATAATCAAGGTATTGTTGACACTTTGAATTTTTCCAAGATAGTCTGAGAGAGACAATAGGATTTGTACTGGGACATGTAGGGGTCCATATTAAATACATTGATTATTTGACTGGTGTTCATGGTGCCAAGTCTAGTAGAACACTGCCTTCGGGAGTGATTTCCCAATAGGTTTCATATTGATTTAGTGAGATTAGTGCAATACTCTCAGCCAATGGGTCGGCAAATGTACACTCTAAACGCACACTCCCCGTACGTACTATACTCATATCCTGTGTACCTGACAAATCCAGTACAATGATACCATGTGTTTTAGCAAACATATCTTCGGTTATACCATTTTCAAATAGTTGAGAGTCATGATCTAGGGTTTGCATGGTCAAGTCGTACAATGTTCTATAGGATTTATCAAAAGATAGATTGTACAGTGGGATGCCGTTTACTTTGCACACAAGAGATGAAAGTCCAAACATCTCGAATTTATGTGGGCATTCAGTCCATGATCCTATTGCACTGGCGCTTTTTACAAATGCCAAAGCAAGTTTTGACGGAATTTCACCATTGATAAAGGATGAATCGGTGAAGGTGCGTGAGCCCATTGCAATATGACGCTGATTGGTGATTGTATGAGGAACAAGTAGTTTAATATTATTTCCATTGGCTCTCAGTTTTTCCACGGCCAAAGCAACAGAACTCATGACCTGTTGTTTGCGTACATGAAGTATTGCCGAAGTGAGGGAGAGACTTACATCAGGATTGGCAGCAAGTTCTTTTCTCAATATGAAATTGGAGGGTGCAAGCGTTAGTTTTATATCCACTTTAACATTGGGTGGCAGCCATTGGGGTATATTAAATATTTCATGATATATTTTTCCAACTAGATGTAATTCACTAGTTGTAGCATTTTTAAGTGCATCTGTACTATCAGTATTAGTAATATATTCATATCCATTGGAGGTGCCTCTCAATTCCTTGTATGACTTGGGTGTCATCAGCATGAATTGCATATAGCTTGTATAATTTGAGAGATTGTTGCTTGTGCTCACCAGCGTGCCATTGATGTAGACACTAATTTGACGAAATAAATTATGTAATATACAATTTTCATAGGATATTCCATCGGCCCGAATTGGCATTGTATTATCGGTTTTCCGGACTTTCATTTGCAAATCTATAAATGTTGAAGACATGTCCATAAAGTAGTCTTCATTGGAATAAATTTGAAAGTGGATATTATCGGAGAGGGGTTGTTGTGGATAAAATTGTTCATAGTATCCATGCTTGACACTCACATCAACATTTTCAGCATTGAATAGATTCAATGAGGCGGTGATTGAAGGTTGAGAATCCTTATGCGGTAGGTAGGACATTTCAGGAGAAGAAATCTAGTTTCGATCTAACAATTTTCTTCCTGGGACTTCTTCTTCTGTTTACAGCACGTGTCGGCTTTTTCCTTCTTTTCTTTGACAAGAGGGATGATGTCTTTCGTTTCCGACCTGAGTGGAGACTGATGAGTGATGCATTGTTTCTTGACCTTTTTAAGCCTTTACCATTTTGTTTTAATCTCTCGCCAAGGGTTCGCGCACTGGACCTAAGATTTTCCGAAGCACTTTTTTTAAAATCCTTGCCAGAGCCCCAATCGTATAGTGTAGAGGATGCAAAATCTGTCGCAGCCGGTACAAGATATTTTCTAGCCAGTGGTAGTGAAGAGCGAAAGAGCTTAGCAAACCAACTGCCAAGACCGTAGCCAGACATTGACGAGCGACCTTTGTAGTAGTCCATTCCATTGCCCTGTTGTCTTGGGCCAAGAGTATTAACATAGCAGTCAATATCAGGACAAGTGAATACCACTTTTTTATTAGACATCTTGCTTTTGAACGATGGGTCGAAAATGGCATGTAATCACAGCCAAACCTTTTGAAATTGCTATGGGATCGCCCAATTCGGTTCTTAGTGTTAACTGACAGAGTTCCAAATAGGAAGTGTTTACGGGAATATACTGAAGATGCTTTATATTGTAGTGGTGAATATGTTCTTGATTGGTTTTTCGTTCAAGAACTCGTAGGAGGGGGACATTTGAATTACCAACCCGAGATGTTTCCACAAATGAAGCGTAGAGAAATATACAGGTGTCTGTGGAGAAGGCAGGCGGATAGTCAGCAAAAATGAAATTAGTGTTTCCGGCACTTTTACCATTGATTATATTGAGCTTAAAGCCAAGAACATCCTTTAGATTATCGTTGAGAATAACCTTTTCACTGGCAATAGGTGAACTAATGTAGATCTTACCCTCCTCCTTTGAATAGTTGAAATGAAAAGCTCCCTTTTTACGAGCGGAAATTCTTTTATTAATGGAACGACATAAATCATTCATACAGGTGAGTTCCTCGTAGGGTAATTCAATGTATGGATAATTCATCCAATTGATTTTTTGAATTTGTTCTTGATCACTTGAGGATGGTGGAGGCGGCCAATCATTGGGTCTAATTTTTATATCATATTTACGATCTTTTCTCAGGATGTCGTAGGTATTTTTGAGAATACAGTCGACAAGAGCCACTTCATACTTTCTATTGTCGTCGAATTTGATGGTGGGGGAGAGTTTCGTCCAAAAATCACTTGTTCTATTCAAGTCATTGTAGAGAGGATCGGAAACATTGGACATGAAAGTCACATAGAAATCATTGGGCATTGTTAATATCTTCAGCACTGACCCAAGAATCAAAATCTGAGTTGTATCCTAGCCAGCGAACAAACAACTGTCTCTTGCCATGGCGTGTACGACTCTTTAATATCTTTTCAATTTGATAAATTTCACTAGTGTTTCTAACTTTTTGCAGTTCATATTCATAAAAACCGCCGAGAATCTCGTCATCTTTGGTGTCTCGCAGTCGATATGTCGTGGGCTCGGTGTCCAGGATTATGGACACTTTAAAAAGTTCAGTGCTCCATAAATAATTCCCCTTTTCAAAAATATTGCTGGTTCTATTAATTCGAACAGTATCACCAACATTGAATTTCTTCTTCACATTTTTTTCTCTTTTTCACCATTGGAGTATTGCTTTAGAAAAGCATCAAATGTATTTTCATTGTAGTGAACATCCCGAGGGCTTGAGTTGGACAGAGATCGATGGGGTCGATGGTTGTATATCTGCATGATTTTATCTAAATCATGAATAAAAGCCGATGTATTTTTCAGGGTACAATATCTTGAAATTAATAGACGAATCGTTCTTATTAATCGTTCAGCCAATGCAGCCTTTATCGGGCTGTGACTATGATAAAGTGTTGTATTATATTTCAAAAGAACCTTTTGCACATGGGGATTAACAAATTCACTGCCACGATCCGATTGAATTTTTCTATATGAATCCTGTTCTAGAATACTTTCAATGGCCCGAGCAACTTCAACACCTCTCTTTGATCGCAGTGGAATGGCATAGGCATAGCGACTAAAGACACTGATTGCCACCAGAATATATTTGTAGGGCGCATTGTGACGCTGTTGAATTGCGTCTAAAGTTAAAAGATCCGTTTGCATTATATGCAGAGGGAAAAATGCTTTAGTTTGTCGATATTGTTTGCTGCGAAGCCTGTGGTTCCGATGCAGTGTGTAACTCGGTTCATTCTCTAGATACTCTTTTGCATTTTTCAATGTGGTGCCGGAGACAGCTTTAGAAAGCGTTTTGGGAGAACTTAAACTTCCCGCTTCACCAATATTTTCATAGACACCTTTCAGAACTTCATCCATTTTGAGCGTAGACATGTAGTGTAATGTCCACTCCCCTTTTGCACACTGGAGGGTGAATCAATTCGTCTTCGCTTTTGACTAGCAGCCACAGGTGTTGTAAAATCAGTGGCGCTGATAGTATTTTCAAATACTGAATCTTCTTCTTCTTTTTTAAATGGTGTTGTTGGTGTTGGAGGAGGACTATATTCTCTTAGTTTCTTTAGAATTTGCTTATTGCCAATAAGACTTTTGGGAAAGTTTGATACACACAGAAAGGTGTATAGATTATTGTCAAAGGATAAAAGTCCTTTACGATTCGTCACCATATCACAAATTAAATCAACTAGATTATAACTTTTTCCCTGAATTATAATTCGTTTCCCTGTGCTATCGACTTGAACTTGATGTTCATCAGCAGTTTCCAACAGGAGATAAGATAATACTCTTTTACTCTGTTCTCGATAGGTCAGTGGCAATAGGTTTCCAATTTTTGATACAATTGAATTCAATTCCTTCTCCTTTGATGCTGCTGCAGCATCTTGAGGAGATGTTTCCAGTTTAGAGGGATCAGTGGCGGCGGCGGCGGCGGCGGCGACGGTGGGTCTCTCACGATAAGGTTTATGTTTGTCCACACGTCGCAATGCATCTTGAAGTAAAAGCAGTTTTTTGTCATCGGCAATATTCTCATCGTTAATGAATTTGCTTAGATTGTCTTCAAAATGTTCGACGGGCGAGAGGACAAGTTCAAATGGTGTCAATTTATAGGGTTTTGCCATTCTCTAGAGAAAACTGTTTACAAGTCCTGCAATTATTGGCAGTAAAAGTGTGAAAAAGCTACCGCCTGCTTGAAGGAGTCGTTTTCTTTTAAATTTTTTCTCCTTGTTTTTACAAGCCAAGGCGCGTACAGTGGAACGATGTTGCTTTGTCTGTTGTCTAACACCTTCTGGCAGTTGAACATTGCCCTCAGTTAAATTTAAACAAAGTTCAGATATTAGATTAATGAAATCATTGTCAACCCCATGTTTGAGTATAGCCTTCCTAAGCAAGGGTTTTGAAGTGCTTAAAACGGAAAATAAATGCCGTTGTTCGTGTAGTTTCTTCAGTGTCATAATGGCAACTAATAGCCTTTTCTACTGTTCACCGGAAGATATACTGTAATTTCATTGTTGAAAATGTCGGTGACTACACGTAGATCCTCGGGTGTGCTCTGATTAAGATCCAGCAAAATGTAACCTTAGGGCTTGCTAGTCGCCTGAGTGTACGCTGACACTAGAAATTTAGGGGCGCCGGGGTATATCTGCTTATTGAGAGTTATGAGTGAGCTAGAATCACGAACAACTCGATAGATAATATAGACGGTGCAATTCAAAGCAAGGGTTCGCATACATTTGCTCTGATGAAACAGATTGTGTAGAACCAGAGTAACGGAATTGTGCTCATGGTGGGAGCGAACGGTGAACAGTTGCAGCATTTCCTGTGAGAACTGTTCAATGGATTCAGCCAAATCATCAATAATCAACCACGAGTTCGATTCAATACTATTGAAAACATCAAGTCCCCGTATGAATTGTATTGGTATGGTTGTGACAATAGCTTTTATTTTATCGTAGGACTCCTGCCAAATACTATAGCAATAGTAGATTTTTTTTCGGCTTCTTCAAAAACATTTTATCGCAATTTTGAATTATTTTAGCTAAAAGTGTTGTTTTCCCCGACATTGAGGGACCACACAGAAACGATCTGAAGGGTGTTTTAAATTGATACATGCTGCTGCTGTTGACAACAGTCGGACTACAACTAACTGTAAATCTTACGTGTCCAATGAATAAGTAGTAGCAATAATTTTCCCCATAGATCTATCTATTCAAGAACAACAACAACAAAAAAAAAACAATATTTCATGACAGCATTTATTTCGACACTGCATGAAAACAAATATTGGTTCAACATGAACTGCAACGATAAAAATAACACTTGTTCAACAAGAACAGTTGACAAAATTTCATGGTCAACATGAAAACTCTATTTGTTCAACATGAACTTGGCAATGATAACACTCTATGTACAATAAAAAAAAAACACTTTTGTCCATCATCAACACTTATTGTCTTTAAAAAAAAAAACACTTTTCTGTACAACACTTTTCTGTCCATCTTCAACAGCACTTATTGTCAACTTAAACACATTTCTGTACAAAAAAAAAACACTTTTCTATACAACAACAAAAAAAAAAAAACAGAAAACACTTGAAAATCACGGAACTAGCACAGTTGAACATTACAGTGAATTTAAAGGTGGGACCCCCCCCCCCCCCCCAGGGCCGCGGGGCCGAAGGTCGGCCGCGGGCGGGACCCCCCCCCTCCCCCCCCCCCCTGGGAGCCGCGGGGCGAAAATGGATCGTACACAATAGTTGTCCGGTCACTGCTGCTGCTACAGGTTAGGTTGGGTTAGTTGGGTTAGTGGTGGTGGTTAGATTGGGTTAGATGAGGTTGAGTTAAGGTGGTTAGATTGGGTTAGTTAATTTATGTACAGGTTGGAGCATTTAATTTATGAACGGGTTGGTGGTGGTTAGTTGGTAAGTGCTTGGGTTACTTCAGGTTAGGTTAATTTATCCAGACCAAGTTGATTACGATAGTCTATGCATTCAACTCGGTCTGAAATACGGTAGTGGCCGTGGGGTAGGACACTCACACCATTCTCGAGCACATAGACTTTGTCGGATATACACGACATTGCATTCTTTTCCACTCTCACAGTATAATTTCTATACTGTAGAGAGTGAATTGCAAGCACTTGTGCTCTAGGCACTAGGCTACTTTCTACACAGTCTCTGTACACGCTCATGTTGAAATTGCTCTTTACAAAATGTGTAGGCACCCCTTTACACGCCTTCTTTTCATCCCCACTATGAGTTTCAACGTAATAAACTTTGGGGCCCGGGAACACCCCCCTGGATATCAAATCACTCCCCGTCTCTGATTTTAACATTAATAGTGGGTTGGGGGCTTGACGTTTCACCAACTCGGGGTAGAGTGATGGATTCCAGCTGGTGAAATCCATCCACGAGCTGATGTGTTCCCCCTTTTCTAAATCACCCAATAAATCTTCAGTCCCATTTACCTTTAACAGCAGAGAATCTGTATCACCATAGTAAACTTGAACCTCCCCCTCCCGTGGCCATTGCACCTTGCACACATTGTAAAAGAACGACAACATGAGCTTTTTTGAAATTTCCAGTACTGAACTGCCACCTGCTATATTCTTGTTCAGTACCACATTTCGCTTTCGCCTGTGTAGAAGAACCATGCCAGTCTCTATGCTCGTGAACGATGTAAAATTGGGGTCGGAAATAATTCGTGCACACTCTAGAGGGTCAGTCACGACGTCGCAGCGAGATCTATTACGTACGCTTTCACACATTTTGCCAAACGCTGAATTTAGAATGAGCTTATACATATCCTTCTCCACCTTTGAATTTGCCCTAGAGCGTTTATCGACAAAGGTGTCGATAAACGTTTTCAAATATGGTCGCTGATTGAACTGCAGGACCCTGTGTATTTTGGTGATCTTGAAACCATTGCTCACCATCCAGTGCAAAAGCACATGGTGAACAACGATATTCTCCTTAGGGTCCAAATCAGCAATCAGTTTCTGTTTGGAGGGAGTCCAGTGCATCCCCATATCCTCAACCAATGAACGATTGTAGGGGCTCAGAGAGTCCCTGCTCACGGGCCGATTGATACAGGGAAAGACAAAATCTTTGACTGAGTCGTGAAGCGCCAGCGGAATGTGACCGTCAACTTCAAAGAACCATCCTTGTGGCCCATTGTCCTCGACGGTGGTAATGTCGGGGAACTCACAAGGATTCTCAAGCCATTGATAGTTCCCACACGGCAAAGAGTAGTGTGACATTGCCGAGGGGTACAATGAGTTCATGTCCAAGAACACTGCATTTGACTTTACACCGGTGCTGTTTTGTCCGCTCGGATCGGTGGATAAGACGCGGTCCCCATGAAAAACATACCCTCCCCTCATTGAACGCTCTACAAAAAGGTGTTGATCTACATCGGTGATTAGGCATATTTCCTCCCTGCTAATTTTTAAAATTAAATCCATCACTAAATGGGGTGTGGAAAAATAATAGCCTATATCTAACCCGAACTCTGAATAGATTTGGTCTGTGTTCTTACAGACTATATCCAACAGAGTTAGAACGTCACTGGCCAAGTACAGTCTACAATAATCCCACCCATTTTTACAATCCCCCTCTGACCACACCTTCTTGGCAAACTCATACTCCTCGGCTGTGCATTCACTGTTGGTCAGTGAATTGTGAAAAGCTTCAATTGGAGGTAGTTTCACCTCACTTAAGCGAGCGCCAGAAGAGTAATAGTCGTATGCGTATATACCTTTGCAGGTCAACAGGTCATACATTTCACCGTCTGGAAAGTGCTGTTTAAGCAAGGGAAAGCTATCAAAATTGTCGCTTTTTTGCACTTGAATCAATTGACTCAATGCCTTGGGAAAAAAACTAAAGGAATCTAAAAACCTGATTTTATTCCAGCACGTATGCCCATTATCCACTGCCTGCCATTTCAGTTCGAGAAGCAACAACTTCTCGGCCGATTTGGGGATAATGTTATAGGTAAATGAACTATTTACCCATGGACAATCTACTCCCTCTCCCTCCCTATGCATACGTGCCAGTGCCGGTAAAATAAATTTTAAGTCATAATTAGTCTTGTGGATAAAAACAGGGATAAAAAACTGCTGGCTAACATTTAAATTACACGATTGATGCGCAACCCCTGTAAAATTACTACCCCCCGAGGATATTTCCTGCCAGAAGTGATTATGATCTCTGACTTTCCCCCTCCCACCACCACCTCGTTTCCCTTTAGTCCCCTTATCCCCCTCTACAAACTCTCCCTTACAAACCCAACATATTTTTTGATTTTTAATCGCGAGACGATCCTCTGCAGACAACACCATTGGATAATGGGTATTTCTCAAACGAGAAATAGCACCATTAGCCGTGCCAATTAGTTTAGTCAGTGCCTTGACCATGCACTCCCTCTCATCCAATGTTTCTACTATTTCTAACAACCGCATGGTGTTAGAACTGTCTCTTTGCGCGTGAGCATAGGAGCTTAAAGCCAAGAACATCCTTTAGATTATCGTTGAGAATAACCTTTTCACTGGCAATAGGTGAACTAATGTAGATCTTACCCTCCTCCTTTGAATAGTTGAAATGAAAAGCTCCCTTTTTACGAGCGGAAATTCTTTTATTAATGGAACGACATAAATCATTCATACAGGTGAGTTCCTCGTAGGGTAATTCAATGTATTGATAATTCATCCAATTGATTTTTTGAATTTGTTCTTGATCACTTGAGGATGGTGGAGGCGGCCAATCATTGGGTCTAATTTTTATATCATATTTACGATCTTTTCTCAGGATGTCGTAGGTATTTTTGAGAATACAGTCGACAAGAGCCACTTCATACTTTCTATTGTCGTCGAATTTGATGGTGGGGGAGAGTTTCGTCCAAAAATCACTTGTTCTATTCAAGTCATTGTAGAGAGGATCGGAAACATTGGACATGAAAGTCACATAGAAATCATTGGGCATTGTTAATATCTTCAGCACTGACCCAAGAATCAAAATCTGAGTTGTATCCTAGCCAGCGAACAAACAACTGTCTCTTGCCATGGCGTGTACGACTCTTTAATATCTTTTCAATTTGATAAATTTCACTAGTGTTTCTAACTTTTTGCAGTTCATATTCATAAAAACCGCCGAGAATCTCGTCATCTTTGGTGTCTCGCAGTCGATATGTCGTGGGCTCGGTGTCCAGGATTTTGGACACTTTAAAAAGTTCAGTGCTCCATAAATAATTCCCCTTTTCAAAAATATTGGTGGTTCTATTAATTCGAACAGTATCACCAACATTGAATTTCTTCTTCACATTTTTTTTCTCTTTTTCACCATTGGAGTATTGCTTTAGAAAAGCATCAAATGTATTTTCATTGTAGTGAACATCCCGAGGGCTTGAGTTGGACAGAGATCGATGGGGTCGATGGTTGTATATCTGCATGATTTTATCTAAATCATGAATAAAAGCCGATGTATTTTTCAGGGTACAATATCTTGAAATTAATAGACGAATCGTTCTTATTAATCGTTCAGCCAATGCAGCCTTTATCGGGCTGTGACTATGATAAAGTGTTGTATTATATTTCAAAAGAACCTTTTGCACATGGGGATTAACAAATTCACTGCCACGATCCGATTGAATTTTTCTATATGAATCCTGTTCTAGAATACTTTCAATGGCCCGAGCAACTTCAACACCTCTCTTTGATCGCAGTGGAATGGCATAGGCATAGCGACTAAAGACACTGATTGCCACCAGAATATATTTGTAGGGCGCATTGTGACGCTGTTGAATTGCGTCTAAAGTTAAAAGATCCGTTTGCATTATATGCAGAGGGAAAAAGGCTTTAGTTTGTCGATATTGTTTGCTGCGAAGCCTGTGATTCCGATGCAGTGTGTAACTCGGTTCATTCTCTAGATACTCTTTTGCATTTTTCAATGTGGTGCCGGAGACAGCTTTAGAAAGCGTTTTGGGAGAACTTAAACTTCCCGCTTCACCAATATTTTCATAGACACCTTTCAGAACTTCATCCATTTTGAGCGTAGACATGTAGTGTAATGTCCACTCCCCTTTTGCACACTGGAGGGTGAATCAATTCGTCTTCGCTTTTGACTAGCAGCCACAGGTGTTGTAAAATCAGTGGCGCTGATAGTATTTTCAAATACTGAATCTTCTTCTTCTTTTTTAAATGGTGTTGTTGGTGTTGGAGGAGGACTATATTCTCTTAGTTTCTTTAGAATTTGCTTATTACCAATAAGACTTTTGGGAAAGTTTGATACACACAGAAAGGTGTATAGATTATTGTCAAAGGATAAAAGTCCTTTACGATTCGTCACCATATCACAAATTAAATCAACTAGATTATAACTTTTTCCCTGAATTATAATTCGTTTCCCTGTGCTATCGACTTGAACTTGATGTTCATCAGCAGTTTCCAACATGAGATAAGATAATACTCTTTTACTCTGTTCTCGATAGGTCAGTGGCAATAGGTTTCCAATTTATGTGTTAACGATGGGCTGCTAGTATAACTTACAACCCTTTCCCCCAGGGCTGGGCGTATTCAAACACGGAACCGTAGCTGTTTTGGACGATTTGAACAAAATAGCTAACTCAAAAATTTGATCGGAAGCATTTAGAATAAAAATGGCGTGGGAGAGTTGCTTACTGTCTGATTATTCTAGACTTTTAAAAACTGAGCTAGAACTTTTGATTTAAATTGAATGAGCCTTTACCAAAGTCTATACGATTACCCTTTTGATAAAAACTTTGTACAATGGACATATAGGAACAATGGACAGCTAGCATAGCTTACAGCCCTTGCGCTGGGGGCAGTGGGAGGCTTTGTCAACCCCCGAGGCATACTGATGTTAATTACTTCACTTTTTCTGAAGTAATTAAAGTGAACTATAGCTTTCACATTCCAAACAAATGAGCCCTTTCTGAAGTCTATACAAGCATCCCTTCCATAAGAACCATTGATAAAATTGAATTCAATTCCTTCTCCTTTGATGCTGCTGCAGAATCTTGAGGAGATGTTTCCAGTTTAGAGGGATCAGTGTGTAACTTATGTAAGTTGCCTATTATTAGAATACAAGGTTTTTGTGGAAGGGGTGGTCGCTTTGACTTTGGAGGGGGCTCATTTCATAGTAAATTGAAACTTATAGTTCTTTTTTATGAGCCAAAAGTGATCAATAGGCAACTAGCCAACGCCCCACTTTTTCAGGGGCATCCGACCAAAATTTTGAGATTACCATTTTGTTCAAAAAAGTTCAAAGGCCAAATAACTATGCTTCCGGGGTTTCCGGAGCCCCTAACCCGGGAAAATTGCTCTGAGCTACGGAAATTACTTATTGTTACTTCGACGCTTTGTTTACTTCAATCCTTGGATTTAGTGATTTACGTGGCAACTTCAATTTACAATGCAAGCGCTATAAGTTATGCAAGTTGCTTATTGTTAGTTTGATACCTTGTTTTCTTTGATGCTTTCTTTACTTTGTTTTTTTTTACTTTGGTTTTGTTACTTTGGTACTAGTTTTGATACTTTGATGAACATTTGATGTTGAAAAAAGTTTGATTCTGAAATAAAGAATTGTTAAAAACTTGAAACTTTTTGCAATCAAAAACGAACAAAAATTAATTAAAAAACACTGTCCGTAAGTAGAAAGGGGGTGCTACTCCCACGAGTACAATACCCCTTCGAATCCCGATCCGGACACTTTTTTTTAAAACTCCCACGAGTCACCACGTGGTTTATGGTTTTCTCACTGAAATGAAAAACATGATTTTCTCACTTGAAATTTCAAGGTCGATTTATTTGCTGTTGTTTGTCCAGGTGTAATGACATTGGGTGATTTACATAATCGGTGGGGGAATTATTGGTTCACGAAGGGGGAATTAAGAAACAAACATGGCTTCATTGTTGTTTGGCTAGCCTAACCTGAGAAATTGATTTACATAATCGGCGGGGAAATTATTGATTCACGAAGGGGGAATTAAGAAACATTATGGCTTCTTTAATCTTAGGTCTGAGGGATAAACGTTCTTTAGGTCAGAGAGAAAAATTAATATTCTATTTTTAAATAGGGCTTCATTGATCTTTAGTGTCAGGAATTATAAATGACATCACTTGTTATCTTGGAATTATGCGGGAGTCTAAAGAGATAGAAATTCTATTTTTAAATACGGCTTCACTGAGCTTTAAGTCGGAGAGATAAATTGATATTCTAACGAAACCTTAATAGTTTAGCTAGGAAAATTTATGAGATGAAGAGATTAACGTAGGAAAGGGTTTCCTAGAAATTTGAAATGTGAAAGCACAGAGATGCCAAAAAACAAAAGGAACACACAGAAATTACTTTTAGGGGATTATTTGGGCGAAACGGTTTTAGACAGCTTATGGAATTATTTCGGCGAAACAGTTAGAGACATTTTAAAAGATGATTTAAAAGATGATTTTAGAAGAGGTTTTGAGTGTGGTCGTTATAATACACAAGTTGTATTTTAACAGTGTTGTGAGGTCCCCTACCCCAACCCCAAAGGCCCCGATCACCCTACCCCGATCCAAAGGGTTCCAATCCCCATACCCCAATCCAGAAGGAACCCCCCGGTCCCCAAAGGTTCCCAGGGCTCCCAAAGGGCCCCCGGACTCCCAAAGGCCCTCACCCGGTCCCCAAAGCCCCAAAGGGCCCCGATCCCCCTACCCCGATCCTCAAAGGTCCCCCAGGCTCCCAATGGGCCACCGGACCCCCAAAGGCCCTCCCCGGGTCCTCAAAGGTCCCCAGGCTCCCAATGGGCCACCGGACCCCAAAGAGCCCCTCCCCCCCTTTGGTCCCCAAAGGGCCCCCCTCCCTCTCCCTCCATCCCCCTCCTTCCCATCCCCTCCCCTCCCTTCCCCCTCTCACCAATCCCCTCCCCCTCCTCCCCCTCCCCTCCTCCCCTCCTCCCCTCCCCTTCCCTTCCCCATTTTTTAATATTTTTTTGTGCATTGAGACACAGAACGACCCTCCCCCCCGGCCCCTCCCCCCCCCAAAAAAAAGGTCCCCCGACACCCCAAAGGCCTGATTTTTCAAACTTCATTTTGAATTTCTTTCGTTGAAATGCAAGAGTTGGAATATTTCAGTAGTGTTTGGTTGTGGTTTACCTTGTCACAGTTACATTTTCTTGATTTTTCAAAGTTCATTTTGAATTTCTTTCATTGAAATGCAAGAGTTGGAATATTTCAGTAGTGTTTGGTTGTGGTTTACCTTGTCACAGTTACATTTTCTTGATTTTTCAAAGTTCATTTGAATTTCTTTCGTTGAAATGCAAGAGTTGGAATATTTCAGTAGTGTTTGGTTGTGGTTTACCTTGTCACAGTTACATTTTCTTGATTTTTCAAAGTTCATTTTGAATTTCTTTCGTTGAAATGCAAGAGTTGGAATATTTCAGTAGTGTTTGGTTGTGGTTTACCTTGTCACAGTTACATTTTCTTGATTTTTCAAAGTTCATTTTGAATTTCTTTCGTTGAAATGCAAGAGTTGGAATATTTCAGTAGTGTTTGGTTGTGGTTTACCTTGTCACAGTTACATTTTCTTGATTTTTCAAAGTTCATTTTGAATTTCTTTCGTTGAAATGCAAGAGTTGGAATATTTCAGTAGTGTTTGGTTGTGGTTTACCTTGTCACAGTTACATTTTCTTGATTTTTCAAAGTTCATTTTGAATTTCTTTCGTTGAAATGCAAGAGTTGGAATATTTCAGTAGTGTTTGGTTGTGGTTTACCTTGTCACAGTTACATTTTCTTGATTTTTCAAAGTTCATTTTGAATTT
Organism: Artemia sinica; assembly: GCA_027921565.1. NCBI lineage: Eukaryota > Metazoa > Arthropoda > Branchiopoda > Anostraca > Artemiidae > Artemia > Artemia sinica. The sequence continues at coordinate 27,794,680 of CM051274.1, read as the reverse complement.
CTTTCGTTGAAATGCAAGAGTTGGAATATTTCAGTAGTGTTTGGTTGTGGTTTACCTTGTCACAGTTACATTTTCTTGATTTTTCAAAGTTCATTTTGAATTTCTTTCGTTGAAATGCAAGAGTTGGAATATTTCAGTAGTGTTTGGTTGTGGTTTACCTTGTCACAGTTACATTTTCTTGATTTTTCAAAGTTCATTTTGAATTTCTTTCGTTGAAATGCAAGAGTTGGAATATTTCAGTAGTGTTTGGTTGTGGTTTACCTTGTCACAGTTACATTTTCTTGATTTTTCAAAGTTCATTTTGAATTTCTTTCGTTGAAATGCAAGAGTTGGAATATTTCAGTAGTGTTTGGTTGTGGTTTACCTTGTCACAGTTACATTTTCTTGATTTTTCAAAGTTCATTTTGAATTTCTTTCGTTGAAATGCAAGAGTTGGAATATTTCAGTAGTGTTTGGTTGTGGTTTACCTTGTCACAGTTACATTTTCTTGATTTTTCAAAGTTCATTTTGAATTTCTTTCGTTGAAATGCAAGAGTTGGAATATTTCAGTAGTGTTTGGTTGTGGTTTACCTTGTCACAGTTACATTTTCTTGATTTTTCAAAGTTCATTTTGAATTTCTTTCGTTGAAATGCAAGAGTTGGAATATTTCAGTAGTGTTTGGTTGTGGTTTACCTTGTCACAGTTACATTTTCTTGATTTTTCAAAGTTCATTTTGAATTTCTTTCGTTGAAATGCAAGAGTTGGAATATTTCAGTAGTGTTTGGTTGTGGTTTACCTTGTCACAGTTACATTTTCTTGATTTTTCAAAGTTCATTTTGAATTTCTTTCATTGAAATGCAAGAGTTGGAATATTTCAGTAGTGTTTGGTTGTGGTTTACCTTGTCACAGTTACATTTTCTTGATTTTTCAAAGTTCATTTTGAATTTCTTTCGTTGAAATGCAAGAGTTGGAATATTTCAGTAGTGTATGGTTATGGTTTACCTTGTCACAGTTACATTTTCTTGATTTTTCAATGTTCATTTTGAATTTCTTTCGTTGAAATGCAAGAGTTGGAATATTTCAGTAGTGTTTGGTTGTGGTTTACCTTGTCACAGTTACATTTTCTTGATTTTTCAAAGTTCATTTTGAATTTCTTTCGTTGAAATGCAAGAGTTGGAATATTTCAGTAGTGTTTGGTTGTGGTTTACCTTGTCACAGTTACATTTTCTTGATTTTTCAAAGTTCATTTTGAATTTCTTTCGTTGAAATGCAAGAGTTGGAATATTTCAGTAGTGTTTGGTTGTGGTTTACCTTGTCACAGTTACATTTTCATGATTTTTCAAAGTTCATTTTGAATTTCTTTCGTTGAAATGCAAGAGTTGAAATATTTCAGCAGTGTTTGGTTGTGGTTTACCTTGTCACAGTTACATTTTCTTGATTTTTCAAAGTTCATTTTGAATTTCTTTCGTTGAAATGCAAGAGTTGGAATATTTCAGTAGTGTTTGGTCGTGGTTTACCTTATCACAGTTACATTTTCTTGATTTTTCAAAGTTCATTTTGAATTTCTTTCGTTGAAATGCAAGAGTTGGAATATTTCAGTAGCGTTTGGTTGTGGTTTAACTTGTCACAGTTACATTTTCTTGATTTTTCAAAGTTCATTTTGAATTTCTTTCGTTGAAATGCAAGAGTTGGAATATTTCAGTAGTGTTTGGTTGTGGTTTACCTTGTCAAAGTTACATTTTCTTGATTTTTCAAAGTTCATTTTGAATTTCTTTCGTTGAAATGCAAGAGTTGGAATATTTCAGTAGTGTTTGGTTGTGGTTTACCTTGTCACAGTTACATTTTCTTGATTTTTCAAAGTTCATTTTGAATTTCTTTCGTTGAAAAGCAAGAGTTGGAATATTTCAGTAGTGTTTGCTTGTGGTTTACCTTGTCACAGTTACATTTTCTTGATTTTTCAAAGTTCATTTGAATTTCTTTCGTTGAAATGCAAGAGTTGGAATATTTCAGTAGTGTCTGGTTATGGTTTACCTTGTCACAGTTACATTTTCTTGATTTTTCAAAGTTCATTTTGAATTTCTTTCGTTGAAATGCAAGAGTTGGAATATTTCAGAAGTGTTTGGTTGTGGTTTACATTGTCACAGTTACATTTTCTTGATTTTTCAAAGTTCATTTTGAATTTCTTTCGTTGAAATGCAAGAGTTGGAATATTTCAGTAGTGTTTGGTCGTGGTTTACCTTGTCACAGTTACATTTTCGTGATTTTTCAAAGTTCATTTTGAATTTCTTTCGTTGAAATGCAAGAGTTGGACTATTTCAGTAGTGTTTGGTTGTGGTTTACCTTGTCACAGTTACATTTTCTTGATTTTTCAAAGTTCATTTGAATTTCTTTCGTTGAAATGCAAGAGTTGGAATATTTCAGTAGTGTTTGCTTGTGGTTTACCTTGTCACAGTTACATTTTCTTGATTTTTCAAAGTTCATTTTGAATTTCTTTCGTTGAAATGCAAGAGTTGGAATATTTCAGTAGTGTTTGGTTGTGGTTTACCTTGTCACAGTTACATTTTCTTGATTTTTCAAAGTTCATTTTGAATTTCTTTCATTGAAATGCAAGAGTTGGAATATTTCAGTAGTGTTTGGTTGTGGTTTACCTTGTCACAGTTACATTTTCTTGATTTTTCAAAGTTCATTTTGAATTTCTTTCGTTGAAATGCAAGAGTTGGAATATTTCAGTAGTGTATGGTTGTGGTTTACCTTGTCACAGTTACATTTTCTTGATTTTTCAATGTTCATTTTGAATTTCTTTCGTTGAAATGCAAGAGTTGGAATATTTCAGTAGTGTTTGGTTGTGGTTTACCTTGTCACAGTTACATTTTCTTGATTTTTCAAAGTTCATTTTGAATTTCTTTCGTTGAAATGCAAGAGTTGGAATATTTCAGTAGTGTTTGGTTGTGGTTTACCTTGTCACAGTTACATTTTCTTGATTTTTCAAAGTTCATTTTGAATTTCTTTCGTTGAAATGCAAGAGTTGGAATATTTCAGTAGTGTTTGGTTGTGGTTTACCTTGTCACAGTTACATTTTCATGATTTTTCAAAGTTCATTTTGAATTTCTTTCGTTGAAATGCAAGAGTTGAAATATTTCAGCAGTGTTTGGTTGTGGTTTACCTTGTCACAGTTACATTTTCTTGATTTTTCAAAGTTCATTTTGAATTTCTTTCGTTGAAATGCAAGAGTTGGAATATTTCAGTAGTGTTTGGTCGTGGTTTACCTTATCACAGTTACATTTTCTTGATTTTTCAAAGTTCATTTTGAATTTCTTTCGTTGAAATGCAAGAGTTGGAATATTTCAGTAGCGTTTGGTTGTGGTTTAACTTGTCACAGTTACATTTTCTTGATTTTTCAAAGTTCATTTTGAATTTCTTTCGTTGAAATGCAAGAGTTGGAATATTTCAGTAGTGTTTGGTTGTGGTTTACCTTGTCAAAGTTACATTTTCTTGATTTTTCAAAGTTCATTTTGAATTTCTTTCGTTGAAATGCAAGAGTTGGAATATTTCAGTAGTGTTTGGTTGTGGTTTACCTTGTCACAGTTACATTTTCTTGATTTTTCAAAGTTCATTTTGAATTTCTTTCGTTGAAAAGCAAGAGTTGGAATATTTCAGTAGTGTTTGCTTGTGGTTTACCTTGTCACAGTTACATTTTCTTGATTTTTCAAAGTTCATTTGAATTTCTTTCGTTGAAATGCAAGAGTTGGAATATTTCAGTAGTGTCTGGTTGTGGTTTACCTTGTCACAGTTACATTTTCTTGATTTTTCAAAGTTCATTTTGAATTTCTTTCGTTGAAATGCAAGAGTTGGAATATTTCAGAAGTGTTTGGTTGTGGTTTACATTGTCACAGTTACATTTTCTTGATTTTTCAAAGTTCATTTTGAATTTCTTTCGTTGAAATGCAAGAGTTGGAATATTTCAGTAGTGTTTGGTCGTGGTTTACCTTGTCACAGTTACATTTTCGTGATTTTTCAAAGTTCATTTTGAATTTCTTTCGTTGAAATGCAAGAGTTGGACTATTTCAGTAGTGTTTGGTTGTGGTTTACCTTGTCACAGTTACATTTTCTTGATTTTTCAAAGCTCATTTCGAATTTCTTTCATTGAAAAGCAAGAGTTGGAATATTTCAGTAGTGTTTGTTATGGTTTACCTTGTCACAGTTACATTTTCTTGATTTTTCAAAGTTCATTTGAATTTCTTTCGTTGAAATGCAAGAGTTGGAATATTTCAGTAGTGTTTGGTTGTGGTTTACCTTGTCACAGTTACATTTTCTTGATTTTTCAAAGTTCATTTTGAATTTCTTTCGTTGAAATGCAAGAGTTGGAATATTTCAGTAGTGTTTGGTTGTGGTTTACCTTGTCACAGTTACATTTTCTTGATTTTTCAAAGTTCATTTTGAATTTCTTTCATTGAAATGCAAGAGTTGGAATATTTCAGTAGTGTTTGGTTGTGGTTTACCTTGTCACAGTTACATTTTCTTGATTTTTCAAAGTTCATTTTGAATTTCTTTCGTTGAAATGCAAGAGTTGGAATATTTCAGTAGTGTATGGTTATGGTATACCTTGTCACAGTTACATTTTCTTGATTTTTCAATGTTCATTTTGAATTTCTTTCGTTGAAATGCAAGAGTTGGAATATTTCAGTAGTGTTTGGTTGTGGTTTACCTTGTCACAGTTACATTTTCTTGATTTTTCAAAGTTCATTTTGAATTTCTTTCGTTGAAATGCAAGAGTTGGAATATTTCAGTAGTGTTTGGTTGTGGTTTACCTTGTCACAGTTACATTTTCTTGATTTTTCAAAGTTCATTTTGAATTTCATTCGTTGAAATGCAAGAGTTGGAATATTTCAGTAGTGTTTGGTTGTGGTTTACCTTGTCACAGTTACATTTTCATGATTTTTCAAAGTTCATTTTGAATTTCTTTCGTTGAAATGCAAGAGTTGGAATATTTCAGCAGTGTTTGGTTGTGGTTTACCTTGTCACAGTTACATTTTCTTGATTTTTCAAAGTTCATTTTGAATTTCTTTCGTTGAAATGCAAGAGTTGGAATATTTCAGTAGTGTTTGGTCGTGGTTTACCTTGTCACAGTTACATTTTCTTGATTTTTCAAAGTTCATTTTGAATTTCTTTCGTTGAAATGCAAGAGTTGGAATATTTCAGTAGCGTTTGGTTGTGGTTTAACTTGTCACAGTTACATTTTCTTGATTTTTCAAAGTTCATTTTGAATTTCTTTCGTTGAAATGCAAGAGTTGGAATATTTCAGTAGTGTCTGGTTGTGGTTTACCTTGTCAAAGTTACATTTTCTTGATTTTTCAAAGTTCATTTTGAATTTCTTTCGTTGAAATGCAAGAGTTGGAATATTTCAGTAGTGTTTGGTTGTGGTTTACCTTGTCACAGTTACATTTTCTTGATTTTTCAAAGTTCATTTTGAATTTCTTTCGTTGAAATGCAAGAGTTGGAATATTTCAGTAGTGTTTGGTTGTGGTTTACCTTGTCACAGTTACATTTTCTTGATTTTTTCAAAGTTCATTTGAATTTCTTTCGTTGAAATGCAAGAGTTGGAATATTTCAGTAGTGTCTGGTTGTGGTTTACCTTGTCACAGTTACATTTTCTTGATTTTTCAAAGTTCATTTTGAATTTCTTTCGTTGAAATGCAAGAGTTGGAATATTTCAGTAGTGTTTGGTTGTGGTTTACCTTGTCACAGTTACATTTTCTTGATTTTTCAAAGTTCATTTTGAATTTCTTTCGTTGAAATGCAAGAGTTGGAATATTTCAGTAGTGTTTGGTTGTGGTTTACCTTGTCACAGTTACATTTTCTTGATTTTTCAAAGTTCATTTTGAATTTCTTTCGTTGAAATGCAAGAGTTGGAATATTTCAGTAGTGTTTGGTTGTGGTTTACCTTGTCACAGTTACATTTTCTTGATTTTTCAAAGTTCATTTTGAATTTCTTTCGTTGAAATGCAAGAGTTGGAATATTTCAGTAGTGTTTGGTTGTGGTTTACCTTGTCACAGTTACATTTTCTTGATTTTTCAAAGTTCATTTTGAATTTCTTTCGTTGAAATGCAAGAGTTGGAATATTTCAGTAGTGTTTGGTTGTGGTTTACCTTGTCACAGTTACATTTTCTTGATTTTTCAAAGTTCATTTTGAATTTCTTTCGTTGAAATGCAAGAGTTGGAATATTTCAGTAGTGTTTGGTTGTGGTTTACCTTGTCACAGTTACATTTTCTTGATTTTTCAAAGTTCATTTTGAATTTCTTTCGTTGAAATGCAAGAGTTGGAATATTTCAGTAGTGTTTGGTTGTGGTTTACCTTGTCACAGTTACATTTTCTTGATTTTTCAAAGTTCATTTTGAATTTCTTTCGTTGAAATGCAAGAGTTGGAATATTTCAGTAGTGTTTGGTTGTGGTTTACCTTGTCACAGTTACATTTTCTTGATTTTTCAAAGTTCATTTTGAATTTCTTTCGTTGAAATGCAAGAGTTGGAATATTTCAGTAGTGTTTGGTTGTGGTTTACCTTGTCACAGTTACATTTTCTTGATTTTTCAAAGTTCATTTTGAATTTCTTTCGTTGAAATGCAAGAGTTGGAATATTTCAGTAGTGTTTGGTTGTGGTTTACCTTGTCACAGTTACATTTTCTTGATTTTTCAAAGTTCATTTTGAATTTCTTTCGTTGAAATGCAAGAGTTGGAATATTTCAGTAGTGTTTGGTTGTGGTTTACCTTGTCACAGTTACATTTTCTTGATTTTTCAAAGTTCATTTTGAATTTCTTTCGTTGAAATGCAAGAGTTGGAATATTTCAGTAGTGTTTGGTTGTGGTTTACCTTGTCACAGTTACATTTTCTTGATTTTTCAAAGTTCATTTTGAATTTCTTTCGTTGAAATGCAAGAGTTGGAATATTTCAGTAGTGTTTGGTTGTGGTTTACCTTGTCACAGTTACATTTTCTTGATTTTTCAAAGTTCATTTTGAATTTCTTTCGTTGAAATGCAAGAGTTGGAATATTTCAGTAGTGTTTGGTTGTGGTTTACCTTGTCACAGTTACATTTTCTTGATTTTTCAAAGTTCATTTTGAATTTCTTTCGTTGAAATGCAAGAGTTGGAATATTTCAGTAGTGTTTGGTTGTGGTTTACCTTGTCACAGTTACATTTTCTTGATTTTTCAAAGTTCATTTGAATTTCTTTCGTTGAAATGCAAGAGTTGGAATATTTCAGTAGTGTTTGGTTATGGTTTACCTTGTCACAGTTACATTTTCTTGATTTTTCAAAGTTCATTTTGAATTTCTTTCGTTGAAATGCAAGAGTTGGAATATTTCAGCAGTGTTTGGTTGTGGTTTACCTTGTCACAGTTACATTTTCTTGATTTTTCAAAGTTCATTTTGAATTTCTTTCGTTGAAATGCAAGAGTTGGAATATTTCAGTAGTGTTTGGTCGTGGTTTACCTTGTCACAGTTACATTTTCTTGATTTTTCAAAGTTCATTTTGAATTTCTTTCGTTGAAATGCAAGAGTTGGAATATTTCAGTAGCGTTTGGTTGTGGTTTAACTTGTCACAGTTACATTTTCTTGATTTTTCAAAGTTCATTTTGAATTTCTTTCGTTGAAATGCAAGAGTTGGAATATTTCAGTAGTGTCTGGTTGTGGTTTACCTTGTCAAAGTTACATTTTCTTGATTTTTCAAAGTTCATTTGAATTTCTTTCGTTGAAATGCAAGAGTTGGAATATTTCAGTAGTGTTTGGTTGTGGTTTACCTTGTCACAGTTACATTTTCTTGATTTTTCAAAGTTCATTTTGAATTTCTTTCGTTGAAAAGCAAGAGTTGGAATATTTCAGTAGTGTTTGGTTGTGGTTTACCTTGTCACAGTTACATTTTCTTGATTTTTCAAAGTTCATTTGAATTTCTTTCGTTGAAATGCAAGAGTTGGAATATTTCAGTAGTGTTTGGTTGTGGTTTACCTTGTCACAGTTACATTTTCATGATTTTTCAAAGTTCATTTTGAATTTCTTTCGTTGAAATGCAAGAGTTGGAATATTTCAGCAGTGTTTGGTTGTGGTTTACCTTGTCACAGTTACATTTTCTTGATTTTTCAAAGTTCATTTTGAATTTCTTTCGTTGAAATGCAAGAGTTGGAATATTTCAGTAGTGTTTGGTCGTGGTTTACCTTGTCACAGTTACATTTTCTTGATTTTTCAAAGTTCATTTTGAATTTCTTTCGTTGAAATGCAAGAGTTGGAATATTTCAGTAGCGTTTGGTTGTGGTTTAACTTGTCACAGTTACATTTTCTTGATTTTTCAAAGTTCATTTTGAATTTCTTTCGTTGAAATGCAAGAGTTGGAATATTTCAGTAGTGTTTGGTTGTGGTTTACCTTGTCACAGTTACATTTTCTTGATTTTTCAAAGTTCATTTTGAATTTCTTTCGTTGAAATGCAAGAGTTGGAATATTTCAGTAGTGTTTGGTTGTGGTTTACCTTGTCACAGTTACATTTTCTTGATTTTTCAAAGTTCATTTTGAATTTCTTTCGTTGAAAAGCAAGAGTTGGAATATTTCAGTAGTGTTTGGTTGTGGTTTACCTTGTCACAGTTACATTTTCTTGATTTTTCAAAGTTCATTTTGAATTTCTTTCGTTGAAATGCAAGAGTTGGAATATTTCAGTAGTGTTTGGTTATGGTTTACCTTGTCACAGTTACATTTTCTTGATTTTTCAAAGTTCATTTTGAATTTCTTTCGTTGAAATGCAAGAGTTGGAATATTTCAGTAGTGTTTGGTTGTGGTTTACCTTGTCACAGTTACATTTTCTTGATTTTTCAAAGTTCATTTTGAATTTCTTTCGTTGAAATGCAAGAGTTGGAATATTTCAGTAGTGTTTGGTTGTGGTTTACCTTGTCACAGTTACATTTTCGTGATTTTTCAAAGTTCATTTGAATTGCTTTCGTTGAAATGCAAGAGTTGAAATATTTCAGTAGTGCTTGGTTGTGGTTTACCTTGTCACAGTTACATTTTCTTGATTTTTCAAAGCTCATTTGAATTTCTTTCGTTGAAAAGCAAGAGTTGGAATATTTCAGTAGTGTTTGCTTATGGTTTACATTGTCACAGTTACATTTTCTTGATTTTTCAAAGTTCATTTGAATTTCTTTCATTGAAATGCAAGAGTTGGAATATTTCAGTAGCGTTTGGTTGTGGTTTAACTTGTCACAGTTACATTTTCTTGATTTTTCAAAGTTCATTTTGAATTTCTTTCGTTGAAATGCAAGAGTTGGAATATTTCAGTAGTGTCTGGTTGTGGTTTACCTTGTCACAGTTACATTTTCTTGATTTTTTTCAAAGTTCATTTTGAATTTCTTTCGTTGAAATGCAAGAGTTGGAATATTTCAGTAGTGTTTGGTCGTGGTTTACCATGTCACAGTTACATTTTCTTGATTTTTCAAAGTTCATTTTGAATTTCTTTCGTTGAAATGCAAGAGTTGGAATATTTCAGTAGCGTTTGGTTGTGGTTTAACTTGTCACAGTTACATTTTTCTTGATTTTTCAAAGTTCATTTTGAATTTCTTTCGTTGAAATGCAAGAGTTGGAATATTTCAGTAGTGTCTGGTTGTGGTTTACCTTGTCAAAAGTTACATTTTCTTGATTTTTCAAAGTTCATTTTGAATTTCTTTCGTTGAAATGCAAGAGTTGGAATATTTCAGTAGTGTTTGGTTGTGGTTTACCTTGTCACAGTTACATTTTCTTGATTTTTCAAAGTTCATTTTGAATTTCTTTCGTTGAAAAGCAAGAGTTGGAATATTTCAGTAGTGTTTGCTGGTGGTTTACCTTGTCACAGTTACATTTTCTTGATTTTTCAAAGTTCATTTGAATTTTCTTTCGTTGAAATGCAAGAGTTGGAATATTTCAGTAGTGTCTGGTTATGGTTTACCTTGTCACAGTTACATTCTCTTGATTTTTCAAAGTTCATTTTGAATTTCTTTCATTGAAATGCAAGAGTTGGAATATTTCAGTAGTGTTTGGTTGTGGTTTACCTTGTCACAGTTACATATTTTTTGATTTTTCAAAGTTTATTTTGAATTTTTTCGTTGAAATGCAAGAGTTGGAATATTTCAGAAGTGTTTGGTCGTGGTTTACCTTGTCACAGTTACATTTTCGTGATTTTTCAAAGTTCATTTTGAATTTCTGTCGTTGAAATACAAGAGTTGGACTATTTCAGTAGTGTTTGGTTGTGGTTTACCTTGTCACAGTTACATTTTCTTGATTTTTCAAAGCTCATTTTGAATTTCTTTCGTTGAAAAGCAAGAGTTGGAATATTTCAGTAGTGTTTGCGTATGGTTTACCTTGTCACAGTTACATTTTCGTGATTTTTCAAAGTTCATTTGAATTTCTTTCATTAAAATGCAAGAGATGGAATATTTCAGTAGTGTTTGGTTATGGTTTACCTTGTCACAGTTACATTTTCTTGATTTTTCAAAGTTCATTTTGAATTTCTTTCGTTGAAATGCAAGAGTTGGAATATTTCAGTAGTGTTTGGTTATGGTTTACCTTGTCACAGTTACATTTTCTTGATTTTTCAAATTCATTTTTTGAATTTCTATCGTTGAAACGCAAGAGTTGGAATATTTCAGTAGTGTTTGGTTGTCGTTTACCATGTCACAGTTACATTTTCTTGATTTTTTTCAAACTTCATTTTGAATTTCTTTCGTTGAAATGCAAGATTTGGAATATTTCAGTAGTGTTTGGTTGTGGTTTACCTTGTCACAGTTACATTTTCTTGATTTTTCAAAGTTCATTTTGAATTTCTTTCGTTGAAATGCAAGAGTTGGAATATTTCACTAGTGTTTGGTTGTGGTTTACCTTGTCACATGTACACACATGTATACACATGTACACACATGTGCTTATCATGAGTGCTCATGATAAGTTAACCTAACCTTTTCCGGTGAGTATGGTTATGTTATCAACCTGGAACTTTCGGTGATGTGGTTTTTTTAGACTAGATTAAGTTAGGTTAGATTAGACTAGGTTAGGTTAGCCTACGTACACTTCACTTACTGGTTAGCTTAGGTTAGGTGAGAGACTTAGGTTAGGTGACGAGACATGCGAAAAGTTAGGTGTATGATTAGGTTAGGTTAGGTTAGATTAAGTTAGGTTAGGTAAGTTAGGTTAGGCTAGGTTAGCCTACGTACGCGCGCGTACGTAGGCTAACCTAGCCTAACCTAACCTAACTTAATCTAACCTAACCTAACCTAATCATACACCTAACTTTTCGCATGTCTCTCACCTAACCTAAGCTAACCTAAGTGAAGTGTACGTAGGCTAACCTAACCTAGTCTAATCTAACCTAACTTAATCTAGTCTAACCTAACCATACTCACCGGAAAAGGTTAGGTTAACTTATCATGAGCACTCATGATAAGCACACTTGTGTACATGTGTATACATGTGTGTACATGTGACAAGGTAAACCACAACCAAACACTAGTGAAATATTCCAACTCTTGCATTTCAACGAAAGAAATTCAAAATGAACTTTGAAAAATCAAGAAAATGTAACTGTGACAAGGTAAACCACAAACAAACACTACTGAAATATTCCAACTCTTGCATTTCAACGAAAGAAATTCAAAATGAAGTTTGAAAAATCAAGAAAATGTAACTATGACATGGTAAACGACAACCAAACACTACTGAAATATTCCAACTCTTGCATTTCAACGATAGAAATTCAAAATGAATTTGAAAAATCAAGAAAATGTAACTGTGACAAGGTAAACCACAACCAAACACTAATGAAATATTCCAACTCTTGCATTTCAATGAAAGAAATTCAAAATAAACTTTGAAAAATCATGAAAATGTAACTGTGACAAGGTAAACCACAACCAAACACTACTGAAATATTCCAACTCTTGCATTTCAACGAAAGAAATTCAAAATGAACTTTGAAAAATCAAGAAAATGTAACTGTGACATGGTTTAAGAAAATGTAACCGTGACAAGGTAAACCACAACCAAACACTACTGAAATATTCCAACTCTTGCATTTCAACGAAAAAAAATTCAAAATGAACTTTGAAAAATCAAGAAAATGTAACTGTGACAAGGTAAACCACAACCAAACACTACTGAAATATTCCAACTCTTGCATTTCAACGAAAGAACAAGGTAAACCACAACCAAACACTACTGAAATAGTCCAACTCTTGCATTTCAACGACAGAAATTCAAAATGAACTTTGAAAAATCACGAAAATGTAACTGTGACAAGGTAAACCACGACCAAACACTACTGAAATATTCCAACTCTTGCATTTCAACGAAAGAAATTCAAAATGAACTTTGAAAAATCAAGAGAATGTAACTGTGACAAGGTAAACCATAACCAGACACTACTGAAATATTCCAACTCTTGCATTTCAACGAAAGAAATTCAAATGAACTTTGAAAAAATCAAGAAAATGTAACTGTGACAAGGTAAACCACCAGCAAACACTACTGAAATATTCCAACTCTTGCTTTTCAACGAAAGAAATTCAAAATGAACTTTGAAAAATTAAGAAAATGTAACTGTGACAAGGTAAACCACAACCAAACACTACTGAAATATTCCAACTCTTGCATTTCAACGAAATAAATTCAAAATGAACTTTGAAAAATCAAGAAAATGTAACTTTGACAAGGTAAACCACAACCAGACACTACTGAAATATTCCAACTCTTGCATTTCAACGAAAGAAATTCAAAATGAACTTTGAAAAATCAAGAAAATGTAACTGTGACAAGTTAAACCACAACCAAACGCTACTGAAATATTCCAACTCTTGCATTTCAACGAAAGAAATTCAAAATGAACTTTGAAAAATCAAGAAAATGTAACTGTGACATGGTAAACCACGACCAAACACTACTGAAATATTCCAACTCTTGCATTTCAACGAAAGAAATTCAAAATGAACTTTGAAAAATCAAGAAAATGTAACTGTGACAAGGTAAACCACAACCAAACACTGCTGAAATATTCCAACTCTTGCATTTCAACGAAAGAAATTCAAAATGAACTTTGAAAAATCATGAAAATGTAACTGTGACAAGGTAAACCACAACCAAACACTACTGAAATATTCCAACTCTTGCATTTCAACGAATGAAATTCAAAATGAACTTTGAAAAATCAAGAAAATGTAACTGTGACAAGGTAAACCACAACCAAACACTACTGAAATATTCCAACTCTTGCATTTCAACGAAAGAAATTCAAAATGAACTTTGAAAAATCAAGAAAGTGTAACTGTGACAAGGTAAACCACAACCAACACTACTGAAATATTCCAACTCTTGCATTTCAACGAAAGAAATTCAAAATGAACATTGAAAAATCAAGAGAAATGTAACTGTGACAAGGTATACTATAACCATACACTACTGAAATATTTCAACTCTTGCATTTCAACGAAAGAAATTCAAAATGAACTTTGAAAAATCAAGAAATGTAACTGTGACAAGGTAAACCACAACCAAACATTACTGAAATATTCCAACTCTTGCATTTCAATGAAAGAAATTCAAAATGAACTTTGAAAAACCAAGAAAATGTAACTGTGACAAGGTAAACCACAACCAAACACTACTGAAATATTCCAACTCTTGCATTTCAACGAAAGAAATTCAAAATGAACTTTGAAAAATCAAGAAAATGTAACTGTGACAAGGTAAGCCACAACCAAACACTACTGAAATATTCCAACTCTTGCATTTCAACGAAAGAAATTCAAATGAACTTTGAAAAATCAAGAAAATGTAACTGTGACAAGGTAAACCATAAGCAAACACTACTGAAATATTCCAACTCTTGCTTTTCAATGAAAGAAATTCGAAATGAGCTTTGAAAAATCAAGAAAATGTAACTGTGACAAGGTAAACCACAACCAAACACTACTGAAATAGTCCAACTCTTGCATTTCAACGAAAGAAATTCAAAATGAACTTTGAAAAATCACGAAAATGTAACTGTGACAAGGTAAACCACGACCAAACACTACTGAAATATTCCAACTCTTGCATTTCAACGAAAGAAATTCAAAATGAACTTTGAAAAATCAAGAAAATGTAACTGTGACAATGTAAACCACATCCAAACACTTCTGAAATATTCCAACTCTTGCTTTTCAATGAAAGAAATTCGAAATGAGCTTTGAAAAATCAAGAAAATGTAACTGTGACAAGGTAAACCACAACCAAACACTACTGAAATAGTCCAACTCTTGCATTTCAACGAAAGAAATTCAAAATGAACTTTGAAAAATCACGAAAATGTAACTGTGACAAGGTAAACCACGACCAAACACTACTGAAATATTCCAACTCTTGCATTTCAACGAAAGAAATTCAAAATGAACTTTGAAAAATCAAGAAAATGTAACTGTGACAAGGTAAACCACAACCAAACACTACTGAAATAGTCCAACTCTTGCATTTCAACGAAGAAATTCAAAATGAACTTTGAAAAATCACGAAAATGTAACTGTGACAAGGTAAACCACGACCAAACACTACTGAAATATTCCAACTCTTGCATTTCAACGAAAGAAATTCAAAATGAACTTTGAAAAATCAAGAGAATGTAACTGTGACAAGGTAAACCATAACCAGACACTACTGAAATATTCCAACTCTTGCATTTCAACGAAAGAAATTCAAATGAACTTTGAAAAAATCAAGAAAATGTAACTGTGACAAGGTAAACCACCAGCAAACACTACTGAAATATTACAACTCTTGCTTTTCAACGAAAGAAATTCAAAATGAACTTTGAAAAATCAAGAAAATGTAACTGTGACAAGGTAAACCACAACCAAACACTACTGAAATATTCCAACTCTTGCATTTCAACGAAAGAAATTCAAATGAACTTTGAAAAATCAAGAAAATGTAACTTTGACAAGGTAAACCACACCAGACACTACTGAAATATTCCAACTCTTGCATTTCAACGAAAGAAATTCAAAATGAACTTTGAAAAATCAAGAAAATGTAACTGTGACAAGTTAAACCACAACCAAACGCTATGAAATATTCCAACTCTTGCATTTCAACGAAAGAAATTCAAAATGAACTTTGAAAAATCAGAAAATGTAACTGTGACATGGTAAACCACGACCAAACACTACTGAAATATTCCAACTCTTGCATTTCAACGAAAGAAATTCAAAATGAACTTTGAAACATCAAGAAAATGTAACTGTGACAAGATAAACCACAACCAAACACTGCTGAAATATTCCAACTCTTGCATTTCAACGAAAGAAATTCAAAATGAACTTTGAAAAATCATGAAAATGTAACTGTGATATGGTAAACCACAACCAAACACTACTGAAATATTCCAACTCTTGCATTTCAACGAATGAAATTCAAATGAACTTTGAAAAATCAAGAAAATGTAACTGTGACAAGGTAAACCACAACCAAACACTACTGAAATATTCCAACTCTTGCATTTCAACGAAAGAAATTCAAAATGAACTTTGAAAAATCAAGAAAGTGTAACTGTGACAAGGTAAACCACAACCAAACACTACTGAAATATTCCAACTCTTGCATTTCAACGAAAGAAATTCAAAATGAACATTGAAAAATCAAGAAAATGTAACTGTGACAAGGTATACTATAACCATACACTACTGAAATATTCCAACTCTTGCATTTCAACGAAAGAAATTCAAAATGAACTTTGAAAAATCAAGAAAATGTAACTGTGACAAGGTAAACCACAACCAAACACTACTGAAATATTCCAACTCTTGCATTTCAATGAAAGAAATTCAAAATGAACTTTGAAAAATCAAGAAAATGTAACTGTGACAAGGTAAACCACAACCAAACACTACTGAAATATTCCAACTCTTGCATTTCAACGAAAGAAATTCAAAATGAACTTTGAAAAATCAAGAAAATGTAACTGTGACAAGGTAAACCACAACCAAACACTACTGAAATATTCCAACTCTTGCATTTCAACGAAAGAAATTCAAATGAACTTTGAAAAATCAAGAAAATGTAACTGTGACAAGGTAAACCATAAGCAAACACTACTGAAATATTCCAACTCTTGCTTTTCAATGAAAGAAATTCGAAATGAGCTTTGAAAAATCAAGAAAATGTAACTGTGACAAGGTAAACCACGACCAAACACTACTGAAATATTCCAACTCTTGCATTTCAACGAAAGAAATTCAAAATGAACTTTGAAAAATCAAGAAAATGTAACTGTGACAATGTAAACCACATCCAAACACTTCTGAAATATTCCAACTCTTGCATTTCAACGAATGAAATTCAAAATGAACTTTGAAAAATCAAGAAAATGTAACTGTGACAAGGTAAACCACAACCAAACACTACTGAAATATTCCAACTCTTGCATTTCAACGAAAGAAATTCAAAATGAACTTTGAAAAATCAAGAAAGTGTAACTGTGACAAGGTAAACCACAACCAAACACTACTGAAATATTCAACTCTTGCATTTCAACGAAAGAAATTCAAAATGAACATTGAAAAATCAAGAAAATGTAACTGTGACAAGGTATACTATAACCATACACTACTGAAAATATTCCAACCCTTGCATTTCAACGAAAGAAATTCAAAATGAACTTTGAAAAATCAAGAAAATGTAACTGTGACAAGGTAAACCACAACCAAACACTACTGAAATATTCCAACTCTTGCATTTCAATGAAAGAAATTCAAAATGAACTTTGAAAAATCAAGAAAATGTAACTGTGACAAGGTAAACCACAACCAAACACTACTGAAATATTCCAACTCTTGCATTTCAACGAAAGAAATTCAAAATGAACTTTGAAAAATCAAGAAAATGTAACTGTGACAAGGTAAACCACAACCAAACACTACTGAAATATTCCAACTCTTGCATTTCAACGAAAGAAATTCAAATGAACTTTGAAAATCAAGAAAATGTAACTGTGACAAGGTAAACCATAAGCAAACACTACTGAAATATTCCAACTCTTGCTTTTCAATGAAAGAAATTCGAAATGAGCTTTGAAAAATCAAGAAAATGTAACTGTGACAAGGTAAACCACAACCAAACACTACTGAAATAGTCCAACTCTTGCATTTCAACGAAAGAAATTCAAAATGAACTTTGAAAAATCACGAAAATGTAACTGTGACAAGGTAAACCACGACCAAACACTACTGAAATATTCCAACTCTTGCATTTCAACGAAAGAAATTCAAAATGAACTTTGAAAAATCAAGAAAATGTAACTGTGACAAGGTAAACCATAACCAGACACTACTGAAATACTCCAACTCTTGCATTTCAACAAAAGAAATTCAAATGAACTTTGAAAAATCAAGAAAATGTAACTGTGACAAGGTAAACCACAAGCAAACACTACTGAAATATTCCAACTCTTGCTTTTCAACGAAAGAAATTCAAAATGAACTTTGAAAAATCAAGAAAAAGTAACTGTGACAAGGTAAACCACAACCAAACACTACTGAAATATTCCAACTCTTGCATTTCAACGAAAGAAATTCAAAATGAACTTTGAAAAATCAAGAAAATGTAACTTTGACAAGGTAAACCACAACCAAACACTACTGAAATATTCCAACTCTTGCATTTCAACGAAAAGAAATTCAAAATGAACTTTGAAAAATCAAGAAAATGTAACTGTGATAAGGTAAACCACGACCAAACACTACTGAAATATTCCAACTCTTGCATTTCAACGAAAGAAATTCAAAATGAACTTTGAAAAATCAAGAAAATGTAACTGTGACAAGGTAAACCACAAACAAACACTGCTGAAATATTTCAACTCTTGCATTTCAACGAAAGAAATTCAAATGAACTTTGAAAATCATGAAAATGTAACTGTGACAAGGTAAACCACAACCAAACACTACTGAAATATTCCAACTCTTGCATTTCAACGAATGAAATTCAAAATGACTTTGAAAAATCAAGAAAATGTAACTGTGACAAGGTAAACCACAACCAACACTACTGAAATATTCCAACTCTTGCATTTCAACGAAAGAAATTCAAAATGAACTTTGAAAAATCAAGAGAATGTAACTGTGACAAGGTAAACCACAACCAAACACTACTGAAATATTCCAACTCTTGCATTTCAACGAAAGAAATTCAAAATGAACTTTGAAAAATCAAGAAAATGTAACTGTGACAAGGTAAACCACAACCAAACACTACTGAAATATTCCAACTCTTGCATTTCAATGAAAGAAATTCAAAATGAACTTTGAAAAATCAAGAAAATGTAACTGTGACAAGTAAACCACAACCAAACACTACTGAAATATTCCAACTCTTGCATTTCAATGAAAGAAATTCAAAATAAACTTTGAAAAATCATGAAAATGTAACTGTGACAAGGTAAACCACAACCAAACACTACTGAAATATTCCAACTCTTGCATTTCAACGAAAGAAATTCAAAATGAACTATGAAAAATCAAGAAAATGTAACTGTGACATGGTTTAAGAAAATGTAACTGTGACAAGGTAAACCACAACCAAACACTACTGAAATATTCCAACTCTTGCATTTCAACGAAAGAAATTCAAAATGAACTTTGAAAAATCAAGAAAATGTAACTGTGACAAGGTAAACCACAACAAACACTACTGAAATATTCCAACTCTTGCATTTCAACGAAAGAAATTCAAAATGAACATTGAAAAATCAAGAAAATGTAACTGTGACAAGGTATACCATAACCATACACTACTGAAATATTCCAACTCTTGCATTTCAACGAAAGAAATTCAAAATGAACTTTGAAAAATCAAGAAAATGTAACTGTGACAAGGTAAACCACAACCAAACACTACTGAAATATTCCAACTCTTGCATTTCAATGAAAGAAATTCAAAATGAACTTTGAAAAATCAAGAAAATGTAACTGTGACAAGGTATACCATAACCAAACACTACTGAAATATTCCAACTCTTGCATTTCAATGAAAGAAATTCAAAATAAACTTTTGAAAAATCAGGAAAATGTAACTGTGACAAGGTAAACCACAACCAAACACTACTGAAATATTCCAACTCTTGCATTTCAATGAAAGAAATTCAAAATGAACTTTGAAAAATCAAGAAAATGTAACTGTGACAAGGTAAACCACAATCAAACACTACTGAAATATTCCAACTCTTGCATTTCAATGAAAGAAATTCAAAATGAACTTTGAAAAATCAAGAAAATGTAACTGTGACAAGGTAAACCACAACCAAACACTACTGAAATATTCCAACTCTTGCATTTCAATGAAAAAAATTCAAAATGAACTTTGAAAAATCAAGAAAATGTAACTGTGACAAGGTAAACCACAACCAAACACTACTGAAATATTCCAACTCTTGCATTTCAATGAAAGAAATTCAAAATAAACTTTGAAAAATCAGGAAAATGTAACTGTGACAAGGTAAACGACAACCAAACACTACTGAAATATTCCAACTCTTGCATTTCAACGATAGAAATTCAAAATGAATTTGAAAAATCAAGAAAATGTAACTGTGACAAGGTAAACCATAACCAAACACTACTGAAATATTCCAACTCTTACATTTCAACGAAAGAAATTCAAAATGAACTTTGAAAAATCAAGAAAATGTAACTGTGACAAGGTAAACCACAACCAAACACTAGTGAAATATTCCAACTCTTGCATTTCAACGAAAGAAATTCAAATGAACTTTGAAAAATCAAGAAAATGTAACTGTGACAAGGTAAACCACAACCAAACACTACTGAAATATTCCAACTCTTGCATTTCAATGAAAGAATTCAAAATGAACTTTGAAAAATCAAGAAAATGTAACTGTGACAAGGTAAACCACAACCAAACACTACTGAAATATTCCAACTCTTGCATTTCAACGAAAGAAATTCAAAATGAAGTTTGAAAAATCAGGCCTTTGGGGCGTCGGGGGCCCTTTTTTTGGGGGGGGGGGGAGGGGCCGGGGGGGAGGGTCGTTCTGTGTCTCAATGCACAAAAAAATATTAAAAAATGGGGAAGAGAAGGGGAGGGGAGGAGGGGAGGAGGGGAGGGGGAGGGGATGGGTGGGAGGGGGAGGGGAGGGGAGGGGATGGGATGGGAAGGAGGGGGGACGGAGGGAGAGGGAGGGGCCCTTTGGGGACCAAAGGGGGGGGAGGGGCTCTTTGGGGGTCCGGTGTCCCATTGGGAGCCTGGGGGACCTTTGAGGACCCGGGGAGGGCCTTTGGGGGTCCGGTGGCCCATTGGGAGCCTGGGGGACCTTTGAGGATCGGGGTAGGGGGATCGGGGCCCTTTGGGGCTTTGGGGACCGGGTGAGGGCCTTTGGGAGTCCGGGGGCCCTTTGGGAGCCCTGGGAACCTTTGGGGACGGGGGGTTCCTTCTGGATTGGGGTATGGGGATTGGAACCCTTTGGATCGGGGTAGGGTGATCGGGGCCCTTTGGGGTTGGGGTAGGGGACCTCACATTACTGTTAAAATACAACTTGTGTATTATAACGACCACACTCAAAACCTCTTCTAAAATCATCTTTTAAATCATCTTTTAAAATGTCTCTAACTGTTTCGCCGAAATAATTCCATAAGCTGTCTAAAACCATTTCGCCCAAATAATCCCCTAAAAGTAATTTCTGTGTGTTCCTTTTGTTTTTTGGCATCTCTGGACTTTCACATTTCAAATTTCTAGGAACCCTTTCCTACGTTAATCTCTTCATCTCATAAATTTTCCTAGCTAAACTATTAAGGTTTCGTTAGAATATCATTTTATCTCTCCGACTTAAAGCTCAGTGAAGCCGTATTTAAAAATAGAATTTCTATCTCTTTAGACTCCCGCATAATTCCAAGATAACAAGTGATGTCATTTATACTTCCTGACACTAAAGATCAATGAAGCCCTATTTAAAAATAGAATATTAATTTTTCTCTCTGACCTATAGAACGTTTATCCCTCAGGCCTAAAGATTAAAGAAACCATAATGTTTCTTAATTCCCCCCTTCGTGAATCAACTATTCCCCCTAGCGATTATGTAAATCAATTTCTCAGGTTAGGCTAGCCAAACAACAATGGAGCCATGTTTGTTTCTTAATTCCCCCTTCGTGAATCAATAATTTCCCCTAGCGATTATGTAAATCAATTTCTCAGGTTAGGCTAGCCAAACAACAATGAAGCCATGTTTGTTTCTTAATTCCCCCTTCGTGAACCAATAATTCCCCCGCCGATTATGTAAATCATCCCAATGTCATCACACCTGGACAAACAACAGCAAATAAATCGACCTTGAAGGAAGAAAACCATAAACCACGTGGTACTCGTGGGAGTTTTAAAAATAAGTGTCCGGATCGGGATTCGAAGGGGTATTGTACTCGTGGGAGTAGCACCCCCCTTTCTACTTCCGTAAAAGAAGTTTTTCAAGAAAAGTAAAGGCCATTTTAAACTTAAGTTTAGCAGATACAAATACCTTTTAATATTCAAACCCAAAACGACCAGAAATTACTATTAAAGAACAAATGAAACCCAAAGCGAACAAAAACTAAATAAACAATCATAGCAAAAAACATATAACAAATAATAGCATAAATGAACAAAATAAATCTTAAAGCGAGTAATGCTTAAATTGAATATGCAAATCAAGCTTAAAACGAAACAAATTATTTTACTATTGAAGTATAAATGAAACTTAAAACGAACAGAAATTAAATAAACAATCAATGCAAACAAACACACAATAGATATTAATGTAAATGAATAAATAAATCTTAAAACGAGTGAAACTTAAATTGAATATGCAAATCAAGCTTGAAACGAACAAAAATCACTACAAACAAGAGTTTTGGTATCGCCTCCTTCTGTCACTATAAAAGCCTAAAATCTATTGCGTCATTGACGCTTTACTGAAAACGAATTATATTACAAAATATTCTTTTGTACTTATTATTGAAAATAAATATTAAAACTGCAGTAAAGTTTTGAACTTATCAGCTATCAGCAGGGGCGTCGTTTGGGGGTGGCAAGAGGGGGTAGTTGCCCCCCCAAAAATTATTATACATCCCATACCGTTTGACTATCAAGATATGGACCCCTCTTGCCCCCCTCCCCATAAACATGCTGGAGATTCGCCCCTGGCTATCAGCAAGTAATATCATTATACATCAAATATTAAGTTTATTAGTTCTTTTACCAGACAAATATATTTACCAGACATTATAGTTTCACTACAAATAAGAGTTTGGATACTACCCCCTTCCTTAACTGTAAAAAACCTACAGCATACTGCGTCATTGGCGCTTCACTGTAAACGAAGTATATTACAAAGGTTTTTTGTTTCCAGTTCTTACAGCATTGAAAAGGAAATAAAAACTACAGTGAAAAGAATCTTGAACTGATTTTGTTTATACTTTCCTAGACTGTTCTAGACACATATAGTTTTCAGTAAAGCACCATTGCCTTTCCTGTGCTCCTCAAGACAAAATCCATCAAAATAATCCATATAATGGAGGATAGAATACAAAACCAGCTTCTAACCTCATTTCCTATCTAACTGCAGCAGTGTTATTCTCGTACATAGAACTAATCACTTTAATGTATTTGTCTGGTATACCATAAAAGGATAAAACCTTTGCTAAAGCTCTTCTGTCAACAGAATCAAACGCTTGCTCATAATCTATAAAACTGAGGACAAAGGTGTTTGACAATTCAGGCACTTCTCTATTATTAACCTAAGAATGAAAATTTGGTCGACGCATCCTTTACCTTTTCCGAAACCGCACTGTTCTTCTCTTAAAACTTTGTCTACGGCATCTCTCAGTCTAAAAGGTATCATATTACTAGGTAGCAAAGTAATTTGCTACCTAGAGACCAGACTAAAGCCTCGATTATTACCACTCTCACTTTTATCACCTTTCTTATAAAGTGGCTTAATTAAGGTTTTCCTAAAATCGTTAGGTACTTCCCCCTTTTCAAAAATCACATTCATAATCTTCAGTAACTTATTTCTAACCTCCAAGCCACCATATTTAAGAAACTCACTTTCCACCCTATCAGCACATGGAGCCTTGTTATTTTTTAATCCTTTTAGTACTGTCGCTAATTCTTCCTCATAAAACAAATCTTCCCTCACATCCAAGGTATCACAAACTTTTTCATTTTCCTCTGTATCTATTCCTGCAACTCTATCTCGGTTTAACAAATTCTCAAAATGTTCTGCCCATCTCTCTTTAATTATTTCCTTATCGCTAATTATGGCCCCATCTTTAAATGGGCCAAGTCCGGATTGACTACTCCCTCTCAATTTATTGACATGCCAGTACAATATTTTACTATTATGCCGTCTAGCTGCATCTTCCAGATCTTCGGCAATTTTATCCATGACCTCTACTTGACACCTCCTTATTTCATATTTTAATGCTTTCTCCACTTTCCTTACATTCCTTTTATTCTCACATGATCTATCACTCAGATAATTCGTGAACAAGTCCTTTCTCCTTTCTATTAAACATAAAGCTTTTTCAATAATATTCTTAGTAGCAGTCCTACAAATTCTCATCCTGGAGTCTACCAACATCATAACTTCCTGGGAGGTAGTTACCCTTCCGAAATTTGAGCTTTAAATTAACACTTGAGCTTTAAATCTTGAAACATTTGATTAACATTTGAGCTTTAAATCTTGACAGTACTAGATGGTGATCTTTACTTTTAACATCAATAACAGCACTCCTATATACCCTAGTACAGAGGCGTCAGGTATGGGGGACACCCCCCCCCCCAATATTTTCGGTGACTCGGTAAAAAAAATTGAGTCGGTAATACCGCTGTGCGAAGCGCTGTGGTTTTACGGACTCAATTTTTGAAAGAAATAAATGAGTTTTGAATGAAATTACTGAAAGAAGATGAAAACACTGGCGTGACATCCACTGAAATCTAGATCCTCCCTAAGTCTCGAAAACCTCGGTGTCAGTCGGTAAAAGAGACGATTTTACCGACTCAATTTTTAGATTTGATTGAAAGGGGCCGCTATCTCGATCTCATTCGGTAATTGGAGCAGCAAAATCGACCGGAGACAATGGATGACTCAATGAAAATTTATTCGGTAGCAACTTGTTGAGAACTTCCGGCTTGTGAATCATCGCCACATCGGGTTCAGTTCAGTTTCACGATTGATTTCAATTGCAAAGAACATATTAACAATAAAAAACATATGTCAAGTTTAAGGACAAATCGGGTGAAAATAAAGTGCTTGGCGTGTAAGAATATTTTCGATAAGGATTACCGTAAGCGTCATAACGCCAGTTTTTCATAAAACTGAACCTGAGCCGAAATGGATCCTAGCGATCGAGCAGATAGTGACTAACCCATTTGCTGCATCAGCTCATAAGAAAAATGAAATTGGCAGTTCATTCCAACGGAGGAAAAGGTAAGACATAGCCTATACAATTAAATTGTTCACTGCGAATCGACCAGTGGGTAGGATGTGCATATAGCCTACACGATTCCACTTGACTAGCGCAGTGATTTACATTAAAAGGTTAATGCCGGCAGGGGCGTAATTTGCTATAGGGCAGGGAAACCCAGTTTGCCCCCCCCCAGCTTGATGTTTGCCCCCCAGCTGGAATCTTGCGTCTTCGAAACTCTCGTTGAAACTAAGATAGGCCTACAGGATTCAAGCATCCACTGAAACAGATCTGTTTTCTTTAGAATACCTTTGCCTTTATGATAAGATTGGAAGACGAAATCCTTTTTAAATAGAACTTGAACTTGAAAAGTATAGTCGGCATGTTTATGATTTTCGAAGCACATTTTGTTGTCCGCTCCCAAAGGAAAAGGGCTAGTGACAGCCTTGGCCAGGGCGTTTCTAAGGGGGGACTCCCCCTAAAGGTCCTGAGAAAGGACGTTTTTCGGGCGAAGCCCGAAGCCCCTGAAAATGTTGCTTCAGACCATCCAATTATTTTGCCTATTGGCAAATAAGCAATAAAACAAAATGACAATATTCTTGAACTGAATTTATAAAAACGTTGACCCTTTGTGGCAAACTATTACAGTTATATTATCGAAGTTTTCACCACTTCGCAGCAGAAATCTTTGTTTTCATACCATTTGCTTATCATTATTAAAGAGAAACGTTAAATGATCCATGCCCTTTTTTTTTTAGAAATTTGTCGGTGCAATGTCGATTTTTGTCGGCACACTTTCGTCGTCCCCACCCCTAAAGGAAATTGCTAGCCACGCCCCTGGCCTTGGCTACAACTAGAAGTATTTGAGACAAGAGTATAATTTTTATTTGGCAACCAAGTGTCAATCCCCCCCCCTGAAATCCTGGATCTGCCACTGTTTCTAAGTTGTAAATATAATAGAAAATTCATTTTTTTGTGGGAAATTTGCATAATTTTCCGCAATGACGTGCCAAAATTTTTTGAAGTTCCCCCCCCCCAGGATATTTATGAAATTACGCCCCTGATGCCGGGATTCCAGACTATTGGGGGGGGGGGAGGGTGAAAGAATATTTCTATAAGCTTTTAGCTTTTAGTATTTTTATACTTTTAATATTTTTATACTTTTAGCTGATGATGGAGTGGCGTTATCAGCCATTGCTCAGGTATCCGTAGAGCCATCAAAATCGATGACCGATAAAGATCCCTTAGGAACCGAAGTTGACTTTCCATTGTTGAAGATATGATCAAGTGAATGCAGAAACAATAGAAAAAGTTAAAGATATGGCTTCGTTGAGTGAATTAGAGCCGTTAATTCCTTTACCGGAACAAGATTGCCCAATACAGCCTGTAAAGACAAACTTCAACGAAAACATCAGTGCAAGTGAACGATCTCTTAGTGACGCAAGAAAGTCAAGCGTTAGTGTGTCGGAGGACAACGAAGAGCTACTTACAAAGTGCCTGGCCTTGATAGATGTTGCGTATGATTGAATTGGTGGGTGCCGAGCAAAGTTTTGCTTTGACAGTGCCTCGGGCAATAAAATAAAAATTCTCGCCATCGATACTGCCAGTATGTGTGAAATTGTAGGTGAAAGCTTAAAAGAACTTGAAGTTTTGTCAGCAGCTATAATCGAAGCTGAAACTCACAAGAGCATGACTTTTGAACATCTGCCTCTTGATTGTCGTGTCGATCATGATCCTGGAAAGCGACCATTCCCACTTAAAGAGCATCAGAAACGCTATTTACTTACAAAGGGTCCTAACTAGCCGTATCTAGCAGCTTTTCCAGAGCAGAAAAACGTATCGATAGGCAGCAGACATCAGAAGAGAATGAAAGTTGATAGGTACAAAAAGCAAGGTACCTTGAATATAGCGTCAGCAAGGACCGAATCTATTGCTTTGCATGCATGTTGTTTCCTTCTGGACCAAAACGCGAAAAGGCAGAAGATGCGTGGGTTAAGAGTGGACTGTGTTCATGGAACAAGATGATGATTAGAGGGGCTGAGAACCCTGGCAAGCTGAAGGAATATTTTGAAAGCGCCGCTCATCAGTCAGCCGTCATTGACATGGCGGTTTATAGCAAACTCGAATTTGGCATTGAAAAAATGTTTGATGAACAGACTAAGGCCTTGAAAAGGCAACAAGAAAAGGAAGCAATTTAAAACCGATGAGGGGTGAAGGTCCTGATGGACATAGTAAAGACACTGGGAAAACAACAGATAGCCCTTCGTGGTGCGGCTGATGACAGTGATGGAAACTTTCGTCAAATTGTAAACCTAGTTGCTCGCTGTCATCCACATTTCAGTAATTGGTTGCGTGAAAGAACAATGAAGAAGAATACGGTAAACTACCTTAGCGGTGTCTCGCAAAACCAATTCCTTGAGGTATAGGGTAACGAAATTAAGCGCATGATTGTAACCGCTGTGAATACTTGTGGTGCATATTCAATTATCGCAGATACCACGCCGGACTGCGCACACGAAGAAAGACTTGTGATTTGCGTCAGGTTTGTTGGTTTTGATGGCACCATCCAAGAGAGACTTTTAGCCATAGTACCAGTTGGATCAAAAAAAGGGAAAGAAACTGCCGATAAAATCCTAGAAGTCTTAGAAAAGGAAGGAGTAAGCAAAGAGGCGCTCATGTACCAAAGTTATGATTATGCGAGCAACATGTCTGGTGTTCGTCAGGGGGTCCAGGCACATATATTAGCCGAAATGGGAAGGGAAGTACGCTATATTCGCTGCATGGCTCATAGAGAAAATCTTATTGTGGAACACGCTTGCAGTAGCAGTTCCATAGTTCTAAAAATGTTTGAAATCTTGCAGGAGCTCTATGTCTTCTTTACTGTTGGAACGAAGCGAGTTATAGCTTACAAACGAGCACTTGAGAGAGCTGAGTCGATGCTCAAGCTAAGAAATCTGTCAATGACAAGATGAACGTCCAGGTCCGAGAGCTTGACAGTGTTGTGGGCCAGCTTTGACGCCATTGTTGAAGTCCTTGAAGACTAATAGAACAAGATGAGGACAAAATAATAAAAGAAAAAGCTCGAGCTCTGCATCGCCATATTAATTGCTTTGATTTTATTGTTACACTTATGTGCATGCGCCAAGTCATGTTCAGGACGATGGTTCTTGCAGAAAAGCTGCAGGATGAACAGCTCGATCAGATGACTGCAAATACAAAAATAGGTCAACACGTGACATCTTAGATACTCTCCTCCAAGATACGGCTCAGATAGAGAAGGAAATGGAGGCATCAAAAGCAGCAGCAGAAAAATTTGGTTCAATAGCCGAAGACGAGTTCCAAGTTAAGCACCGTCCTCGACGTCCACCTTCTCGTTATTCAGAGGTGATTCCTAATTCTGGAGCCGACCTGTCGGATGACTGGAAATCGTTTTATGTTAAGGGGCTCTGCGGTATCCTCAGAATCCTTGTGAACGGCTTGGACGATGCAATCCATGACAACTCCTCTTTTCTAGAGCCAGCGTACCTGTGTCTATTGGGCAAAATGGACGACAGCTATGAAAGCCTTTCGGAAGTAGCAAAGCTGTTTCTGGGAAGAGGCCTAGATCCCGCGGAACTCGTGTTAGACCTTAAGGCCTTCACATGCTTTTGAACAGGACTGAGGTCGACAGCAGTAAAGCCATTGATCGGACCGTTTTCGAGGCTCTATTTAAAGAAATTTATGCTGTCAAAACAATAGTCCCAACTTTCTGGTCAGTTTACCAGTGGATCGCAACAGCGCCACCAACTGCAGCAACGGCAGAAAGAAGTTTCAGCAAACTGAAATTGGTTATGACACGTTTACGTGCAACAATGGATCACGACCGTTTGGATCATCTCCTCATGATGTGCTGCGAGACTCACGTTGCTGACGAGCTGAAACTTGACAAATTGCTAGAAGTGTGGTTGTCTGCCAAGCCAAGACGGTTGGCCTTTTAATTCAAGTTAGTTTTTTTTTTTTCATTCTGACTCTTTTTATATATACTAATTGAAATTCTAAATTTCTACTTTGGCTTTATATAAATCATAATATCATCATACCTCTTCTCATCAATTGCTTTATTCCACAAGAAAAGAGCAAAATCGTTCGCTATATCAGAGGATAGTATAGCCTATTAAAAATGTGTCTCTCGGGGCGGATCGGGCTCAATTAATTCAGGAAAACCGTTGAAGTTCCTATGATAGCAATTCGGTATTAACACAAAGCACAAGAAGTTAAACTCAAGTTTTTTTTCTTCTAATTATTAACAAAATAAAAAAAAGTCGGTAAAAATGACCAGCCAGTCGGTAAAATCAATTGGATCCCCCCCTCAAACATTTTGGCTAGTAACGCCCCTGCCCTAGTATCCTGTATTGATCCTGCCAGTTTTCGGTTTACTATAACATAATCAATAAGGTTTGCTGTCTTACCATCACGGGAATACTATGTTAACTTATGAGCCATTTTATGACCAAACACCGTGTTGGTTATAACTAGATTGTTGTACCTACAAAATTGCAAAAGCCTGTATCCATTACTGTCCCAGATTTTAGAACAGTACCGAAATATATATATATATATATATATATATATATATATTATATATATATATATATATATATATATATATATATATATATATATATATATATATATATATATATATATATATATATATATATATATATATATATATATATATATATATATATATATATATATATATATATATATATATATATATATATATTTCATAATATATTATAATGAAATTATTTGTCCATTGCTGTTTCTTTTCCTACACCAAATTTACCTAGGCTAGGATACCATCTATCCCTATTTCTACCGACCAGGGCGTTAAAATCTCCTAGTAAAAATAGCATATTCCTACCTGGGACCCTGTCTATTTGCTACTGTAAGTAAAATTCATCTGAGTCACTAGTATCTCCGTCAGTCGGTTCTACAGGGGCGTATACTACCAAAACTGATACCCTGAACTTTTTAGTCATAAAATGGGCAATTAGTATTCTATTATCAATACCTTTCCAGCCTAAACAAGACTTAGCAGCTTTCTTATTCATCATGAGCCCTACTCTCTGTCTATGTACCCCCTCCTTCCTGCCTGAGTAAACAAAATATACATCACCTAATTTCTGGCTTCTTACCCCTGTGATATGAGTTTCTGAAACTTCTAATAAGTCCAGTTCGAATCGTCTGAATTCGCCAGTCAAAATGTCGATACGATGGTCATTATTTAACGTCGTAACATTCAAAGTTCCAATTTTCATGTTCTTTAAATCTTTGAAATTATTTTGGCCTCAGAAAAAGCAATGATCCTGGATACTAGTGCAGGACGGGGATCATATATCTTTTCAAGTCTACACCGAAGTGCCTAAGCTGGCTTAGAACCGGATAGCAAGAAGTCCCTGGGACCTCCATGAATGAAGGCTTTGTCCAATACTGGGGCCCATCTTGGTCACAACATGGTTTTCAGTTCTTGGCAATGCTCTTCTATCAACAAGAGTCGAAATCCTGCAAAGAAAATCTCAAGCCAATTACCTCCGCCTCATTATATATTCATGCCTACAAATATTATGCTACTACGGGGAAGCAGCCCATAGTGGATAAATTAGCTAGGAAGAGGTTTTTCAGCCCGAAGACGCCCTTCAAAACATACCAAGCCCAGAAGAATTGTCCATTGATCAGAATCCCGTGCGATTGCTGTGTCGTTTACTAGACTATAATTTTCCTCGAGGGGTGCCACTCCTCAATTGGGATTAGGGTTAGCCACAAGGTCCCCAGTCTTGCAGGTACCCCGAAAGGGTCGAGGCAGCCCTTTGCAGAGGCCGTTGTCCGTATATCTGGATCTTACGCCCTCCCGCAGTTGTCCTCCTATAGAGGATCCTCCCGCGATGGTGTTCCGCATCACCATGCAATTTAACCCATTACTGGGAAAAGGTTTGTAACTCTTGGGACTTGTGGACACTCCAGTGTGCCCTATTGAGTGTACATTTAAGGAGCCTTCTTCCTCCTCCGCCGGCACTTATGACCCCAGGCAAGGGTGCCCCAGTTTCTATTATGAACCCCCAGGGACAAGGACCCCCTTGGTCCGTGCCTCCAATGGAGGTACCCTACAAATTTTTAGGGCGTTACCCTATCGCCAGCTGGGGACACGCTGAGTGGCCTTGGGGAGGCCAGGGGCATAAGTTAAGACAATAAAGCCAAAACAATAAAATGAAAGCAGATTTCCAAAATGATAATATAAATTATGGCACTTAGATTACATGTTATAGCAACCACACTAAAGAAGTGAAAGAAGCTAAGTAGGCCTACCTGACAATCATCTAACATTGCTAAGGATAACAGAAGCAATTTGACCTTATGCATCCTTGCTTCTTAAAACTAAAAGCTAAGTAGGCCTACCTGAAAATCATCTAACATTGGTAAGGATACCAGATGGAATTTGAACTTATGCATCTTTGCTTCTTAAAACTAAAAGCTAAGTAGGCCTACCTGAACGTTATAGTGGAAGTAATTCTGTAAGCCAAAAAAAACTGCGTCTAGGACAACAGTCCCCAACAAAGTGAAAGGCAGTTTAGCGAAACAAAATACTGGAACAATGTATAGACCAAGTTCGACATAACAAGTTTTGAATACAAATTAAATATGCTAATCCTTAAAACTTGGAAAGTGCCGGCTTCTCTTATTTCTAGTGAAAGTCTTTTACATCTGTTTTCTTGTCATTTGTAAAAAAAAAAAGCTGTTCTATAATATTTTTAGTTTCTTACAAGCCTATCGTTTATGAAGTCCTTTTTTTAAATTACGGACCATTTATGGGCCCTGACCGAAAATATATTTTTTCTTAAGATCCCGAGGTCTGCATTTGCCTAATCTATAAATATTTGATTATGAAAGCTGTCGCAATACAATAGCTATTAAAAAAAAAAACACATGTCTTTAATTATGATTATTTAGAGATGCGTGGCCCGAATTTTACAGCTATATTAGTTTTACGGCCAAACTATTACTACTTCTACTAACAACTCACCGCAGCACCAAGCCGCCTGAGGCCAACACAGCTCTAATCGGTTTTTTCCGATAACTCCTGTAATCCTCCCTTCCGTGGAAATTGTTTCCCGAAAATGCTAACACGCAGAGAACTTCCACTGGAAAATTCCCACAGAACATATCCACAAGCAAAATTGAGTAAGCAAAGAGAAAGTAAGACAAATAAAGAGAATTTTGTACAGGGATTCTGTCAAATCCTCCAGTGTAAAATTTTCCCTGGAAAGTTCACTCCTGAAAATTTTCATCCACCTGGAAAATTATCCCCATGGAAACCTACCCCAAGCACAATTCCCCACCCCCCTCGAAAAATGTCTGTATAATTCCCAATAACAAATACTATACGTAAGCAATGGGCAAATTGTATAACTTAAAGACCTATCCCGAGGACCCTGGGCGGGGGGGGGTATGTTAACTCCAAAGACATAATTTTATGATTTTTAAACTATGCAGAACAAAATGGCTGTCCCAAATTTTGATCGGATGATTTTGGGGGAAAAGAGAATGAGAGGGGGGCTAGTTGCCCTCCAATCTTTTTAGTTACGTAAATAGGGCACTAGAAATTTTAATTTCCTGTCTAATAAGCCCTCTTTCGATGTTTTAGGACCATTGGTTTGTCACGATCGCAACTGAAAATAAACCAAATAAACATGCATCCGTGATCTTTCTTCTGACAAAAAATACCAATTCCATACTTTTAGAGATAGGAGCTTGAAGTCTTGACAACAGTGTTCTCTGATACGCTGAAGCAGATGGTGTAATTTTCAACAATAACCATTGACTTTTAGGGGGTGTTTCCCCCTTTTTCGAAAATTAGGCAAATTCTCTCAGGCTCCTAGCCTTTATTCGGTAATACTAGGCTTAATGAATAACAAATATAATAGCAAATATAATGCAAACGAAAAAAAATTGTTTAGTACATCCATACAGAATGAACTAGTGTGAAAGCACAAAAGTCACAAAAACATGTAAATAGTAAAAAAATTACTTGTGGGAGCTTAAGGCTCATCTTACTACGAGAGTTTGTCTTGACAGGTATGGTCAGCATGAGGATCAGCATTTCCGCTTCTTTTGGTAGCTTTTTTGCCAATCAGAGTAATTCTTGCGCATGTCATAAGGTACATAGAAGTCAAGCGATGTTGCGGAACAATAGATAAGCTGGGTTGCTCTTGAATCAATTTTGACTCTTGAAAAGAGCACTAGAACCTTCAATTTTCAGTTGAATGAGCTCATTTCAAAGTTTCTACAACAACTCCATCTATGTGAAGTGGGTTGGTAAAAAAAAATTATAATAGTATATTGTGCCCAAACTCCTCTTCATTTCAGCAGTGCACTGCCTATGATTTCTGGTCGTTTTGAGTTTTTAATCATTATATGAATTTAAATCTGCTGAATTTTTCTCTGGACTATTGTATGTTCTTATGACTATTTTGAACAAAATGGCTGTCTTACAAGAGGGTGTTGGAGGGGGAGGAGGTCTAGTTGTCCTCATATCACTGTTGAATCTTAAAAAGGGAAATAG
Source organism: Artemia sinica (assembly GCA_027921565.1). Lineage (NCBI taxonomy): Eukaryota > Metazoa > Arthropoda > Branchiopoda > Anostraca > Artemiidae > Artemia > Artemia sinica. The sequence continues at coordinate 27,761,618 of CM051274.1, read as the reverse complement.
AACTTTCAGTTTCAAATCAAAGTAGCCCCATCTGGAGTTAATACAATAACAGTATACAATAACTGAGATATATAAAGTTTCTACGCAATGGGTTGTCCCATTGCATAAAAAACTTTATATACCCCTGGGGCATAACTTACAGCCGTTTTCCCAGGACTCTGGGGGGTTGTTTCAACCCTGGAGGCGTTGTTATATGTTCTTTGGACTATTTTATTTTTAAATGACTATCTCAAAAATCCTATCGGATGCATCTAGGGAAGACAGGATATTGGAGGGGGGCGGGGGTGCTAGTTGCGCTCCGACCATTCTGACTTTAAAAAAGGGCACTCAAAACTTCTGTCCCCAGGACATAATATTTGTAAAAATTGAAAGAATTGCCTAGCTTACAATCACTACCCTGAGGGCTGGGAGGGGAATGACATCCCCAAGGGCATAATTTTACTGGACCTTTCAACAATAATGAACAAAATGGATCTCTACAAATTTTGATTGGATGCTGGTGTTCAGAAATGACAGGTGCGGGAGGGGGGGCTGCCCTCAAATTATTTTTGACTCTTATAAGGGGCAGTATAACTTCTAATTTCCAATCAAATCAGCCCCGTCTGAAGTTTATGTGACTACCCATTCAATAAAACCTTATACTCCCTTGGGTATAACTTGCAACCCTTGTCCAGGGCTCTGAGTCATTGTGTCAACACTAAAGGCATTGTCATATGTTCTTTGGACCATTTTTAACAAAATGACTATCTCAAAATTACTGTTGGATCCATATAGGAAAAGAGGACATGCGTGGAGGGGGATGGCTAGTTTGCCTCTGACCACTTCGGACTCTTTAAAACGGCACTAGAACTCCTGATATTCAATCCAGTGAGCCCCCTCTAAAGTTTATATGATCAACTCTTCCATAAAAACATAACATGCTAATAATGGGGAACTAGTATAACTCTTAGCCCTTGTCCTGAAAGCTTCGGGGGGGGAGGGTCATCCTTAAAACCTAATTACTAGACATTTTAAATAGGCTGAGCAAAATAGCAATCCCAAAAGTTTTATTGGACATGCTTGGAGAAATGACGGGCGAAGGAGGGGGGGGGGGGTAATATCACCCTCCAATCACTTATGATTCTCAAAAAGGGCATTAGAAACTTTCAATTTTTCCATCAAGCTGCTTTTGGAGTTTCAACAACAACCCTTTGGTCAGAAGTAAAAATAAATTGTAACCTTATTGCTCTTTCCTTCATTAAATAAAAAAAGAAGTTTTCTATAGTTAAAGTAAGGAGCAGCATTAAAGCGTAAGACGAACAGAAATTGTTTCGTATATGATGGGCGTTGCCCCCTCTTCATTACCCCTCTCTTCACGCTAGAATTTCTTAAAAAAAACTTTTAAAAAAGGTTTTGATTCAATTACACCGCCCTCGTGTTTCAAGAATCGTTCTTAAAAAATTAGACAAAAGCTCAAACATTAGCGTAGAAACGGGGGTATTGATTAGGGGGTAGCCCCGTCATATACGGAATAATTTCTGTTAATTTTAAGTACTAATGTTGTTCCTTACTTTCAATAAAAAAAATATGTTTTTCTCATTTATTTCTGATCGTTTTTTCAGATAATCCCGGGAAATCCACCCCCTCTTTGGAAAATCCTCCCATAAAAAATTCCTGTATATGCTACGAGTTAAGTTCCTCCCATTTAAAAATCTTACGCTGGGAACTTACCCCGGACAATTCCATCCCTGCTGCAAATTCTTCACAGAAAGTTTTTTTGGCTTACGATTCTGCCTAAAAATACTCCTTAGCATACTTTTACTAGAACAAAGACTTCTTTGCATTTAGTTTCTGATCCTTTTTAAGGTCATTAGGGAATATCTCTCTGTGAAAAAATACACACACACACCATTGGAAAGTTTCTCCCCCAGAAAAAATTCCCATGGAGAATTTTTCCTAGCGATAATTCCCCAATGGAAAATTCCGCCCGTAGAAAATCCCCCCATAAAGATCCTCAGAGAATTTCAACTCCGCTTAAAACTCCAAACTCCGGTTACCCTCTTGGAAAATGTCGTTGTGCTTTCCTATAACAAATACTATATGTACACAATGGAGAAATTTCATAACTTGCGGCCCTTACCATAGTGGTTCTGAGGGGCCATGTCATCTCCAAAGACAAATCTATTGTACCTTTCAACTATACTGAACAAAATGACTATATAAAAATTTTGATCAGACAACTTTCAGGAAGAAAGGGCGTGGGATGGGGACTAGTTGTCCTCCAATTTTCGGTAACTTAATATGGACAATAGATCTTTTAATTTTTGTATTTACGAGCCCTCTCGCAATATTCTAGTACCATTGGTTCGATACGATCAGCGCTGGAAAAAGCAACAGCAACAAATAAACGCGAATCCTTGATCTTTCTTCTAGCAAAAACTTGAAAATTCCAAATTTTAGTAACGTTATATCGGTAAAGTTATAGTAAAGTAAAGTAGAGTTATAGGAAAGTTATATTATCTGATACGCAGAATATGATGGGGTGATTTCCCAGAACATCTGAGTTCCTGTCCAATTAGCCACCTCCGGAGACTATATGACCACTCTTTCCATAAGAAGCTTATATGCCCTCGGAGTATAACTTACAACCCTTGCGCTAAGGGCTGTGGTGGAGGGTTGTCGTCCTCAAAGACATAATTTCTAGACCTCTCAACTATGCTGAACAAATGACTGTTAAAAATTTTGATTAGAAGTGTTTTGGAAACTGATGGGCGTGGGGGGGGGGGGGACTGGTTTCCCCTCTAATCACTTTTGGCTATTCCTATTGAAATGGAACTAGCCCTTTCAATTTGCAATCAAATCAGCCTTTTTCGAAGTTTTTTACGACAAAAAATGGCAATCTCTAAATTTCTATCAGATACATTTCGGGAAACTATGAGGTGTGGAGGGTTTTTCTACATTCCGATCACTTTGAATCTTAAAAAAGTGCCCTGGTCTAAAAAAAAACAAAAAAAAAATAAATAAATAAATAAATAACACGTTGTGCCCCCATCGTTCTTTATTTAGACACAGGGTTGCCAACTGGACATATTTTATGTCCAAAAGACATATTCCTATGTGCTGGGACACAATGACATAATAGGGCAAAAAAGGCACATATTTTAGAAATTTGGGACATACTAGGGACATATTTTGCAAATTTATGACATAAAATAGAATATTTCCCTGCTGGATACATAATTTTTTAGAAAAAAAATGTCATTTTTCACCAAAGTAGTGTTAAAATTTATCTAGCACTAAATTTACTCAACTACTTACTTTGTACTAATTTTTTACATTTCATACTGCATTTTTCAGAGTTGCTTGCTCTTTCCTGCTATAACTATCTGCAGATACTCTGGAAATTCTTTCATCTATACTTAATAAACTATTTTATTTCTTCTTGCTTTTATACTGCAGTCAAGATATTAGGCAAGCAGGCGCCGCTTCCGGTTCTCAATAGTCAGGCAAAAACATCAAAATTTGCCAAATTTTCAAAAAGATAAAAAAAAAAAACACCCCCTAATAGTCAAATAATCCTGATGGAAATCACCCCATCAGATTCAGCATATCAGATAATATAAATTTACTATAGCTCTACTTTACTATAACTTTACTGATATAACTTTACTATAACTCTACTGTACAGGTTCCAAGCTCCTATCTGTAAAAATTTAGAATTATATTACTGGTCTTAATTGTTTTATTTTATTGTTTCTGCTGATGACGGTCACTGTGCATGGGACCGAAATATTCAGTATATTTTGTGATTGTTATTGTCTGTTAAAAGGATTTATCCCTATTCGAGCTTTTGTTTATCGTCATGGAAAGGTAGCGTGGTCTTTTGAACCCGAGTGCAAAAGCTTAGAAAACAGCAAGTGGACTCGAAAGTAGAATTAGCAGACTTAAAGAGTGACCTAGAATTCCTTCTATTGCGACAATTTTGGAATATATTCTACTTGAAGTATTGTACTGCCATCTGTTTCATTGCACCTATTACAAGTGAAATGAATTCGTCTAGTTAAACATATTACCTATTATAACTGAAATGAATTCATTTAGTTGAACAGTTGAATTTGGATAAGTTTATAAGCAATGACAAATAGAAAGAAGAATTGGATGAATATCTTAACTTTTCTGTGTCAATGGCAACGAGTCAAGGTGATGAACTTTCTATAAAGTCTTTGGCGGAAAATACCAGTTTGATTTTATATCTTTTGATGAGTTTTGAACAAAATGACAATTGTAAAATCTTGATCATTGTAGAGGAGATAAGGCACCTAAACAGTCCAGGAAAGGGGGGCGGGCTGATTGCCCTCCAATCATCCCCATCAACATACCTTGAAAGTTTTGACCTTACATCATCAGTCGTTCCTCAGATTCTCTTTTCACAAACAGTGAACCGTCGTTCCTCTGATGTTCTTTTTTCACAGACAGCGAGCACACAGTTGGTTTGGTTGTGTTCAGAATCCCTCTCAACATTTCCTTAATTTTTCACTTTGATAGTTCAAGCTTTTTTGGAGATTCAGGATGGAACATGCCCTCTTTTCTTATTACAAAAACCATATGTTTAACAATGGGCAACTTGCATGACTTTCAGCCTTGCCCTGGGGGCTGTGTGGGCTCTTTCAACCCCTGAATGATAGTTATTTTACTTTTGTACTATTTTGAACAAATAACTATCTCAAAATTTTCATCAGGTGCATTTTGGTGGGAAAAAGACGTGAAGGCTGGATGCCCCCCGACCAATTTTGAATTCTTAAAAAGGGCACTAGAACTATAAACTTCCAATTGAATGAATCCCCTTTCCATTACAACCTTTAATGTTCTAATAAAAGGTTCTAATGGAAAGGAATAATAAATCATTCCTTAGATATTTCAGGTACGCGCTTTTGACATCCTGGATGCACGAAGTGTCTTTTGGTTAGTTCAATATCCTCCTCAACATGTTCTGAAAGTTTCGACTTATTACCCTGAGCTGTTCTTAAAATATTGCACACCCTTATTTTCATATACTGATGCACATAGTTCCTTTTGATTTTTCGTATGATATACCCTTCAACCTTCTCCAAAGTTTCATTTTTAATACCCTTAACATTTTTGGATACACCCAAATTAAAAAACCCTTCAACCTTCTCCAAAGTTTCATTTTAATACCCTTAACATTTTTGGATACACCCAAAATAAAAAATTTCCCCTTTTCCTAATGATAAATCCTGCATATAAGCCTTGGGCAAATTGTATAATTTACAATCCTTGCTCTAGGGCTGTTGGGGTATGGGACCCCTGCAGCCATAGCTATTAGCCCTTTTGAGTATTTTGAACAAAATGACGATTTAAAAAATCGATCATTTTTGAGAAAATAGGGAACTTAAAAAGTCAAAGGAGAAGGGGAGGGGAGGGCTGCCCTCCAATCTCTGTTCAACATTCCCTCAACTTACCTTGACGTTTCAACCTAACACCCTCAGCCGTTCATTAGATATTGTTGATACTCTCTTTTCGTAATCAGCAAGTACATAGTTTGTTTTGATTGTGTTCGGCACCCCTCTTAACATTCCCTTAACTTTTCAATTAAATATTCTAAACTCTCTTTGAGATCCAGGATCAAAGATATCCTCTTTTCTTAATAAAAAAAAAAACCTTGTTTGTTAACAATGGGCAGCTTGCAAAACATACAGCCAAAACTCAATGGTTTTTATAGTTATTTTACTTTTTGACTATATTGAACAAAATAGCTATCTAAAAATTTTGATCGGATACATTTGGGGGGAAGGATATAGGGGGGACTGATTTCCTTCCAGTCAAATTTTAGACTCTTAATATGGGCAATAGAACTTTAGATTCCCAATTGAATGAGCCCCCTCCAAAATTTATACGACCATGCCTTCCACAAAAACCTTATATGTTAATGATGGGCAACTAGCATAGCTTACAGCACTTGCCTTGGGGGTCGGAGGAGTTGTCAATCCCAGAATCATATTTATTTGACTTTTTGACTACTTTTTAACAAAATGGCTGTCTCAAAATTCTGATTGGATGCATTTTGAGAAAAAAGCGTAAGGAAGGGAGCCTGTAGGCCTTCTATTTATTGGCCGTACTTTTCCGAAAACGGCTTCATAATTTCTTATGAAAATTGACACACCAAGAGTGTCTGGCTAAAAAAAAAACGATATAGATAGGTCACGACTTTGGGAAAATTTGTCTTGTGCCTAAAATTTTGGAGAAAACAATTTTCATATAAATAACGTCAGATTCATATAGATTTAAAGAGTGACTTACATCATAGTATTGCAATAACGTTTTGTACTAATATAATAGGGTGCATTCAGGTTACAACCATTGATGAAATCATGCTAACAATTGTATTTTAATGTTGTAATGACTTAACAGTAGTGAATTTACACTTTTTCAATCAATCTAAGTCCACATAATCAATAGGCTACTGCCATTTGTAGGAAGTCCACACCGACTAGACATGCTTGTTTTTTTTGTTTTTTTATTTCATTTGTTAAATTTGTAATAGCTATTACGAAGTCTGGCTCTTTTGACCAATAAACTTACTCAGCGTACTTTTCATCCAAACAAAGAATTGAGTATTATTTGTTTTTGTACTAACTTAATCCTGCCGCTGGGACTGCGTGGGTAATGTCCAAGCATACTCGTATACCTCATCAAAGTTAAAATTACTCATCAATTAAAATTTACTATGGTACAGTGGTTATAGGACTCTTCTCCTGAAAGGAGGAGAAAGTTTGAGTCACTCTATAGTAATGATTTCCATTCAGTGTTTGCTGCCTTATCTTTATCATATCCTCCTGAAAGGGGGAGAAAGTTTGAGTTGCCCTGTAGTAATGATTTTCATTCAGTGTTTGCTGCTTTATCATTAATTCTGTCAATAATTATATTTTGCAGTTGCCGTTCTTCTTGAGAATAACAAGCAATTCCCTTTAATCTTGAAAAGTGCAGAACTCTATTCGCTAAGATTAATCTCCAGTGGACCGTCAACAATCCTTGGTGAATGAAAAATTTGGCTTTTGACTCCAAACAATCTGTTGAATCTCAAAACTGGATGATCTGTAAAGTCTGTGTTGTTAATTTCTTGTGACTAGAAAATTCTTAAGGATGAAGTGCTTTTCTTATTGTTTACTTGAAGTTTAGGATTACCTATAAGTGTGAAACTTGCCCTTTTGGAGCAGATTTTTACCAAATTCTAATCACTGACTGCAAGATTCTGCTTCTTTATTTTAAAAATCATTATACAATGTAGATAATATTCCTAATTCTTTCGACTAAATAATAACAAAACAATGTGATATAGCAAGCGGTATTGTAAAATGTAAATCTAATAACACAAAAAAAATTAATGTTACACTATATGTATTTTGTTTCAAATATACAGTTTCTAGTTAAAGATAAAGGCAATAGAAAATAAAGATTACATGGATTTTTTTTACCTTTTGCCTTCAAAAAATCAAGCATTGTTAGATATGACATGGCTAAGTAATGCGAGAATACTTTATTAATGGCAGAAAACCTCCCTAAGCCTAATAATCCCAGCAGAAATGAATGTTATTGAGATGAGTCAAGCTTTCTTGAAAATGAAACCGAAAGGCCCTGGAAAAAAAGGCCAGAAACCATTGAAGTAGAATTTTAGAATCGAAAAACTTATGGATTGTAAACGGAAGATTAAGCAAGAAACCCTTAATTCTACATTAAATTCTTTAAAAATGCTTAATGAGCCCGAAAGTCTCGGAACTAAAACTTCAGAAGAACTTTTGAAGTAGCGGTAGCAGCTAAAATGAAGCAGCAGTAGCAGTTAAAATAGTAAAGTTAAATTTAGATTCACGAATTTATTTATTCAAAGAATTTTTTTCTATCCCAAAGCCCTGATTAACATTCTAATTTTCTTCTTTTTGTTGAAATTTTATGAAGGGGGGTCCCTACGCTGAGAAATTTCCTTGGGGAGGCTGTTTCTGGGGGCTGATCTTTCCCTGGAAAATTTTACACGTGGGGAATTTGCCAGAATTTATACATGAAATTTTTTTTGTTTGTCTTACTTTTTTTTTTGGCGACTCAATTTTACGCGTGGAGATGTTCCGGGGGAATTTTCTGAAAGAAGTTTCCAGTAAAGTTAGAATCGTCGGGGGATTTGTTCGTGGGGGGGGAGGGATATTCCTTGGGGGAATATTCTCCATGGGGGAATCTTCTGCGGGCAGAAATTCTCCATGGAGAAATTTTCCACAAGAGAAACTTTCTATTGGGTGGGGGGGAGGTTTTTAGGAACAATTTTTGAAGGAGGGGGGAAATTCCGGCAGCATTGGAAAAATGATCAGAAATTAAATGAAAAACAATTTTTTTCATATGAAAGAAGGTTAAGAAAAATTTTCCAGACGGAATTGTCCGAGGAAATATTCCAGTGGAAATTTCGGCGAGGATGGAATTATCCGATGGGCTTTTTTTTTAGGGGGATTTTTCACGGGAGGAAGTTTCCCATACAGTAGTTTTTATTTTGGGGGGATTTCCCAAGGAGGGGAAGGCATATTTCCTTGTATATTTTGAGAAACCATCAACCATCAGCTAAATAATACAAAAATTTTTTTTTCAACTGCAAGTAAAGAGAAACAAAAAAAAAAAAAAAAACTTAAAAACGAACAGAAATTACTTAGTATATGAGGGGGCTGCCCCCTTCTCAATACCTTGCTCCTTACGCTAAAGTTTGACTTTTTGCTCCAATTCTCTAAGAACGAATTCTGAAACACAATGGCTGTTAAATTTGAATAAGAATCTTTTTTAAAGTACAAAAAAAAAATTTTGTTTGAAGAGCAAGGGATTGAAAAGAAAGCAGCCCCCTCACATACAGAATAATTTCTGTTTGTTTTAAGTTTTAATTTTTCTCCTTGTTGTCCGTTAAAAATATCTGTTTTTTTTTTAAATTTAAATGGAATAAGATCAAAAATGGGGTGCCATTACTAACAAAAAAAAAAAAAAACTAAACTTAGATTGCCTATGCTGCGAACCCAGCAGAATAGCTTCAACATGCTTCAAACTCTTTTTGCAAGCCTTTGATTTACATTTATTAGCATACAATTGGTCAAATATACATATTTGAAATAGGTTTAACAATATTTTAAGGCTATTATTTGATCAAACTCATCGTCGATTTCAGAAAAATTGCAGGACAAATGTACTGCAAATGCACAAGGCAAGTCACACTTGGGGACTCCCCCCGCAAAGGAGCACTTCCAAGACAAATATTTCTGCATTTGCGCTGAATTGCAATTCTGCTTATAGAAATCAGCCTTTGTGACAAAGAATTTGTCTGAGGAATAACCCCAAAGGCGTCATTGTATACCCGTCCGAAATTTAGGGGATCTAAAACTGTTTGTTAATACTCCCTAGCGTGTAAAATAATTCCCCACTGATATTCAACTCTAAGTGTGTCATATTTAAGGTGTTTTTAGTGAGCGGAAGGCTCTTCAACGATTTTTTCAGCTTTTATTATTTATTATTATTGAAGTTAGCTGAATTCGTAGTAACACCAAAACCATGAGGGCAGATACACTGCCATCTACTTACCAGGAAATCGCAATTTGTCATATTGACCTTGTATTAAACTAGGAAGCGCACTCCAACTAACGCAATCCCCCAACTAAATGAAATCACCATTTTCAGAATTACGATTTCCAGAAGTCAGAACTCGTGTACCAAATAAAAATTTTAATCGTTATTTGACGACTTTTTTAACTTCGGCTCCCCAACTTTATCTTGATGCTTGATGCGATTATTCATTTCAATGTATGTTCATTTTGGGTTTCATTTCTTAATTGACAGTGATTTCTGCTCGCTTCAGTTTGAATTGTTAAATGATTCTTTTTTTTTTTTGCTGCTCTTCTTGGGTTTTAATGAATTTACATTCCTTTAAAATATCAAATACAAAAACAATTTCTTTGAATGAAAAGTAAAAAGCAACATTAAACTACAAACGAGCAGAAATTATTACTATATGGGGGGGGGGGGGGTTGCTCATCCTCAAAACATCGCCCTTTAAGATAAAGTTTTTTAGTACTTTAAAAAAAAGCTTCTTATTGTTCTAATTAAACGGACAGTGCTTCGGGAGTTGTTCTTGAAGTATTGAGACAGAATTCAAACCTTAGTGCAAAGAGCAAGGTGTTGATGAGAAGCAACCCCTCATTTAGATAATAATTTCTGTTTGTTTTAATTTTTAATGTTGCTCCTTACTTTCAGTTGAACAAAGTTGTTTTTTTTAAATATAATTTCTGATAGTTTTTTAAGTAATGCCAGGAAAATTTGGCTACATCTCCACGGATAAAACCCTCCTCTCTGCGGATTTATTCTCTAGACAATTCATTCCTGGTGAAAATGAGCCCCAGACAACTACCCTTAACATCTCCATGCGCGTAAAATGGAGTCGGCAATGAGAAAACAAGACATATGTTGTTTTAGGACTAATATAGTTTCACTACAAACAAAGGTTTGGATACTGCCCCCATCCTTAACTATAAATAAAAACCAAAAGCCTATCATTGGCACTTAACTGAATGCGAATTATATTACACATATTTTCGTTTCTAGCTGTTACAGCATTGAAAATAAAAATAAAATTACAATGAAATAAATTCTTGAACTGATTCAAGAATTGAATCATTTTCAAAAATTGAAAACATTCAATATATTGAATGTTTATTTACATTGCTTGCTTATTTAATTTCTGTTCGTTTTAAGTTTCATTTATACTTCAATAGCAAAATATTTTTTTTTCGTTCTAAGCTTGATTTTCATATTGAATCTAAGCATTACTCGCTTTGAGATTTATTTATTCATTATATTATTACTTGTGTTTTTTGCTATGATTGTTTATTTAATTTCTGTTTGTTTTGGGTTTCATTTTTTCTTTAATAGTAATTTCTGGTCGTTTTAAGTCTGAATTTTAACAGGTATTTGTATCTGCTGAGCTTAAGTTTAAAATGACCTTTATTTCTCTTTGAAAAACTTCTTTTTCGGAAATTTTTTTAAAATTATTTTTTGTTCATTTTTGATTGCAAAAAGTTTCAGGTTTTTAAAAATTCCTTATTCCAAAATCAAACTTTAAAATAAATCAATTGTTCATCAAAGTATCAAACTGGTATCAAAGTAACCATATCAAAGTGAAAAAATGGGTTTGTGTCAACCTCGGAGTTTTATTATCTGATGTTTGAACTATGTTTAACAAAATTGCTATATCAAAATTTTTATCGGATGGGTTTTGGCAAAAGAGCGTGGGGGGGGGGGGAGCTAATTGCCCTTCGGTCTCTTTGACTCTTTAAAAAACTTTCTATTTTCAATCAAATGAGCCCTCTCTGAAGTTTTATACGAACATCCCTTCTATAAGAACCATATATACCCCCAGAGTATAACTTACAATGCCTGTCCCTGGGCCCTGGGGGGTTGTGTCGACCCCGAAGTTTTAATATCTGATGCTTCAACTGTTTTTAACAAAATGATCACCTCAAATTTCTATCGGATGGGTTTATCCATCTAATAAACCCAAAGGCGTGGAGGATGGGAGGGGGTAGTTGCCCTCCGATCTTTTTTTACTCTGTGAAAATGAACTAGAACTTTTAATTTCCATTCAAATAAGCCCTCTCTGAAGTTTATACGAGCATAACTTTCATAAGAACCATATACGGCCCCAAGAAATAGTTTACAATGCCTGCCCCCGGGCCCTGAGGGGTTGTGGTGTCGATACTGGAGTTTTTGTTATCTGACCTTTGAAATATTAAAAAAAATGGTCTTCTCAAAATTTGTATCGGATGGGCTTGGTGAAAAAGGGCGTGGGGGGATAGGGGCCCTCCGATCTCTTTTGACTCTTAAAAATTGAACTAAAGCTTTCAATTTCCAGTCAAATTAGCCCTCTCTGAAGTTTATACGAGCATCTCTTCCATATAAACCATATATGCCCCCAGGGCATTACTTGCAACGCCTGCCCCGGGGCCTTGGTGGTTGTGTCGACACTAGAGTCTTTTTATCTGACCTTTGAACTATTTTTAACAAAATGGCCATCTCAAAATTTTTATCAAATGCATTTGGGGAAAAAGGGGCGTAGGGGGAGAGTTGCCCTCTAATCTCTTTTGACTCTTAAAAACTGAACTAGAACTTTCAATTTCCAATGAAATGGGCCCTGTCTGAAGTTTTATACGAGCATCCCTTTCACAACAGCTGTATATGCCCCCCAGGCATGAGTTACAACGCCTACCCTTGGCCCTGAAGGATTGTGTCGCCCCCCGGAGTTTTTTGTTATATGATCTTTGAACCATTTAAAAAAAAATGGCTCTCTTAAAGTTCTTATCGGATGGATTTAAGGAAAATAGGGCGTGAAGACGGGGGGGGGGGGGGGGGCTTGTTGCCCTCCAATCTCTTTTGACTCTTAAAAAGTGAACGAGAACTTTCAATTTCCTATCATTTGAGCCCTGTCCGAAATTTATACGAGCATCCCTTCCATAAGAACTATATATGCCCCCAGACCATTACTTACAACGCCTGCCTCTGGGCCCTGGGGGTTGTGTCGACCCCGGAGTTTTCATTATATGCTCTTCGAACTATTTAAAAAAAATGGCTATCTCAAAGTTCTTCGGATGGGTTTGAGGAAAAAAAGGGCATGGAGAGGGGGGGGGCTAGTTGCACTCTGATATCTTTTGACTCTTTAAAAGTGAACTAGAACTTTCAATTTCCAGTCAAATGAGCCCTTCCATAAGAACCTTTCATGAGCATACCTTCCATAAGAATCATATATGCCCCCAGAGCAATACTTACACCGCCTGAACCGGGCCCTTGGGGGTTGCGTCGACACAGGAGTTTTTCTTATCTGACCTTTGAACTATTTTTAACGAAATGGCCATACGTCAGGGAGTTTTTGTTATGTGATCTTTGAACTATTTTTAACAAAATGACTACCTCAAATTTCTTATCAAATATATTTGGGGAAAAAGGGCTTGGGGGGGGGGGGGGTAGTTGCCTTACGATCACTTTTGACTCTTAAAAAGTGAATTACGACTTTCAATTTCCAATCAAATGAGCCCTCTATGAAGTTTATACGAGCATCCCCTTCCATGACAACCATATATGACCCCAGGGTATAACTTACAACGCCTACCCCCGGGCCCTGGAGGGCTGTGTCAACACCGGAGTTTTTGTTATCTGAATTTTGAACTATTTTTAACAAAATATCTATCTCAAAATTTTATTTAATGCATTAAGGGCGTGGAGGGGGGGGGGGGGAGGTAGTTTCCCTCCGATCCCTTTTGACTCTTAAAAAGTGAACAAGAACTTTTAATTTCCATACGCCCCTGATAGGTTTGGAAAAAGACGGCGGTGGGGGGATATGTGGGGGGCTAGTTGCCCTCGGATCTCTTTTGACTATTAAAAAGTGAGCTCGAAATTTCAATTTTCAATCAAACGAGCCCTCTCTGAAGTTTATACGAGCATCTCTTTCATAAGAACCATATATGCCCTAGGGCATAACTTACAACCTCTGCCCCTGAGCCCTGGGGTTGTGTCGACATCTGCGTTTTTCTTATCTGACTTTTAAACAATTTCTAACTTAATGGCTATCTCAAAATTTTTATCGGATATATTTGGGGAAAAGGGGCTTGGGGGGGGGGGCTAGTTGTCATCCAATATTTTTTTGACTCTCAAAAACTGAACTAGAACTTTTAAATTTCAATCAAATGAGCCCTCTCTGAAGTTTTTACGAGCATCCCTTCCATAAAAACCAAATATTCTTCCACGGCATAACTTACAACGCCTGCCCTCGGGCCCCGGGGGCTATGTCGACCCCGGAGTTTTTGTTATATGGTCTTTGAACTATTTTTAAAAAAAATGGCTATCTCAAAGTTCTTATCGGATGGATTTGAGGAAAAAAAGGCGTGGAGGGATGGGGGGCTAGGTGCCCTCCAATCTCTTTTGACTCTTAAAAAGCGAACTAGAACTTTCAATTTCCAATCAAATGAGCCCTCTTTGAAGTTTACACGAGCATCCCTTCAATAAATACCATATTTGCCCCCAGGGCAAAACTTACAACGCCTACACCTGGGCCCTTAGGGGTTGTGTCGAAACCGGAGTTTTTGTTATATGATCTTTGAACTATTTTTAACAAAATAGCTATCTCAAAATTGTTATCGGATGCATTTGGGAAAAGATGTTTTTTTTTTTTTTTGGGGGGGGGGCTGGTTGTCCTCTGATATCTTTTGACGCTTAAAAAGTGAACTAGAACTTTCAATTTCCAATCAAATGAGCCCTCTCTGAAGCTTATACAAGCATTTCTTCCATAAAAACCATATATGCCCCCAGGGCATAACTTATAACCCTTGCCCTGAACACTGTGGGGGGAGTGTCCTGCTAAAAGATATAATTGCCAGGGCTTTCAACTACGTTGAAAAAATGGCTTTCTCACGGCACTAGCCCTTTGAATTTCCAATTGAATGAGTCCTTTTTTGAAGTTTCTACGACAAATCTTTCTATAGGGACCTTATATGCCCCCAGGGCATAACTTACAACCCGTGCCCTGAGGGTTGTGGGGGGAGTGTCCTCTTCAAAAACATAATTTCTATCTGGGGATCAACTACTCAGAATAAAATGGCTATCTCAAAATTTTGATTGGATGTGTTTGGGGAAATGGTGGTGTGGAAGAGGTGTTAGTTGCCTTCCAGTCACTTTTTGACCTTTCGACTCTTAAAAAGGGCACTAGAACTCTCGATTTCCAATCGAATGAGCCCCCTTTGAAGTTTATACGACGACCCTTTTTATATGAAAGGCCTCTGGGAAATATAAATAAATAATAAATAATAAAATATTGGAGCCGAATGACCTTTACTATAGGCAACGCTATAGCGTAGCCTCTGATTGGATGAACGGTCCCGTAACGGATACTGACGTAACAATTCGAGAACCATAATGGTAAACGCAACAGAAATTTTGCCAGCTTGTAATAATGAGTTAGCAGCTGTCTTTTTGGATAACTTTTAGTAACTCCCAAAGCAGTGATATATGTAAGATAGAATGCGCAACTACGGCGTTAAATATTCTGCCGAGGGTGAGTTTAATAATACTATTTCTCAGGCTTACTGCTTTTCCGTAACCTTTCGTAAGACACCAAGATACAATATCTTACCCGTTGGTCGAACTTATCGTTGAACCCTAATCAATTCCGAGATAGCACTGGCTATCTGATTCATTATCACTGAACCTTCAATAGACAGAGAAATTGTACTTCGGCGGCCTGTTAAAATACAAAACTCTGTTTTGGAGATTTTCACAGCAAGACTAATACATTTATAAAGTTCATTAATCTAAAGCCAAAATTATCACATAAACCAGATATAGGAAAACTCAGTAGCACTAGATCGTCGGCGTATGACAAATAGCTAATATCAAGCCCATCGAGGTTGAAACTTCCCTTTAACTCTTTAGTGACTGTATACTTTGCGCAGTTAAGTACAGTGCGGCTTAAACATTAACCCTGTCTTACACCTTTAAGTAGTGGTACATCTTCCGAAAGCACCAGGCGATTATTTCGCTTATCTCTACCTAGCAGAATACTTATAACTGTGTTGCTATATCAAAACTGCAAAACGGACACAATGGAGAGATCAACGCCGCAATCCAGTAGGATAACAACGCTTGTGAGTGCAAAATACGATCAAAAGCAACAGAAATGTCAATGCTACATGCAAACACAGGAAAACCCTTCGCAGAAGCTCTGCACAAAATAGTCCGAATAATTCTGTGAGCTGTGGCACAACCGACATGAGCCCGGAACCCAAGCTGCTTACTTCCTACGAGACATTTCGAAACAATAAATAACAGCAGGAGATTTTCAAACACTTTACTAAATAAACTCAACACTGTATAATTGGTCTCTACGAACTGCACGAAGTCGCGTCTTTATTTTTCTTGAATATTGTGGTAGTAATCCCGACACAAAGTTGCTTGGCACGATACGCTGTGTGATGCATATTTGGAATAGCAGGGTAAGATGGTCGATAAATAGATCAGAAGCATTTTTTAGATGGTCACTGCGAAATCCATCAATTCCAGCAGCTTTGCCACTCTTTAGCTTAGATATTATAGTATGGACTAGATTCTCAGAAAATACTAATTTTGCTGTGTACATGTTCGGTACTTTTCAAGCGAGCATTCAGTAGTACCGTAAATTCCTGGTTCACTGGTGTGTCAGGAGCGGAAAAAAGTATTTTTTTTTTCTTAGTGATTTACCCATTCGTTTTCACTGATTGTAGAATTACGGCTAGAATCACGAAATTTACTTCTGTATACTTTCCACAACTTTTTGTACTACACTGAAATTTTTTCGACTGATTTTCTAACGTGTCAGCTTCGGCCTTTCCAACGCAACATGTGAATTGCTTTTTTGCTAGTTGGTAGCAACGGGAATACATGTCCCGAGCGAAGCTTGTTGCACTCAATCCAGACTCGATACCAAAATCTACTACGTTTTTTTTTACACTCTTAGTATCGGGGTTATTCCCAGTCAGGTTTTCTTGTTCCTGACTTAATGCGGGATGTAGGACAGCACTTTTCTGGGTAAACTTCAAGGCGTGAATCAGTTCGCAAAGTATATATTTCTAGGGCAGTCCTGTATTTTGTTCAATTCTCTTCTAGAAGTTGGAAAGGAACTCAATTTTGGCTAATAGCTCATTAAGAACAGTCCGATAATGTTCTTTATTTATTTTCTGCCATCCACTAACTTCACGCCAATCTTCCCCAGGTTTGGATGACGTGAACTGGAATGGCAAATTTAGGCTAATTCCTAGGTGGTCACTTATGGTGCATTCGTCGTGCATGTGGGTTGCAAGCGTATCAAAATCCGGAGAAGGGATGTTCGAAAAAAAATGATCGATGTCTGATGTGGACCCCGAGGATGAATGTATAAACGTGAAGTCACTGTTTTTGGGGATTACTCTGAAATCGGAATCAGCTATTGAAGACTCCAATAATTGGAACGCGGGTCTTGATCAGAGGCCCGACAATTGAAATCATCACAGAGAAGAAAACGTTCATTTCGGCGTCTCTGTACAAGGCGTCCGAGCCGACTGCAGGCCTGACTAAAATTACGATCCGAGGTAATTGTTCGGTAATCTGTAGGCATATACATACAAACCAGGATAAGGCTTGAAGGCATCGTGAACCTCACTGCAATAAGAAAGTCACAGCTTTCAACTAGAGAAGGTGATAAGAGGGATTCTGCGAATACAGCCGTACCGCCACTAGGGCGACCGCCGCCAGAATTCCTTTTGTCTGGCTGGAAGAAAGCGTTGGGGGGGTACAACAAAAGGAACTACCTTCAGGTGTATTTGTTTCTATTTTACCGAAATTGTTTCAGCAGATAAAGTGCCTTTCGATGACTCTGAAATTTCTTCAGAGCAGGTTTTAAAAATTATCTATGACCTTTCTGTTAATAAGGCTCCAGATAAAGATGGTATTTCTAAAGTTTTTCTTCGGAAGACTGTCACGTGTTTAGCTGAACCTCTTGCTTTTTTATTTAGCCTTTGTCTATTGAGTGGTAAATACCCCTTAGCGTGGAAAAAAGCGGTCGTAAAGCCACTTCATAAAGGAGGATGTAAATCCGAATTTGCAAATTATCGTCCAATCTTAAGTATCTCAGTTTTTTTCGAGAGTTCTTGAAAAGATTATTTTATATCGGACACAGGATTACTTTGAGCGAAATAAATTATGGCGTCCGTCATAACATGGTTTCGAGAAACAAACAAGTCATGCAATACGCAGTTGTTAGAAGTCATAAAAGATTTCCAAAATATGGCTGATTTCTGTTTGAAGTTTGATTGCTTGTGCATTGACTTCAGTAAAGCGGTTGACAAAGTTTCAGTTAGTTTGTTGCTTGAAAGATATGAAAAGTATAAGCTAGGCAGTAGGACTTTAGCGAGGATCGAAGATTGATTTTCAGGCCATTCCCTGTTATAGTCGGTAGTGCATTTTCAAGTAAGAGTCCAATTTTAATTGATGTACCACAAGGCAGTTGGTGGGTCCAGTGTTATTTGTGTTTATTTGTCAATTTTGCCTGAAGTAATTCGTCACTCTACTGTCAAACTGTTTACAGAAGATGTAAAACTCTATAAAAGTGTCACCCCCCGGTAGAAGTTGCCCTTATTCAACAGGATCCGAATGCTCTAAATGATTGGTGTAATCGACCTCCATGTTCGTAAACAATCAAAAATGTTTCGACTTCATTACTTTTAGAAAAAGCTCGACTTATCGTTATTTTCTTGTTGATACACCTGTTTCATCTGTGGATTCAGTAAGGGATTTAGCTATTGACTTTGATAACCAGTTGAAGTTCCACAAGCATATGTCGATAATTTTGCGAAATGCTAATTATAGTCTGCTTCAAATTAAGAGAAGTTTCAGGAAACTTATTATTCCTCTGTGTGGTATCCATGGAAACGTGACTGGCAAAAAATTGAAAAGGTTCAACATCGGGCATCAAAATTTGTTCCATATTTGAGTCATTTACCGTATAAGCACCGACTGCAATGTTTGAGACTTCCTTCCCTGCAGTTTCGACGGGACAGGATTGATCTGATCAATACGTTCCGTGTTATGAAGGGTATTGATAATGTGGACTGGGCTGGTTTCTCCAAGCTTAGTCATTCTCCAATCAGCAACTCGACAAAACTTGTATAAGCTGTATCAGCCGCGAGTATACAAGACAGTAGGTCCTTTATTAATCAAGCAACAAAACTTTATTGTAGTTTACCTGATACCGTAGTTTCTGCGCAAACGGTGCAAACGTTTAAGAACGACGATGCCAACAAAGTAGTATCCTTGTTCTCGTGTCCGACAGGAAATCGAAACCCTGAGAAGTGCAAGACAAGAGACAATAGCTGTGATTCATTGTGAACCACCTTAAAAAATCCCACCTGTACTGAGACCCTGGTATTATGACCCAGTATTACCAACTGACATGAACCCTCCTTCTCTTGAATCAGTCAGTTTCTCTGCAAAGGCCAAGCTGCCAAACTTCTTACTATGTAATACTTGGTCATTAAACAGTAAGATGGACGAACTGGAGGTCCTTATTAAACAGAATTGCTGCCCTATCGCAGCAATAACTGAGTGTTGGGAAACTACAGACGAAACTGGGCTTATCAAAGATTACACGAGCTTTTTTAACAAAAGACGAGACCGGGCTTGGAGTGCCGTGGCGGAGGTGTCTGACTATACATCCGGCAGGATTTACTCTGTAAATTACTGTGTGAGCCAACAGATTCCTGCCATGAAGTGATCTGGGCTGAGTGTAGACCGAGCTTTCTTTCCAGACAGTTCTCGTGGATTATAATAGCAGTTGTTTACTACCCAGAAAGTACTAAGAACAGGAAGGAGCTTATACAGCACCTTCAAACAAGCATTGACAATTTTCGCCGACAATACGCAGCACCTGCGTTCATAATAGCATATCATCATAATATCATAATTCAAATAGCGTTCAAAAAAGCAAACCGTTACTGTTCCCACCCATCAGAGTGGTAGTATAATGGACCTTATTTTCACGAATCTCGAATCTAGCCGATCACTACAAACCCCCGCGCTCTCTCGGCCTACTCGAAAACTCAGATCACTTCGTTTCTTCTGTGGGAAGCTACAGCTAATTTTCCAAAGCAAAAACGATACGAATTACCACCCAACCTCTGCCCAAACAATCTGTCTGTTTCTTCTGACGCTGGATTGGGACTTTCAGCTTTGAGGAAATCAGTTCAGTGACAGACCTGAACCTGAAAGTGTTAAAGAAAATTCACTGCATATCAGAAATGAAACTAAATTGATTGATTCATATACAGAGATATACAAAAAAGCCAGGCTCTTAAGCAACTTTTTGGTGGCCAAAATGGTAAAGGGTAAATAAATAAATTTTTTTTTTAAGGGGAACGGAAATCTTAGAAATATGGATTTCGTCTTTCTTCCAAAAACTTCCAGGGACTTTCGTTCTCACCAATTTCACCATCATTAGGCCTAACCTTCTTTAAAGGCAGGTATGATTTGCAACCGTAACAAACCTTGAAAAGATAAATTCAACTGTAAAAAAATAACGGTGGGGCGGACACACTTAAAGTACCAAGGACACCTAAAATGAAAACTAATTCATTAAATTGGTCAATTGCAAACTTACACAGCCATATACGTCTTAAATTAGTGTGAAAAACCGATAATTCATTTTTTAAGGAGAAAGATCGCCTGTTCACATAATGTATTCCAATACGCAAGTTCGTGGCCAATTTCAAAAATAAAGAACGTGTGCTGTTAAACAGCAGAAAATGACCAAAAAAAATAAATCAGCATATAGCCTTAGAAAGTGTTGTTTTCTTGTATGTTCTGGTAAAACAGAAATCGGAACCTAGTTCAGCAAAGCTCTTTTCTTTGAAAAATACTTTTAAGGAATGCTTCTTGAAAAGAGCTTGGCTAGACTAGACCTAGTCTTGATGTTACTAGGATTTTTGGCATTCCAGGATCTTTTAACCATGAAGCAGTGTAAAGGTAAACATTAATGATTCTAAAAGAAAGTATCAATATATAGGCTACCCTATTGGTAGTTTTGCAGACCTAATGACTTCCACTGATAGCCTACCTTATGTAGGCTAAGGTAAGACACCTAGTAGGCTGTGTGATTTGCTTGAATATTTTGATATAAATCTACCTCATAGTTACTATATAATAGTAGCATATACCTTTTATTCTTTTTTTATATTAGAAATACAAATTAGCCTACTTGGGTGAGCACTGTTTGACTAGGCCTATTAAAGTCATTGGTTCTTTATACTCTAAGCAACAAATATTGTCATTTACTCTTATATACAAAGCACTATAAAATCAAAACAATAGGCAATAGCCTATTGTGTTTCCTTTAAACATGGAGAATGATATAAAGTCTTCTCTATGACTTTTTAAACATCAAATTATTATAGAGAAACATGAATAAAGTTATACAGAATGCTTTTTGGTTTTCTTATTTAATATATGATCCACTAAAATGTCATACAAAAGAAATTACATTACCCCACTGATACATAGAGAAAACAACAAAGTCATACAGATGGCTTTTCATAGTTCCAATTGCAGTTCAGGCAACTTGGTGGTCACATATCAATCCTAAAACTTAGTCAACCTTGAGAATTTATGTGGCCAGGAAAATTAGGCTTAGGATGCTTCTTCATCAGCAAGTTCCATAGACATTGTCTGTTGTGAGTCAGCCCAAAAATCTTAGTCATCTCTATTGTAATTCAAGTAGACTTTCCAAGTAGGCCTGTCCACCTAGAGTCTAAGGCATTTTGACCAAGTTTTAGGATTAACATGACCACTAAGTCACCTGGACTTGCAGTCCTCAGTCAGAAAACCCAATCTATAAGCCAAGACAGTTACACTAAAACAGAATTAATTGAAAATTGGTTGACTGAAAAGTTGACTGGCCTTGTGTGCAAACAAGTGGCATAGGGTCTACCTGCCTAAAGTCTTAGACAGGCAACCCAGTTTATAAGCTCAGACAGTTACACTAACACACAAAATTCATTCAAAATTAGTTGACCCAACAAGTTGCCTGGATTTGCAGGTGAACAAGTGACATAAGGTCTGCCTGCTATAGTCTCAGGCAAGGCCAGCTGAGTTTTAGGACTAACATATGAACATCAAATGCTCACAGGCAGACCAGCAACAATAATAATAATCGATTGAATTTTCAGAACATATATCCTATAGGTGTTCAAAAAATTATGGGTATTTATTAGTGAAAAGGATGTCACACTGTTATACTAAAGCAATGCAGGAAAAAAAGGTACTGTTCTAATATCTGGGGAACATGCGAGAAGTGAAGTTTGGTTAATGCTAGTGAAATAAAACAAAATAGCATAAAAATAATAGTTTAGAAACAAATTTTGGCTGTATATTTGCACATTAGGAGGGTGGGGGTAAAGCATAGCATATAATAAATACATAACTTAAACTAACCTAGGTACCTTTTTTCCTCCTAAACCCCAAAAAACTAAAGCTTGAATATAGTTCCTGGAGTGAGAAACCCCTTGTTTATACAGCATAAGATAGGAAATTACTGGGTAATGTTATCTGTTCTTGGCTTTTCTCAAGTTGCATTCTTGCATGTTGCCCATATATTAGAACAGTACCAAAAAAATTTAGTGGAACAAAACAGGAATTATATTAAGAACAAAATTAGAGAGTCATGGCTTCTCTGAATGACAAATGTTGATTAAATAAATCAATACTATTAGATCATTATCTGTCATTGTTATTATGTAATATATATTATTGTAGTATGGATCATATACAATATATTATTGTATTGTTTGTACTTGCCATTGTACACTGTTTATTCTAATTCAGCATTAGGCCACATAATTTTGGGGTGCCAATTATGTGAGGGGGGAGCAGTTGCCTCAGTTAGACTTTGAAAATACCTCTTATTTCTATTTTGCTACTTTTTATTTTATCATGGCTAACTGGTTATTTTTGCCCCATTTATATTTTGAGGATTGGAATCACTGACATAATTACCAGATACAGATCATCAGCACAACTGGGTTATATTTTGTTTAGTGATGAGCCTGAATAAAAGACTCTTGCTTAGTTACTTCATAATAAATAAATTATTATGGTTATTAGACTTTGAAGTTGATACCACGAGCCTATGCTTTACTCCCCCCCCCCCTAATATGGAAATATATAGCCTAAGTCAGCTTCAATCATCAGTCAGCTACATATGACCTATTTTTCTCCTTAGCCAGTTATTTAAAGAAGCAAATTTTTGAGCATAGGGTTACTAGGTTTCTATGGGCTGTTCTGAGTCTTCTAGCCCCTTCATGGCTCAAAATTAATTGTCCCTGTAAAGTGATTATTTAATTATAAAAGAGCATGAAAAATACTCATTATTTGAATTGTGCTGAAACGCTAAATTTTGTTGAAAACTGCAGTCTAGGCTATATACCAAAAATATGGTGTTGATTTATAATTCAGGGTATATTTTTCACCATTATGGGGGGGGGGGGGGAGTCTTTATAAATTTAGCTATATATGGATTTGCAATGGAGTTCTGACTATACGTGTGTCTTATTTTTTTAGGCCAGACCATCTTAATATTAAATTATGCTAATCAGAAAACTTTGAATATAGCTTTGAACTTAGAAGCTTAATTTTTTTTATAATGCCCTTTGCCTATCACATTTAAAACAGTTGAAATGGCTGACTTTGATATTGATTGTTTTTTTTTTGTGCTCTTTTGGATTCTTAAAAAGATATCTTGTATTAAAAACAGGTACTATCAAGGTACTATCACTTAAATATAATAGCTCCCTATGCCCCCCCCCCTCTTCTATACTATCTTGATAGGATACTGTCTGTGCTTTAAATAACAAAAATATTTAACTTATTGGCACCCCTTCTTTAAAAAAAATCGAGGTATTATGATTTAAATATTATAGCCCACTACTCCCCCCCCCTCTCTGGATACCACCTTGATAAAATACCGTCTCTGCTTTAAATTAGAAAAAAAATTGGGGATCCCTGCTTTCAATAAAAAAAATTTCGAGATATTATCATTTTAAATGTAATACTTCCCTACTTCCCTCCCCCCCTCTGGATACCACATTCATAGGATTCTGTCTCAGCTTTCATTAGAAAAATAAGTTACTTAATAATTAACTAGGTCACTATATGGTTCAAACAAACATGCAAAATAACGTTAAAAAGCTTTGTGTTCCTTGAAAAAAAATTGAGGGTATGAGTAAGGGGGTACAAAGACAAACAACAAAAATGTCAAAATTACTCAGATATATCTCAAATTATTGGAAAACTGAGTCATAGATTTGCCGTGGCATTCAATAAGATCCAAAGAATACAATTAAAAGGGAGCACACACAAAAGCCAAATTAGGCCAGTAGCCTATGAGAAGTCGCAAAAATACCCAAGACAATGAACAAGTCCTAATGGGGGGCCTTGGGTCTATCAAAACATTTCAATGGTTTCCTAGGGAATTTGATATCATTTTCTTCTGTCTCCATTTTAAATGAAAAAAAAATAATTACCTTTTGGCATCCCCGCTTTCAATAAAAAAATGAGGCATTATCATTTAAAAATGATAGCCCCCTATCCCCCCTCCTATATTCAATAATTTACAATTTATTTTTGAATCATATGTTTTAGGTAACTTCCAGTTCAATCTTTAATTCCCAAACCTTGTACATAGCTTAGTCTATAGCTAAATTTGTCACAATAGAAGTTTTTTTTTGGGATTCAACTTGAAAATAAAATTCTTGACTACAAACGATGTAAGAAATAGCGATTGGGAAACTGCATTCGAAATGATTTGAACTCATTTCATAAAGACGATCCTGTTTTTTGTCAACATATGAAGAACTGTGTATATTGCAATATTGGCAATTGCATCTGTCTCTTTTTATGCAAAGTAACAAAAGAGACGAAAATTAATGAACAAGAGAGTAGTGAAGAATTATGGTATGCCAAGTAATATTTGGCAGGGAAAGTCACTGGTGATAAATTGCTAGGGATGGCACCGTGATTGCGTGGTTTTCGGGGATTCAGGGAACCAAATTTTTTTTCGGGGTGACGCATAGATTTTCGGGGAAATACCCGAAAATTCGGGGATAGTACAAGCCCTGCTTGATTTCTAATCAGGAAAATCGAAATACTAAACCACACAAGAAGGAAAAGCTCCGAATTTGCGGTTGACGCAATAAAGAATTGCCGCAAAATTAATTTGAAATCGACCGAACGCCGCCGCCTCTGTCGGCGGCGGCGTGCCTGCAGCGCGCCGTTGGCATTACGACACTTCGGTGGCGCCAAGCCTCTCGTCGGCGGCGTTTGGTCGATCCGCCGGTACGGCGTCGGGGTCTAGCTGGAACAAGTATCCTGAAATGGTATCTTGCATACCATCTAGCGCTTATATTTTCTGACACATCAGAATAGTGACTTTCTGAACTTGAGGTCATATTTTTTCACAAAATGTATTTTCACTAATATATATATAACAATCAACGGATTTTGTAAATTTGAATTTTCACAAATGAAAAACAGTGTCGGATTCGTAGGAAATAGTTTTCGCTAATATTATTCAGCTCCGAAGTTTATCGTTGTTTTATTATTGACAACACTGTTTTGCGAATTTATTCAAACTAAAAATGCTAATAGCAGCTAAACAAAAAACTCATAGGAAACCCGGATTTTTCAGGTATGAATAGACCTAAAATAGATTAAGAGGGCTAAATGTGTTTTCATTTTGGTGTCCTTGGTACTTTAAAGTACCAAGGACACCTAAAATGAAAACTAATTCATTAAATTGGTCAATTGCAAACTTACACAGCCATATACGTCTTAAATTAGTGTGAAAAACCGATAATTCATTTTTTAAGGAGAAAGATCGCCTGTTCACATAATGTATTCCAATACGCAGGTTCGTGGCCAATTTCAAAAATAAAGAACGTGTGCTGTTAAACAGCAGAAAATGACCAAAAAAAAAATAAATCAGCATATAGCCTTAGAAAGTGTTGTTTTCTTGTATGTTCTGGTAAAACAGAAATCGGAACCTAGTTCAGCAAAGCTCTTTTCTTTGAAAAATACTTTAAGGAATGCTTCTTGAAAAGAGCTTGGCTAGACTAGACCTAGTCTTGATGTTACTAGGATTTTTGGCATTCCAGGATCTTTTAACCATGAAGCAGTGTAAAGGTAAACATTAATGATTCTAAAAGAAAGTATCAATATATAGGCTACCCTATTGGTAGTTTTGCAGACCTAATGACTTCCACTGATAGCCTACCTTATGTAGGCTAAGGTAAGACACCTAGTAGGCTGTGTGATTTGCTTGAATATTTTGATATAAATCTACCTCATAGTTACTATATAATAGTAGCATATACCTTTTATTCTTTTTTATATTAGAAATACAAATTAGCCTACTTGGGTGAGCACTGTTTGACTAGGCCTATTAAAGTCATTGGTTCTTTATACTCTAAGCAACAAATATTGTCATTTACTCTTATATACAAAGCACTATAAAATCAAAAACAATAGGCAATAGCCTATTGTGTTTCCTTTAAACATGGAGAATGATATAAAGTCTTCTCTATGACTTTTTAAACATCAAATTATTATAGAGAAACATGAATAAAGTTATACAGAATGCTTTTTGGTTTTCTTATTTAATATATGATCCACTAAAATGTCATACAAAAGAAATTACATTACCCCACTGATACATAGAGAAAACAACAAAGTCATACAGATGGCTTTTCATAGTTCCAATTGCAGTTCAGGCAACTTGGTGGTCACATATCAATCCTAAAACTTAGTCAACCTTGAGAATTTATGTGGCCAGGAAAATTAGGCTTAGGATGCTTCTTCATCAGCAAGTTCCATAGACATTGTCTGTTGTGAGTCAGCCCAAAAATCTTAGTCATCTCTATTGTAATTCAAGTAGACTTTCCAAGTAGGCCTGTCCACCTAGAGTCTAAGGCATTTTGACCAAGTTTTAGGATTAACATGACTACTAAGTCACCTGGGACTTGCAGTCCTCAGTCAGAAAACCCAATCTATAAGCCAAGACAGTTACACTAAAACAGAATTAATTGAAAATTGGTTGACTGAAAAGTTGACTGGCCTTGTGTGCAAACAAGTGGCATAGGGTCTACCTGCCTAAAGTCTTAGACAGGCAACCCAGTTTATAAGCTCAGACAGTTACACTAACACAAAATTCATTCAAAATTAGTTGACCCAACAAGTGCCTGGATTTGCAGGTGAACAAGTGACATAAGGTCTGCCTGCCTATAGTCTCAGGCAAGGCCAGCTGAGTTTTAGGACTAACATATGAACATCAAATGCTCACAGGCAGACCAGCAACAATAATAATAATCGATTGAATTTTCAGAACATATATCCTATAGGTGTTCAAAAAATTATGGGTATTTATTAGTGAAAAGGATGTCACACTGTTATACTAAAGCAATGCAGGAAAAAAAGGTACTGTTCTAATATCTGGGGAACATGCGAGAAGTGAAGTTTGGTTAATGCTAGTGAAATAAAACAAAATAGCATAAAAATATAATAGTTTAGAAACAAATTTTGGCTGTATATTTGCACATTAGGAGGGTGGGGGTAAAGCATAGCATATAATAAATACATAACTTAAACTAACCTAGGTACCTTTTTTCCTCCTAAACCCCAAAAAACTAAAGCTTGAATATAGTTCCTGGAGTGAGAAACCCCTTGTTTATAGAGCATAAGATAGGAAATTACTGGGTAATGTTATCTGTTCTTGGCTTTTCTCAAGTTGCATTCTTGCATGTTGCCCATATATTAGAACAGTACCAAAAAAAATTTAGTGGAACAAAACAGGAATTATATTAAGAACAAAATTAGAGAGTCATGGCTTCTCTGAATGACAAATGTTGATTAAATAAATCAATACTATTAGATCATTATCTGTCATTGTTATTATGTAATATATATTATTGTAGTATGGATCATATACAATATATTATTGTATTGTTTGTACTTGCCATTGTACACTGTTTATTCTAATTCAGCATTAGGCCACATAATTTTGGGGTGCCAATTATGTGAGGGGGAGCAGTTGCCTCAGTTAGACTTTGAAAATACCTTCTTATTTCTATTTTGCTACTTTTTATTTTATCATGGCTAACTGGTTATTTTTGCCCCATTTATATTTTGAGGATTGGAATCACTGACATAATTACCAGATACAGATCATCAGCACAACTGGGTTATATTTTGTTTAGTGATGAGCCTGAATAAAAGACTCTTGCTTAGTTACTTCATAATAAATAAATTATTATGGTTATTAGACTTTGAAGTTGATACCACGAGCCTATGCTTTACTCCCCCCCCCCTAATATGGAAATATATAGCCTAAGTCAGCTTCAATCATCAGTCAGCTACATATGACCTATTTTTCTCCTTAGCCAGTTATTTAAAGAAGCAAATTTTTGAGCATAGGGTTACTAGGTTTCTATGGGCTGTTCTGAGTCTTCTAGCCCCTTCATGGCTCAAAATTAATTGTCCCTGTAAAGTGATTATTTAATTATAAAAGAGCATGAAAAATACTCATTATTTGAATTGTGCTGAAACGCTAAATTTTGTTGAAAACTGCAGTCTAGGCTATATACCAAAAAATATGGTGTTGATTTATAATTCAGGGTATATTTTTCACCATTATGGAGGGGGGGGGAGTCTTTATAAATTTAGCTATATATGGATTTGCAATAGAGTTCTGACTATACGTGTGTCTTATTTTTTAGGCCAGACCATCTTAATATTAAATTATGCTAATCAGAAAACTTTGAATATAGCTTTGAACTTAGAAGCTTAATTTTTTTTTATAATGTCCTTTGCCTATCACATTTTAAAACAGTTGAAATGGCTGACTTTGATATTGATTGTTTTTTTTTGTGCTCTTTTGGATTCTTAAAAAGATATCTTGTATTAAAAACAGGTACTATCAAGGTACTATCACTTAAATATAATAGCTCCCTATGCCCCCCCCCCCTCTTCTATACTATCTTGATAGGATACTGTCTGTGCTTTAAATAACAAAAATATTTAACTTATTGGCACCCCTTCTTTAAAAAAAATCGAGGTATTATGATTTAAATATTATAGCCCACTACTCCCCCCCCCTCTGGATACCACCTTGATAAAATACCGTCTCTGCTTTAAATTAGAAAAAAATTGGGGATCCCTGCTTCATATAAAAAAATTTCGAGATATTATCATTTAAATGTAATACTTCCCTACTTCCCTCCCCCCCCCTCTGGATACCACATTCATAGGATTCTGTCTCAGCTTTCATTAGAAAAATAAGTTACTTAAATAATTAACTAGGTCACTATATGGTTCAAACAAACATGCAAAATAACGTTAAAAAGCTTTGTGTTCCTTGAAAAAAATTGAGGGTATGAGTAAGGGGGTACAAAGACAACAACAAAAAATGTCAAAATTACTCAGATATATCTCAAATTATTGGAAAACTGAGTCATAGATTTGCCGTGGCATTCAATAAGATCCAAAGAATACAATTAAAGGGAGCACACACAAAAGCCAAATTAGGCCAGTAGCCTATGAGAAGTCGCAAAATACCCAAGACAATGAACAAGTCCTAATGGGGGCCTTGGGTCTATCAAAACATTTCAATGGTTTCCTAGGGAATTTGATATCATTTTCTTCTGTCTCCATTTTAAATGAAAAAAATAATTAACCTTTGGCATCCCCGCTTTCAATAAAAAAATGAGGCATTATCATTTAAAAATGATAGCCCCCTATCCCCCCTCCTATATTCAATAATTTACAATTTATTTTTGAATCATATGTTTTAGGTAACTTCCAGTTCAATCTTTAATTCCCAAACCTTGTACATAGCTTAGTCTATAGCTAAATTTGTCACAATAGAAGGTTTTTTTTTGGGATTCAACTTGAAAATAAAATTCTTGACTACAAACGATGTAAGAAATAGCGATTGGGAAACTGCATTCGAAATGATTTGAACTCATTTCATAAAGACGATCCTGTTTTTTTTGTCAACATATGAAGAACTGTGTATATTGCAATATTGGCAATTGCATCTGTCTCTTTTTATGCAAAGTAACAAAAGAGACGAAAATTAATGAACAAGAGAGTAGTGAAGAATTATGGTATGCCAAGTAATATTTGGCAGGGAAAGTCACTGTCCCCCCCCCGTGATAAATTGCTAGGGGTGGCACCGTGATTGCGTGGTTTTCGGGGATTCAGGGAACCAAATTTTTTTTTCGGGGTGACGCATAGATTTTCGGGGAAATACCCGAAAATTCGGGGATAGTACAAGCCCCTGCTTGATTTCTAATCAGGAAAATCGAAATACTAAACCACACAAGAAGGAAAAGCTCCGAATTTGCGGTTGACGCAATAAAGAATTGCCGCAAAATTAATTTGAAATCGACCGAACGCCGCCGCCTCTGTCGGCGGCGGCGTGCCTGCAGCGCGCCGTTGGCATTACGACACTTCGGTGGCGCCAAGCCTCTCGTCGGCGGCGTTTGGTCGATCCGCCGGTACGGCGTCGGGGTCTAGCTGGAACAAGTATCCTGAAATGGTATCTTGCATACCATCTAGCGCTTATATTTTCTGACACATCAGAATAGTGACTTTCTGAACTTGAGGTCATATTTTTTCACAAAATGTATTTTCACTAATATATATATAACAATCAACGGATTTTGTAAATTTGAATTTTCACAAATGAAAAACAGTGTCGGATTCGTAGGAAATAGTTTTCGCTAATATTATTCAGCTCCGAAGTTTATCGTTGTTTTATTATTGACAACACTGTTTTGCGAATTTATTCAAACTAAAAATGCTAATAGCAGCTAAACAAAAACTCATAGGAAACCCGGATTTTCAGGTATGAATAGACCTAAAATAGATTAAGAGGGCTAAATGTGTTTTCATTTTGGTGTCCTTGGTACTTTAAAATATTCAATAGCACATTTTTCTTTAAGTTTTTGCCAAGGAAAGTGATAATTTAGAAAAAATACTATACTGTTAATTTCAAAAATATTGCAAAATACATAATAAACAATGTACACATATTTAAAACGCAACATTATATTGGCCGTTCTGTTTCCCCGTCCGCCTGGTTGTGGAGGGTCATTGGCGAGTTCTTGAAGCCCGACGTGAACGAGCAATAGAGGATGTCTCTGTCCCTTGCCCTTCAACGAGAAACCCCGCTGTGTTGCCTCATTATCGCAGAAGGATAGCAGCAGCTCAGTCGACCTATAATTTGACAGATGCCGGTTAAGACGCAGGAGAGATGGTGTCTCGGATTGGGGACCAGATGGTTAAAAAATATCCCTGTGAATCGCATGAAAATAGCAAACAAAAATAATGAATTTCTTACATCCACTGCATCTCTGGTAAGCGATGTGCCAGTGACTCTAGTGATTTTGGTGAAAAGTCAAAGAGATATTCCTTGATTTAAACGACGATAACCCCTCAGTTTAGGTTCTGGGATAATTGCTCAAGGAAGTTTTTGACAACAGGAACATTTATTATTTGAGAATCCAAATGCTGCAACATGGACACCTTTTCAATAACAAAACAATCAAAAATGAAAGTACCTCTACTCATTTTAGACAAGACAACTATCACTTCTCTAGTTTCTGTTCAAACGATTGTATAGGTAAGGATGGTGCAGGAAACCATAATAAAAAATTATATCCTAATGATTGTTATACCCCTCTTATGTCACTTATGCTCCCACCAAAATCTCCGAAGAATTTATAATTGGCAAGTTCTATGATAACCAAACAAAGTTATTTAGATCCATACCAAGGCGTGACCATCTGATCATTGCAGGTAATTTCAACGCCTATGTCGGTAGCCGTAAAGCCAACAATGAACGAGCTGTAGGCAAATTTGGACTCTATGATAGATGTGAGCAAAGAAGAAGACCTGCGGAGTGTGCTCAACTGCACAACCTAGTCATAGCCAATATCCTGTTCAAGCCCAAACTGATGCCCAGAATTAATTTTAGATACCAGATATTGAAGGACACAGTCTCAACTCGGCTAAATTTTATTATTTGGGCTTTGGAGAACCTTTATCATGCATTGTAAAGCCTTCAGAGTCACTCATTCCAAAAATAGATCGGACCACACCTCGGTGAAGCCGATCCTAGCCCTCGAAATAACGGTGACCAGCATTTACCCCCCCCCGGCGATTGCCCCCTCCCCTCGGAAAATACCCCCCGGAAAATAAGTGTGTAAAAATGTGGAATTTTGTATCTTTTGCCAGAAGAAAGATCACGGATGCATGTTTATTTGTTGTTGTTTTTTCTCCAGGGGTGATCGTATCGATCCAGTAGTCCTAGAATATCGTGAGTGGGCTCATTTGAACGGAAATTAAAAGTTATGATGCCCTTTTTAAGTGATCAAAAAATTGGAGGGCAACTTGGCCCCCTTCCACGCTAATTTTTTCCCAAAGTCACCGAATCATAATTTTGAGATAGCCATTTTGTTCAGCATAGTCGGAAATTTAATAAATATGTCTTTGAGGATGACTTAATCCCCCACACCTCCCTGGGCAGGGCTGCAAGCTATGAACTTTGCCCATTGTTTAAATATAGTATTGATTATTGGGAAGTATACAGACGTTTTCAGAGGGATTGTTTCTGGTGGGGGGGGGCGGAGGAGGGGCTTACATGCTAGAGATCTTTCCATGGAGTATGTTTGCTTGGGGAAAGGGACATTTCCATGAAGGGGGCGCCGGATTTCTCAGCATTATTTTAAAACGATCAAAAACTAAATAGAAAACAAGTTTTTTTCAACTGAAAGTAAGGAGCAACATTAAAACTTAAAACGAACAGAAATTGTTACATATATGAGGGGGGGTTCACCCCCTAGTCAATACCTCGCTCTTTACGCTAAAGTTTTCTTTAGTATTTTCAAAAGAGCTATCTAGACTAATTAAACCGCCTTTGTGATTTATTTATTTGTGATTTAAACCAAATTTGAACTTTGGCGTAAAGAGCAAGGTATTGACTAGGGGGTGAACCCCCTCATATACGTAATAATTGGGGGCAGGGGGCCTTGGCCCCCCTAGAAATTTGGGACTATAAAGTAATTATAAGGAAACCAACGGGAAAAAGAGCAGAATAGGGAAAAAATATGGAAAAAACGTGTTTTACCCCATCTTTTTAAACAGTCGAGTCTAAAGGTATTAAGTATTTTGGTGTTAGATAACCAAGTTCAAAACTGTCGATATTGCTAAAAAAATATCCCTCCGACACTTCGGCATTGCTCAGTAGAACGGATTGCTGGGAGTTTATATCTTAGTTTTTGTAAGTAGGTTATTGTTTTGTGTATTTTTTTTTTTTAAATTAATTGCTTTTTTTCATTTTTATATACTTTTTTTCCAACTGACATATTTACGGGTCATTGAGCCCTTTGGGATATTGTTTTCGTTATTGTTATTTATGGAAATAAATGGAACTTGAACTTGAACTGAACTAAAAGTAAGGAGCAACATGCTGGTAGATATAGGAATGTAACATTTTAGCTGAATAGAGAAACAATTTAATTAATTCTTACTCCCCTCTACCTCTTTCAACATTTATCTGAAAACTCATGAAGAGTAAGCAGTTTGTTTATTAAATGTACTTTTTTAGGTACACATTTTGCATGCAGACCCTCTATGCTTTACCTCCCCCCCCTAATGTGAAAATCTATAGCCCAAATCTATCTCTAAAGTAACCAAGAAACTAACAAAAATACCGGTGTATTCTCGAATTTTACACAGCGTAAACTTGAGTGAGTGGCGCATAATACACAAGTACCAAAATTCCTTCCCTCTACGGAAATTAAAAGAATAAAACTCAAATAAAATTCTCAAATTTGGAAAGCCTTTATATTAATAGAAAGGGGGGTCCGAATCCCACGCCCACACCATATATGGGCATAGAGTCCCTAGGGAGATGGTTTTCTCACTGAGAATGAAAAAAAAGGAATTTTCCCATTTTTATGGATGTTTCTTGGACGGTTATGAGTGTTGGTCAATTTATTTGATGTTTTTCATGGATGTCAACATCAATTTATGTCTGTTTTATGGTTTTTGTCAGTGAGAATGAAAAAACAGGAATTTTCTCACTTTGATGGATGTTT
This sequence comes from Artemia sinica, assembly GCA_027921565.1. Taxonomy (NCBI): domain Eukaryota; kingdom Metazoa; phylum Arthropoda; class Branchiopoda; order Anostraca; family Artemiidae; genus Artemia; species Artemia sinica. The sequence goes on along the minus strand of CM051274.1, from coordinate 27,727,854 downwards.
TCTGGATTATTGAGTCTAACGGGGACAGGGTCAATGACACTTCGTTCAAGATCAATTGATTGTTGTTGTTGTTTTGGTCAAGTGCACGCTCGGGGCGAATGTTAAGATCCAGGAATAGGAAAACAGGATCACGTGTTCCCTTTCGTGAATCAATAATTGCCCTTAGAAACAACAAATTAATTCCCCTTTCTTGACAAATCAATCAACCATGACATCATCTGTCAGACATTAAAAAAACTTCGCCACGGAAACAATTCTCCTGGTCGAACTCCAAAGATATTAATAAACTTCGCCCCGGAAACAATTCTCCAAGAAACTCCGGCGAATGTTTTGATCTTAGAGATGAAGAGTTTAACGCGGGAAAAGGTTTCTTAGTAATTTCAAATGTGACAGCGCAGGGATGCCAAAAACAAAGGGAACACGATGAAATTACGTTTAGAGATTATTTGGGCGAAACCGTTTTAGACATTTTAGGGAATTATTTCGGCGAAACAGTTAGAGACATTTTAAAAGATGATTTTAGAAGATGTTTTAGAAGAAGATTTGAGGGTGAAACTCTGTGGTCGTTATAATACACAAGTTCCATTTGAACAGTGTCGTGAGGTCCCCTACCCCAACCCCAAAGGGCTCCGATCCCCCTACCCCAACCCAAAGGGCTCCGATCCCCCTACCCAAACCCCGAAGGAAACCCCCGGTCCCCAAAGGGCCCCCGGGCTCCCAAAGGACCACCCGGCCCCCAGACCCCAAAGGCCCTCCCTGGGCCCCAAAGAGTCCCCTCCCTATTTTTTAATACTTTTTTAAGGCTTTATTATATCATTTCAGAGCAAGTTCCTTTCTTAATGTCCCTCCTAAACCAATTTTTACAAGTTGAAGCATCCTTCCTTTTCACCTAAAACTTTACTTTACAGCTTTTTGGATACCTCAACACCATGAAATACCTTTCAAAGGCATTTCAGAGCAAGTTCCTTTCTTAATGTCCCTTCTAAACCCATTTTACAAGTTGAAGTACCCATCCTTTTCACCCACTACTTTACTTTACAGCTTTTTGGATACCTCAACACCACCTCCTAAACCCATTTTTACAAGTTGAAGCATCCTTCCTTTTCACCCAAAACTTTACTTTACAGCTTTTTGGATACCTCAACACCATGAAATACCTTTCAAAAGGGATTTCAGAGCAAGTTCCTTTCTTAATGTCCCTTCTAAACCCATTTTACAAGTTGAAGTACCCATCCTTTTCACCCACAACTTTACTTTACAGCTTTTTGGATACCTCAACACCAAGAAATACTTTTCAAAAGACAATTCAGAGCAAGTTCCTTTCTTAATGTCACTCCTAAACCCATTTTACAAGTTGAAGCATCCATCCTTTTCACCCACAACTATACTTTACAGCTTTTTGGATACCTCAACACAAAGAAATACCTTTCAAAAGGCATTTCAGAGCAAGTTCCTTTCTTTATGTCCCTTCTAAACCCATTTTCCAAGTTGAAGTACCCATCCTTTTCACCCACAACTTTACTTTACAGCTTTTTGGATACCTCACACACAAAAATAAATACTTTTCAAAAGGCATTTCAGAGCAAGTTCCTTTCTTAATGTCCCTTCTAAACCCATTTTACAAGTTGAAGTACCCATCCTTTTCACCCACAACTTTACTTTACAGCTTTTTGGATACCGCAACACCAAGAAATACTTTTCAAAAGGCATTTCAGAACAAGTTCTTCATTTATTGTCCCTCCTAAACCAATTTTACAACTTGAAGTACTCATCCTTTTCCGCCACAACTTTACTTTACAACTTTTTGCATACTCAAAACATCAAGCAATACTTTTCAAAGGCTTTATTATATTTTTCAGAACAAGTTCTATATGTAATCCCCCTTCTAAACCAATTTTACAAGTTGAATTACTCATCCTTTTCACCACAACTTTACTTTACGAATTTTTGAATACCACAACATCAAGCAATACTTTTCAAAAGGCTTTATTATATTTTTTAAAACAAGTTCTTTATGTAATGCCCCTTCTAAGCCAATTTTACAATTTGAAATACTCATCCTTTTCACCACAACTTTACTTTAGAGCTTTTTGGATACCTCAACACCAAGAAATACTTTTCAAAAGGCATTTCAGAACAAGTTCTTCATTTAATGTCCCTCCTAAACCAATTTTACAACTTGAAGTACTCATCCTTTTCAGCCACAACTTTACTTTACAACTTTTTGCATACTCAAAACATCAAGCAATACTTTTCAAAGGCTTTATTATATTTTTCAGAACAAGTTCTTTATGTAATCCCCCTTCTAAACCAATTTTACGAGTTGAAGTACTCATCCTTTTCACCACAACTTTACTTTACGAATTTTTGAATACCACAACATCAAGCAATACTTTTCAAAAGGCTTTATTATATTTTTTAAAACAAGTTCTTTATGTAATGCCCCTTCTAAGCCAATTTTACAATTTGAAGTACTCATCCTTTTCACCACAACTTTACTTTACGACTTTTTGAATACCACAATATCAAGCAATACATTTCAAAAGCTTTATTATATTTTTTATAACAAGTTCTTTATGTAATGCCCCTTCTAAGCCAATTTTACAATTTGAAGTACTCATCCTTTTCACCACAACTTTACTTTACAGCTTTTTGGATACCTCAACACCAAGAAATACTTTTCAAAGGGCATTTCAGAACAAGTTCTTCATTTAATGTCCCTCCTAAACAATTTTACAACTTGAAGTACTCATCCTTTTCAGCCACAACTTTACTTTACAACTTTTTGCATACTCAAAACATCAAGCAATACTTTTCAAAGGCTTTATTATATTTTTCAGAACAAGTTCTTTATGTAATCCCCCCTTCTAAACCAATTTTACAAGTTGAAGTACTCATCCTTTTCACCACAACTTTACTTTGCGAATTTTTGAATACCACAACATCAAGCAATACTTTTCAAAAGGCTTTATTATATTTTTTAAAACAAGTTCTTTATGTAATGCCCCTTCTAAGCCAATTTTACAATTTGAAGTACTCATCCTTTTTCACCACAACTTTACTTTACGACTTTTTGAATACCACAATATCAAGCAATACATTTCAAAGGCTTTATTATATTTTTCAGAACAAGTTCTTTATGTAATGCCCCTTCTAAACCAAATTTTACAAGTCGAAGTACTCATCCTTTTCACCACAACTTTACTCTACGACTTTTTGCATACCCAAAACATAAAGCAGTACTTTTCAAAAGGCATTTCAGAACAAGTTCTTCATTTAATGTCCCTTCTAAACCAATTTTACAACTTGAAGTACTCATTCTTTTCACCCACAACTTTACTTTATGGCTTTTCGAATATCCCATCACCAAGCAATGCTTTCAAAAGGCTTTTTTATTAAATGTTTACTGAACACACACAAATTTCACTTAGAAATAATATTTTTCGTCAGTGATAACACTTTTTCTGTTCGAACTAGGAAGTTTTCTACCAAAGATACCAAATTTTTTCTTAGAAGTAACATTTTTTGATTGTGATAACAACTTTTCTGTCAGAAGTAGCAAGTTTTGCTTAACACTAACAAACCTTCTCATCAAAGTAATGATATTTTACCTTAATACTAACATAATTTTTTACTGAACAAACAAAAATTTCTCTTAGAAATAATATTTTTCATCAATGATATCACTTTTTCAGTTCGAACTAGCAAGTTTTCTACCAAAGATACCAAATTTTTTCATAGAAGTAACATTTTTTGATTGTGATAACAACTTTTCTCTCAGAAGTAGCAAGTTTTGCTTAACACTAACAAACATTATCATCAAAGTAATGATATTTTACCTTAATACTAACATAATTTTACTGAACACACACAAATTTCTCTTAGAAATAATATTTTTCGTCAGTGATAACACTTTTTCTACGAACTAGCAAGTTTTCTACCAAAGATACCAAATTTTTTCGTAGAAGTGACATTTTTTGATTGTGATAACAACTTTTCTCTCAGAAGTAGCAAGTTTTGCTTAACACTAACAGACATTCTCATCAAAGTAATGATATTTTACCTTAATACTAACATACTTTTACTGAACACACACAAATTTCTCTTAGAAATAATATTTTTCGTCAGTGATAACACTTTTTCTGTTCGAACTAGTAAGTTTTCTGTCAAAGATACCAAATTTTTTCGTAGAAGTAACATTTTTTGATTGTGATAACAACTTTTTCTGTCAGAAGTAGCAAGTTTTGCATAACACTAACAAACCTTCTCATTAAAGTAACGACATTTTACCTTAATACTACCATACTTTTACTGAATACACACAAACTTCTCTTAGAAATAATATTTTTCGTCAGTGATAACACTTTTTCTGTTCGAACTAGCAAGTTTTCTGTCAAAGATACCAAATTTTTTCGTAGAAGTTACATTTTTGATTGTGATAACAACTTTTATGTCAGAAGTAGCAAGTTTTGCTTAACACTAAAAAACCTTCTCATTAAAGTAACGACATTTTACCTTAATACTAACATACTTTTACGGAACAAAAACAAATTTCACTTAGAAACAATATTTTTCATCAGTGATAACACTTTTTCTGTTCGAACTAGCAAGTTTTCTATCAAAGATACCAAATTTTTTCGTAGAAGTAACTTTTTTGATTGTGATAACAACTTTTCTGTCAGAAGTAGCAAGTTTTGCTTAACAATAAAAAATCTTCTCATCAAAGTAACGATATTTTACTTTAATACTAACATACTTTTACTGAACACACACAAAGTTCTCTTAGAAATAAAATTTTTCGTCAATGATAAACACTTTTTCTGTTCGAACTAGCAAGTTTTCTGTCAAAAGATACCAAATTTTTTCGTAGAAGTAACATTTTTTGATTGTGATAACAACTTTTCTGTCAGAAGTAGCAAGTTTTGCTTAACACTAACAAACATTCTCATCAAAGTAACGATATTTTACTTTAAATACTAACATACTTTTACTGAACACACACAAATTTCTCTTAGAAATAATATTTTTCGTCAGTGATAACACTTTTTCTGTTCGAACTAGCAAGTTTTCTGTCAAAGATATAAAATTTTTTCATAGAAGTAACATTTTTTTGATTGTGATAACAACTTTTCTGTCAGAAGTAGCAAGTTTTGCTTAACACTAACAAACATTCTCATCAAAGTAACGATATTTTACTTTAATACTAACATACTTTTACTGAACACACACAAATTTCTCTTAGAAATAATATTTTTCGTCAGTGATAACACTTTTTCTGTTCGAACTAGCAAGTTTTCTGTCAAAGATACCAAATTTTTTCGTAGAAATAACATTTTTTGATTGTGATAACAACTTTTCTGTCAGAAGTAGCAAGTTTTGCTTAACACTAACAAACATTCTCATCAAAGTAACGATATTTTACCTTAATACTAACATACTTTTACTGAACACACAAAAATTTCTCTTAGAAATAATATTTTTCGTCAGTGATAACACTTTTTCTGTTCGAACTAGCAAGTTTTCTACCAAAGATACCAAATTTTTTCATAGAAGTAACATTTTTGATTGTGATAGCAACTTTTCTGTCAGAAGTAGCAAGTTTTGCCTAACACTAACAAACCTTCTCATCAAAGTAAAGATATTTTACTTTAATACTAACATACTTTTACTGAACACATACAATAGGGTTGTATCTTTCTGGTGGACGCCGATTTCCTTGGGAACGACAGAAGGGCCCGAATGGCTCGGCAGGGTTTTCACTGGCAACTGGCGAGGGAGATAGCGATGAATCTACTGGAAGACGGTGAACATCTGGCAGGAGCCATTGATATCGAGGGATATGGCTGGGGAAGGGGGGATCTGCTGCTTTGGTCGGAAAGCTGATGAAATGAAACACCGAAAAGACGATAACGGTATTGGCTGATGCTGATTTGAGGTGTCGGAGGAGTTGGGATGTCTAAACCTAGTCACTTAACCTCTCACTTGATTGAAATACATTTTAATACTGCTTAAATCGTTCAAGATCTTCATGCAGTTTCAGATTGAATGAATGCTTCGAGATTCTAAAATAAATTCACAGCTGACAATTCTTTTCCTGTGGGATTTCATAGCCCGAACATACTTCATACAACCACTAGATTGAGTTAGTCGACAAATTTTAATACCGAGGCTCAATCATAGACGTTAATGGTGGATTCAGTGATGAAATCAGTGGTCACATATCAGTAGCCTCCTCGGTATTTTTTTAGTTGCGTGAGCTGGTCTGGTAAAAGAGGGTGATTAGTATTAAGATCAAAAGCCGAGTGTATGAATCTCTTCTTTGAGTGTATGATTCCTCGTATAAACATGCGAAGCATAACCAATAAAACTGATCGAAACTCAGGCTCTTATTTTGTTAGACCTTAAGTACATAGACACCTAAGGGGTGTCTTATACATTTATCAGAATCTACACAACCGAGTCCTGAATGAAATCATAAGATAATGTTTCAAATTGATGTTTGACCTATAAAGCATCATTCACCGCTATAGTCTCTTGTGGATGGATGTTATTATTATTATTTTTATTATTTATTGGAAAACACGTCATACAAAAAAGGAAAAGACGGAGCAATAAACGAAAAAAAAGAAGAAATACACATAAACTTAGCAGTTATACATGTGGTTTTTAGTGACGAACACTGGAGGTAAGATCTAAATCAGCTCTTAAACAAATTACAAAAACGAGAAAAACTCAATTATACATTGCACTGCAGGTACGCGACATGCTTCTTTTTTTAAGGCTCCTGAATACTAAACAAACATAAGCAATATGAACATCATTGCATCAAGGCTCAATTGGTAAAAAAAATCAAACCAAATAATAGTAGTATCGTAGTAATAGACACGAATTACACATGGAATTACACAAGAATATGCTCAAAAGTGTAATAGATTCAAACCGTACATTCAACCGTACATTCACGCCTACAAGAAATACACCTGAGGCAATAGGCACCACGAAACTTACATGAAAATATACATTGGAATTGCGCAAGAAAAACCCATGCCTGAGACATTAATATAATGCATGTTATGAAACTAAAGTCGAGGTTTTTTTTTTAAACTTGGCAGTGTATAATGTAGTCAAACATGTTTTGAGAGTATTGTTGTAATAATATAATTTAAGCAGACAGGTTTTTTCTGTTATTGTTGTCAATTGCACAATAAATGTACGTCATGAGTTCACGTGCACATTCTTAAAAAACTGGTATGTTATAAAGTAGTCAAACATGTTTTGGGGGCATCGTATAACACACAAGTGATGTTTTGGACAGTGTTGTCAATTTAAAATAGTTTAGAAATAAAAAAAATTAACAAGAAATGGCTGAAAAGTGTTTTGAGGGAGATGGGTTGCATGGAGGGTTGAGTTGCACGAGGGTTCAGTTAAAGGGGGTACAGTTACACGGGAGTTTAGTTAAATGGGGTTGAGTTGCACGAGGGTTCAGTAGCACGAGGGTTCAGCAGCACGGGGGTTCAGTTGTACGGGGTTTCGGTTATACAGGGGTTCAGTTACATGGGGGGTTCAGTTGCACGGGGGTTTAGTTAAATGGGGCTTGAGTTGCACGGGAGTTGAGTTGCACGAGGGTTCAGTTGCACGGGGGTTCAGTTACATGCGGATTCAGTTACATGGGGTTTAGTTAAATGTGGTTGAGTTGCACGGGGGTTGAGTTGCACGAGGGTTCAGTTGAAGGGGGTTCAGTTGCACAGGGGTTTGAGTCATTTTTACGGGTTTGAGAGACTCTGTTGCCTGATTCCTTGTGGTTTTTCTTTACTTGGTGTCCCAATAAGAAAAAACGATAGAAATAGTTATTTCCTTCAAAAATCTTTTCCGATGTAACTAAAAGGCATCTATCTTTGTAATTAGAGAAATGTCCCCTTTTGGAAAAACGGGTATCGCAAGCTTGTGTTATCTTAGAGATTAATGCGTAACTCGAGACATCTTGGCAAAGTTTTTAATAGAGGCTGTTTCCAAAGATAAATTATGAAAAAATTGTAAGTAAGGGTTCAGTTGTAATCAATAGGCTCATCAAAAGAATGAACACCTTCCAAAAGTCGACAGGAATGGGATTGTCTTGAGGGAGGAATTTTCCATGGAAGAGGTGGAGGGTATTTTTACGTGAAAACAACTTCAACCGTGCCCAGCCCCCCGCGATCAGAAATTAAATTATAAAAAAAGTTTCCTCACCTGAAAGTAAGGAGCAACATCAAAACTTAAAAAACGGACAGAAAAAAATTTTCTTACAAAAACTAGTGTTTACCTTCAAAAAAGCTTTATAGTTTAGTTTTTACGGAAATGGCTTATTTTCGTTCCAAAGCTGAGCTTTTTCATAACCAAAGGTTCACATTAGGTTCACATTTGACCCAGCGAAATGTATTTTCTATAATTTTCATACAAAAACTAGTGTTTACGGTAAAAAAAAAGCTTTATAATTTAGTTTTTACGGAAATGGCTTATTTTCGTTCCAAAGCTGGGCTTTTTTTTCAAACCGAAGGCTCACATTTGACCCAGCGAAATGTATTTTTTATAATTTTCTTACAAAAACTAGTGTTTACAGTCAAAAAAGCTTTATAGTTTAGTTTTTTACGGAAATGGCTTATTTTCGTTCCAAAGCTTGGCTTTTTCATAACCAAAGGTTCACATTTGATCCAAAGAAATGTATTTTCTATAATTTTCTTACAAAAACTAGTGCTTACGGTCAAAAAAGCTTTATAGTTTAGTTTTTACGGAAATGGCTTATTTTCGTTCCAAAGCTGCGCTTTTTCATAACCAAAGGTTCACATCTGACCCAGCGAAATGTATTTTCTATAATTTTCTTACAAAAAACTAGTGTTTACAGTAAAAAAAAGCTTTATTGTTTTGTTTTTTACGGAAATGGCATATTTTCATGCCAAAGCTTGGCTTTTTTATAATCAAAGGTTCACATTTGACCCAAAGAAATGTATTTTCTATAATTTTCTTACAAAAACTAGTGTCTACGTTCAAAAAAGCTTTATAGTTTAGTTTTTACGGAAATGGCTTATTTTCGTTCCAAAGCTGGGCTGTTTCATAACCAAAGGTTCACATTTGACCCAAAGAAATGTATTTTCTATAATTTTCTTACAAAAACTAGTGTTTACGATCAAAAAAGCTTTATAGTTTAGTTTTTACGGAAATGGCTTATTTTCGTTCCAAAGCTTGGCTTTTTCATAACCAAGGTTCACATTTGACCCAAGAAATGTATTTTCTATAATTTTCTTACAAAAACTAGTGTTTACGGTCAAAAAAGCTTTATAGTTTAGTTTTTACGGAAATGGCTTATTTTCGTTCCAAAGCTGTGCTTTTTCATAACCAAAGGTTCACATCTGACCCAGCAAAATGTATTTTCTATAATTTTTTACAGAAACTAGTGTTTACGGTAAAAAAAAAGCTTTATAGTTTAGTTTTTACGGAAATGGCTTTTTTTCGTTCCAAAGCTTGGCTGTTTCATAACCAAAGGTTCACATTTGACCCAAAGAAATATATTTTCTATAATTTTCTTACAAAAACTAGTGTTTACGGTCAAAAAAAGCTTTATAGTTTTAGTTTTTTACGGAAGTGGCTTATTTTCGTTCCAAAGCTGCGCTTTTTCATAACCAAAGGTTCACATCTCACCCAGCGAAATGTATTTTCTATAATTTTCTTACAGAAACTAGTGTTTACGGTAAAAAAAAAAGCTTTATAGTTTAGTTTTTACGGAAATGGCTTATTTTCGTTCCAAAGCTTGGCTTTTCATAACCAAAGGTTCACATTTGACCCAAAGAAATGTATTTTCTATAATTTTCTTACAAAAACTAGTGTTTACGTTCAAAAAAAGCTTTATAGTTTAGTTTTTACGGAATGGCTTATTTTCGTTCCAAAGCTGGGCTTTTTCATAACCAAAGGTTCACATTAGGTTCACATTTGACCCAGCGAAATGTATTTTCTATAATTTTCTTAAAAACTAGTGTTTACGGTAAAAAAAAGCTTTATAGTTTAGTTTTTACGGAGATGGCTTATATTTTCGTTCCAAAGCTGGGCTTTTTTTCTAACCAAAGGTTAAAATTTGACCCAGCGAAATGTGATTTCTATAATTTTCTTACAAGAAACTAGAGTTTACGGTCAAAAACCCTTATTAGCTCAGATTTTATAAGAATAGTTTTATTTTTTGATCCGAAAATAGACTAAAGTTTCAGATTTGAACCAGAGAATTGTATTCTCCATAATTTTCTTACATCTTTGGAAATCATTAACGATAACAAACATGTTTTCGACCAGATGAGTTTTTGAAAGCACATTCAGCATGGCGTGCGCTATTTTTTTTTTTTATCATGAACCCTTTTGAGACCAATTTGATCAACTTGGAGAAAGTTCAAATAGAATCGTTTAGTGATATTGATATTAGTGCGTAAACTATAAACTGACAAAAAATATCCAGAACTTTTTTTTTTATAGCCTTGACTTTGAAGACATTTCTTCATCTTAATTGTTGTAGAAATATCATGCAAAATAAAACTAGTGAAATAATTTAGGTCGTATGATAAATTTAATTTTTTTTTTAATGCAGTAGATTTTTAGTAAGGACACTCGATATCCTAAAAGTGTCTGATTAAAACTTTTACCTTAAGCATCGATGTTGTTAGCAGAATTTCAAAAGGATCATTTATGAGTGCTGGCGTATCTGATGAAATAATTTAGGTCGTATGATAAATTTAATTAATTTTTTTTAATACAGTAGTTTTTCAGTAAGGACATTCGATATCCTAAAAGTGTTTGATTCAAACTTTTACCTCAGGAATGGGATTGTCTTGAGGGGGGGGGGAATTTTCCATGGAAGAGGTGGAGGGTATTTTTACGTGAAAACAACTTCAACCGTGCCCAGCCCCCCGCGATCAGAAATTAAATATAAAAAAAAGTTTCTTCAACTGAAAGTAAGGAGCAATATCAAAACTTAAAAACGGACGGAAAATAGAGGCTGTTTCCAAAAGATTTAGGATTCATTAACTTTAGTGTTCCCAGTCAAAAGCTATGAGTTTTAGAAAATTGCCTGATTATCGAAAAATGAAGAAACACCTTCCAAAAGTCGACAGGAATGGGATTGTCTTGAGGGAGGAATTTGCCATGGAAGAGTTAGAGGGTATTTTTACGTGAAAACAACTTCAACCGTGCCCAGCCCCCCCCCCCGCGATCAGAAATTAAATCATAAAAAAAAGTTTCTTCAACTGAAAGTAAGGAGCAACATCAAAACTTAAAAAACGGACAGAAAATAGAGGCTATTTCCAAAAGATTTAGGATTCATTAACATTTTCAACTTTTTTTTCTTTTTGTACATATCTTAAAATGTCAAAATATGCTTACGGTTCTAACAATTGTGCTCTATGATTGGTCAGAGACACAATGTGGCTTTCCCATTGGTATTCTTTGACCGGTTATTGACACTAGCTAGTCTATTGCATGTATTAAATCAGTAGTTTTTACGCAGTGGAAGGATAAATACATAAGTCATATCTTAAAAAAAAGTGAAGATGGAACATTTTAATAGAGCGTGTTCACATAACAAGGTTATTGTAGCATTGAATGCCGACAAGGAAAAGTATTTAAACTATGAAACAAGTACAAGTGGTAGCACTATTGGAAATGTTTGCATGCATTGTCATGACAGTAAGGAATTAAATTTCTTTGGAATACCGAAAAAATTCAACTCTTATGATGGTGGTTATGCGAGATTGAGATCTCCAGAGATTTTTGCACTCAAAGAGAATGCTAACATAAAAATAATTCTTGATGATAGAGGACAACTCCTTGCTACTCCTGCAGGTAACGCATTACCTACGGATACACTCAGTCATCACCTTTCGGGTATTAGCATTCAACGGAAGGCTAATAAAAGAAAGGCTTACTCTGCTACTAATATCGTAAACCATATCTTGTTTACGTGCCGAAACTGTTACCTGTGTAAAAATAATGTGTTAATAGACAGTGAAATTGCCAGAAAAATAAAAAAGGCATGGTAAAAAAATATCACTATAGAATATAAAGAAGAAACGATGAAAAACAAAGCACCAGCAAACGTTACTGGCATTGATCAAACAGTCAATGAGTCAAATAATACCAAAGACGAGAAGCATATTGAGCCTGTTCATGAGACACCAGTAAAAATTGTGTATGATTCAAAATGGAATAATGATTATTCTACTGATTACGAACTAAGAGAAGACAATAACTACAATATCAAGAGAGAACATGGTGAACTATTTTTATGGAACAGATTCAAAATGTCCAAAGTTAATCATTGATATTAATAATGTATCATAATATATTTTTGTATTAATATTCTACATAGCTTTATTTCATTAAAAATATTACATTGTTATGTGTTCATTATTTTTTAGAGTAAGCTAGCATATCAAGCGTTTAGAATGTCCATTAAAACATCAGATATGTAAGAAAAGGAATTTGCGTACATCTATTGTCAGACACACTATTTACGTAAAATCTGAGCTATTAAGGTTTTTGACCGTAAACATCAATGTGTTCATTATTTTTTAGAGTAAGCTAGCATATCAAGCGTTTAGAATGTCCATTAAAACATCAGATATGTAAGAAAAGGAATTTGCGTACATCTATTGTCAGACACACTATTTACGTAAAATCTGAGCTATTAAGGGTTTTTGACCGTAAACATCAATTTGAGAAAAGGAATTTGCATACATCTATTGTCAGACACATGAGGTAACATTGACAAAATCTAGGTATCAGAATGAATAAATTTTTTATCAACATTCGTTGTTGGATATGTCATTATGTCATTATGAAAAAATTGTAAGTAGGTAAGTAAGTAAGTAAGTAACAAACTCTTTCTTGAATTCACCTCTTGGATACACAAAGAAGACATTTCATTCAAGAAAATATGAAAATATTTGTAAGTAAGTAACACACTCTTTCTTGAAGTCACCCCTTGGATACACAATACAGATACTTTATTCAAGAAATTATGAAAAAATCGCAAGTAAGTAAACAAACTCTTTATTGAATTCCCCATTTGGATGCACAATACAGAAATTTAATTCAAGAAATTATGAAAAAAAATTTAAGTAAGTAAGTAACAAACTCTATGCTTTTTCTGCATCAATTGTCGGATATGTTGAATAAAATTTGCAAAGTCGACATAGCTTTATTTCATTTTTTTAAGGTTAATTTAGACGAGGTTACGTGCGCGCACGTAAGTAAGTAACAAGCTCTATGCTTTTTCTGCATCAGTTGTCGGATATGTTGAATAAAATATGCAAATTCGACATAGCTTTATTTCATTTTTTAAGGTTAATTTAGACGAGGTTACGTGCGCACACGTAACCTCATTTCATAATGACAATTTTTTCATAATGACATAATGACATATCCAACAACGGATGTTGATAAAGAATTTATTCATTCTGATACCTAGATTTTGTCAATGTTACCTCATGTGTCTGACAATAGATGTATGCAAATTCCTTTTCTCAAATCTCCGATGTTTTAATATACATTCTAAACTGTTGATATACTAGCTTACTCTAAAAATAATGAAAACATAACAATGTAATGCATAATATATTTTTAATGAAATAATGCTATGTAGAATATTAATACAAAATTATATTATGACACATAGTCATACACACGTTCACTCTTATACATCCAGAAACAATGGTCCCATGATATAGAATAGTTTTTACTATGTCTAATGCATTTATCACGATCAGGTAAGTCCTTAGGTATCCAGTGCGCGAAGAACCTGACCTCGTCTTCAGGATGATGATAAACCCCTTCAAATTTAGGACACTTGAATTCTTCTAGATTGAAAAGTGAATCCTAGGGTCACATTTTTGAATTAAAACTTTATCTGTAGGTACATTACCCTTTACATAGAGTGCTTCAACCCCGAAAAAGCTGCAAATTTCATTGACTTCCTCCTGGACATTTCTAATTTCCTGACCACTATTATTAAGTGGTGTAATCACTCTATCATAGAATCCCAGTCTGTTTTATGCGATGTAATGTAGTACTCCACAAGCTTTTATCATACTCATACATGTTGTAGTTCACTATCCAATGATAGTAGTCGATTTCTTCGAGTTCCTTTGACAATAATAAAAATGCACATTCAAATATAACACCACAAGATGATTTTTTCAAACCGATAAATTCTGTGTCATAGAGTCCTATCATCTTGGAAGCTATTAATGTAGTTGTTAAGAAGAGAAATACATCATCAAACTTTTATACCTTCGCTCAAGGTCGAATGGAGTTATGGCTAGGGGGATGACTCCTAAAAGCATCTGAATTCATTTTGTGGAGGAGTCATAAAACCCTTAGAATTCATTGCGGGGAGGAGTCATAGAACTCTCGGTATCTCTTGCATGCAAATGAAGTCTGGAAATTACATTTTTTTTTTATAATTTCTGTAATGTGTATCCAAGAGGTGAATTCAAGAAAGATATTTTGTCATTTTAAGATATGTACAAAAGAAAAAGATAAAAAAATAAATAAAGTTGAATAATTTCGAAGTTTAAAAAAATAGTTTGTTTTATGAAAAAAAAATTATTGAATTAGAACCATCAGTCCTCATCATTATGAGTATCCAAAAACTGGACTTAAGTTTCACATTTGAACTAGAGAATTGTATTTTCCATAATTTTCTTACAAGAAACTAGAGTTTACGGTCAAAAAACTCTTATTAGCTCAGATTTTAAGGAAATAGTCTTATTTTTCGATCCAAAAATAGATTTAAGTTTCACATTTGAACCAGAGAATTGTATTTTCCATAATTTTCTTACAAAAAACTAGAGTTTACGGTCAAAAACACTTAATAGCTCAGATTTTACGGAAATAGTGTGTCTGACAATAGATGTACACAAATTCCTTTTCTTACATCTCTGATGTTTTAATGGACATTCTAAACGCTTGATAAGCTAGCTTACTCCAAAAAATAATGAAAACATAACAATGTAATATTTTTAATGAAATAATGCTATGTAGAATATTAATACAAAAATATATTATGATACATTATTAATATCAATGATTAACTTTGAACATTTTGAATCTATTCCATAAAATAGTTCACCATGTTCTCTCTTGATATTGTAGTTATTGTCTCTCTTAGTTCGTAATCAGTAGAATAATCATTATTCCATTTTGAATCATACACAATTTTTACTGGTGTCTCATGAACAGGCTCAATATGCTTCTCGTCTTTGGTATTATTTGATTCATTGACTGTTTGATCAATGCCAGTAACGTTTGCTGGTGCTTTGTTTTTCATCGTTTCTTCTTTATATTCCATAGTGATATTTTTTGACAATGCCATTTTTATTTTTCTGGCAATTTCACTGTCTATTAACACATTATTTTTACACAGGTAACAGTTTCGGCACGTAAACAAGATATGGTTTACGATATTAGTAGCAGAGTAAGCCTTTCTTTTATTAGCCTTCCCTTGAATGCTAATACCCGAAAGGTGATGATTGAGTGTGTCCGTAGGTAATGTGTTACCTGCAGCAGTAGCAAGGAGTTGTCCTCTATCATCAAGAATTATTTTTATGTTAGCATTCTCTTTGAGTGCAATCATCTCTGGAGATCTCAATCTCGCATAACCACCATCATAAGAGTTGAATTTTTTCGGTATTCCAAAGAAATTTAATTCCTTACTGTCATGACAATGCATGCAAACATTTCCAATAGTGCTACCACTTGTAATTGTTTCATAGTTTAAATACTTCTCCTTGTCGGCATTCAATGCTACAATAACCTTGTTATGTGAACACGCTCTATTAAAATGTTCCATCATCACTTTTTTTTAAGATATGACTTATGTGTTTATCCTTCCACTGCGTAAAAACGACTGATTTAATACATGCAATAGACTAGCTAGTGTCAATAACCGGTCATAGAATACCAGTGGGAAAGCCACATCGTGTCTCTGACCAATCATAGAGCACAATTGTTAGAACCGTAAGCATATTATGACATTTTAAGATATGTACAAAAAGAAAAAAAAAGTTGAAAATGTTAATGAATCCTAAATCTTTTGGAAATAGCCTCTATTTTCTGTCCGTTTTTAAGTTTTGATGTTGCTCCTTACTTTCAGTTGAAGAAACTTTTTTTTTATAATTTAATTTCTGATCCGGGGGGGGGAGGGCTGGCTGGGCACGGATGAAATTGTTTACACGTAAAAATACCCTCTACCTCTTCCATGGCAAATTCCTCCCTTAAGACAATCCCATTCCTGTCGACTTTTGGAAGGTGTTTCTTCATTTTTCGATAATCAGGCAATTTTTTTCAAACTCATAGCTATTGACTGGGAACACTAAAGTTAATGAATCCTAAATCTTTTGGAAACAGCCTCTGTTTTCTGTCTGTTTTTAAGTTTTGATGTTGCTCCTTACTTTCAGTTGAAGAAACTTTTTTTATAATTATAATTTCTGATCGCGGGGGGCTGGGCACGGTTGAAGTTGTTTTCACGTAAAAATACCCTCCACCTCTTCCATGGAAAATTCCCCCCTCAAGACAATCCCATTCCTGAGGTAAAAGTTTGAATCAAACTCTTTTAGGATATCGAATGTCCTTACTGAAAAACTACTGTATTAAAAAAAAATTAATTAAATTTATCATACGACCTAAATTATTTCATCAGATACGCCAGCACTCAT
This sequence comes from Artemia sinica, assembly GCA_027921565.1. Lineage (NCBI taxonomy): Eukaryota > Metazoa > Arthropoda > Branchiopoda > Anostraca > Artemiidae > Artemia > Artemia sinica. The sequence goes on along the minus strand of CM051274.1, from coordinate 27,711,127 downwards.
AAATGATCCTTTTGAAATTCTGCTAACAACATCGATGCTTAAGGTAAAAGTTTTAATCAGACACTTTTAGGATATCGAGTGTCCTTACTTAAAATCTACTGCATTAAAAAAATAAATTAAATTTATCATACGACCTAAATTATTTCACTAGTTTTATTTTGCATGATATTTCTAAAACCAATTAAGATGAAGAAATGTCTTCAAAGTCAAGGCTATAAGAAAAAAAAAGTTCTGGATATTTTTTTGTCAGTTTGTAGTTTACGCAAAAATATCAATATCACTAACGATTCTATTTGAACCTTCTCCAAGTTGATCAAATTGGTCTCTAAAGGGTTCATGATAAAAAAAAAATAGCGCACGCCATGCTAAATGTGCTTTCAAAAACTCATCTGGTCGAAAACATGTTTGTTATCGTTAATGATTTCCAAAGATGTAAGAAAATTATGGAGAATACAATTCTCTGGTTCAAATCTGAAACTTTAGTCTATTTTCGGATCGAAAAATAAAACTATTCCTGTAAAATCTGAGCTAATAAGGGTTTTTGACCGTAAACTCTAGTTTCTTGTAAGAAAATTATAGAAAATACATTTCGCTGGGTCAAATTTTAACCTTTTGGTTAGAAAAAAGCCCAGCTTTGAAACGAAAATAAGCCATATCCGTAAAAAACTAAACTATAAAGCTTTTTTACCGTAAACACTAGTTTTTTGTAAGAACATTATAGAAAATACATTTCGCTGGGTCAAATGTGAGCCTAATGTGAACCTTTGGTTATGAAAAAGCCCAGCTTTGGAACGAAAAATAAGCCATTTCCGTAAAAACTAAACTATAAAGCTTTTTTGAACGTAAACACTAGTTTTTTGTAAGAAAATTATAGAAAATACATTTCTTTGGGTCAAATATGAACCTTTGGTTATAAAAAAGCCAAGCTTTGGAACGAAAATAAGCCATTTCCGTAAAAACTAAACTATAAAGCTTTTTTTTACCGTAAACACTAGTTTCTGTAAGAAAATTATAGAAAATACATTTCGCTGGGTCAGATGTGAACCTTTGGTTATGAAAAAGCGTAGCTTTGGAACGAAAATAAGCCATTTCCGTAAAAATTAAACTATAAAGCTTTTTTTTGACCGTAAACACTAGTTTTTGTAAGAAAATTATAGAAAATACATTTCTTTGGGTCAAATGTGAACCTTTGGTTATGAAAAAGCCAAGCTTTGGAACGAAAATAAGCCATTTCCGTAAAAACTAAACTATAAAGTTTTTTTTTTTACCGTAAACGCTAGTTTCTGTAAGAAAATTATAGAAAATACATTTCGCTGGGTCAGATGTGAACCTTTGGTTATGAAAAAGCACAGCTTTGGAACGAAAATAAGCCATTTCAGAACAAACTAAACTATAAACTTTTTTGACCGTACACACTAGTTTTTGTAAGAAAAATTATAGAAAATACATTTCTTGGGTCAAATGTGAACCTTTGGTTATGAAAAAGCCAAGCTTTGGAATGAAAATATGCCATTTCCGTAAAAACTAAACTATAAAGCTTTTTTTTTACTGTAAACACTAGTTTTTGTAAGAAAATTATAGAAAATACATTTCGCTGGGTGAGATGTGAACCTTTGGTTATGAAAAAGCGCAGCTTTGGAACGAAAATAAGCCATTTCCGTAAAAAACTAAACTATAAAGCTTTTTTGACCGTAAACACTAGTTTTTTTGTAAGAAAATTATAGAAAATACATTTCTTTGGGTCAATATGAACCTTTGGTTATGAAAAAAACAAGCTTTCGAACGAAAATAAGCCATTTCCGTAAAAAACTAAACTATAAAGCTTTTTTGACTGTAAACACTAGTTTTTGTAAGAAAATTATAGAAAATACATTTCGCTGGGTCAAATGTGAACCTTTGGTTAGAAAAAAGCCCAGCTTTGGAACGAAAATAAGCCATTTCCGTAAAAACTAAACTATAAAGCTTTTTTTTACCGTAAACACTAGTTTTTGTATGAAAATTATAGAAAATACATTTCGCTGGGTCAAATGTGAACCTAATGTGAACCTTTGGTTATGAAAAAGCTCAGCTTTTGAACGAAAATAAGCCATTTCCGTAAAAACTAAACTATAAAGCTCTTTTGAAGGTAAACACTAGTTTTTGTAAGAAAATTTTTTCTGTCCGTTTTTTAAGTTTTGATGTTGCTCCTTACTTTCAGTTGAAGAAACTTTTTTTATAATTTAATTTCTGATCGCGGGGGGCTGGGCACGGTTGAAGTTGTTTTCACGTAAAAATACCCTCCACCTCTTCCATGGAAAATTCCTCCCTCAAGACAATCCCATTCCTGTCGACTTTTGGAAGGTGTTCATTCTTTTGATGAGCCTATTGATTACAACTGAACCCTTACTTACAATTTTTTCATAATTTCTCTTTGGAAACAGCCTCTATTATTAAAACTTTGCCAAGATGTCTCGAGTTACGCATTAATCTCTAAGATAACACAAGCTTGCGATGCCCGTTTTTCCAAAAGAGGACATTTCTCTAATTAAAAAGATAGATGCCTTTTAGTTACATCGGAAAAGATTTTTGAAGGAAATAACTATTTCTATCGTTTTTTTTAATGGGACACCAAGTAAAGAAAAACCACATGGAATCAGACAACAGAGTCTCTCAAACCCCGTAAAAATGACTCAAACCCCCGTGCAACTGAACCCCCTTTAACTGAACCCTCGTGCAACTCAACCCCCCGTGCAACTCAACCACCACATTTAACTAAACCCCGTGTAACTGAATCCGCATGTAACTGAACCCCCGTGCAACTGAACCCTCGTGCAACTCAACTCCCGTGCAACTCAAGCCCCATTTAACTAAACCCCCGTGCAACTGAACCCCCCATGTAACTGAACCCCTGTATAACCGAAACCCGTACAACTGAACCCCCGTGCTACTGAACCCTCGTGCTACTGAACCCTCGTGCAACTCGACCCCATTTAACTAAACCCCCGTGTAACTGTACCCCTTTAACTGAACCCTCGTGCAACTCAACCCTCCATGCAACCCATCTCCCTCAAAACACTTTTCAGCCATTTCTTGTTAAATTTTTTTTATTTCTAAACTATTTTAAATTGACAACACTGTCCAAACACATCACTTGTGTATTATACGATGCCCCCAAAACATGTTCGACTACTTTATAACATACCAGTTTTTTAAGAATGTGCACGTGAACTCATGACGTACATTCATTGTGCAATTGACAACAATTACAGAAAAAACCTGTCTGCTTAAATTATATTATTACAACAATACTCTCAAAACATGTTTGACTACATTATACACTGCCAAGTTTAAAAAAAAAAACCTCGACTTTAATTTCATAACATGCATTATATTAATGTCTCAGGCATGGGTTTTTTCTTGCGCAATTCCAATGTATATTTTCATGTAAGTTTCGTGTGTGCCTATTGCCTCAGGTGTAATTCTTGTAGGCGTGAATGTACGGTTGAATGTATGGTTTGTATCTATTACACTTTTGAGCATATTCTTGTGTAATTCCATGTGTAATTCGTGTCTATTATTACGATACTACTAATAATCATCAGTGGATTAAAAATTTACAGTAGATAATCATATCAACTAGTGTATAACGAGCGTCACTTAAATTGGACTCATACGAAAAGAGACTAAATAATCATTCAGTTTTAAAATTGTAGCAATTACGCTAAGCGCGAAAACAAACACTTAAAAAAACAAATAAAAAACACAAAAAATACATCTTAACTACTGGGCAAGTACTGACGACCAAGGATGGTTCAACTTCGTTAAACGGGAATTAAGAGCACGAATTTGCTTTTCCACAGCTATAATGGGGTCAGCAATATTGAATTTTCCAATTATTTAAGAATTGCGGGTCCAAGAGGGAAATCGTAAAAGATATTTTGCGAACAGGAAGAAAACTAAACGAATTTTTGACTTGTCAGAATTTGCGAGCATTTTCCAAAACGAAGATTTGTACAGATAATGTGGTAGAGCGACAGGTTTAAAAGTTTCGAAAGAAGACAGCGGTTGAAGCGTTACTTATTAGCTACTAAAGAAGCATATGATAACCCAACTCTATGTTCAATGTGAGCAATTAATAGTTGTCGCGTGTGCATTATTGACGACCCAATGGGAAGACCAAGGTAGGTGATATGATCTACTGGCTTAATCCTACTATTTCCGAGAGGAATATCCCTAGGTGACGCTTGCTTCCAGTTGAAGAATACAACTTCGGACTTTTCAGCATTGAACTAAAGACCTAGTTTTGCATTAAGTAGCATAGCGGCGTGAGGGAGAGAGTCGAACGCTTTACGAACATCATGTCCGGCCAGCACGAGAGTTTCACCTGATGCATCAGCATCGATCAGAGCGTTCGCGACAACCGACAAAGCGTGGGTAGAACCGAGACGTGGCTGGAATCCAAATTGGTAAGGTGGAACATAGCATTTCGCGTTCAGATGGTCAATGAACAGAAGTTCCTAAAGCTTACAGAAGGTAGTAGCCACCGTTACAGGGCGGAAGGACGAGCACTGGGTAACGAGTTTACCTTTCTTTGGAATTGGAGTGAGATCTCCGATTGAGCAAGAAGAAGGTACAACTCCTTGGGTAACGTTCATTTGCATCAAAAGAGCAATATGGTTTACCAGCAGCTCGCTTCCATGCAGAATGTGAAGAGCGCTCATTTTATCGATGCCAGAAGATTTCTTACGCTTTAGGCGTTGGATTGCTCGCAGTACAGAATCAACTAAAACAACAAAATTGTCGGTTACACAACTACACATAAATTTATCAAGCTTGTCTTCATATTCGGACTGTAGGGCGGCATCTGGTGTGGAGAATTCAACAGAGAAGTATGAATTCCATTCGGAACCAGGAATAACTTGAGCAGATAGGCGGATGCTAGGAGGATCTCTTGATACATTTCTCCAGAAGGAAGGTTGGGACAGAGAAGCTTTCTGGGACGTCTATTCAACTATCTGGTTCATGTGGATAGATACTTCTCTTGCAAACTCTCTTTTGATAGAAAGACGAATGTCAGAAACCCAGCCAGAGCGAGGACGGTCACACTGGAGCCACAAATGGTACCAAAATTTGGATTTTCTCCAAGCTTTAACTAGGCTCAGATTACTGGACCAATGCTTCGTGACACCCCGACGTATACGTTTAAGAGGTATAGCGGCCTTTTCCGCGCATCGCAGAGCATGGCAAATTTGTGCAAGATAGATATCTAGCAGCACCCTTATTTCATTTGCATCAATTTGCGGTTCTTCATGAGCAGCTGGAACGGAACATGAATTTTATGTAGGACAGAATTAGTAATTGCAGCAAAAAGATCACCTTAGATGTTTTTTCAATCCCTGTAAAATTGGGCAGGAGGCTGATGTGGTTGTGTGGTGGGAGAAGACTGAGCAGAAGGACAAGAAATAGATGCAGATATTGGAAGGCAGTCTGATAGTTGAAAATCAGTAATGACATGAACAGGCGACACTTGGAGATTTATATAGAAGAAACTACATTGTCGAGGTTCGACACGTGACTTGAATGGTGTGTGTAAGTGTAATCGAGATTTTTCGGCAATATCCTCAGCCAATCGTCAAAAAATACCAGACAAATAGAAGTATGCAATAACAAGGCATCAGTTAAATTACAGTTAAAATCTCCTATAATAATAAAACACTTACCTAACATTTATATGAAATGGCTGTCGACGGAAATCCTCTTTGCTTGAAATTGTTGCATTTTTGACATTTGCCCGCATCCAATAGAATATGACGGTCTACTACCTCATAGTCATAGCAACAGGTAGAGCTGCACAGCTTGTATCCTGAATCAAAAACAAGTAAGTACTTTACCACATGAATCGTTTTTGCTGCATTGACGCTAGTTTAATAAAAGGTCACATTAAATGTACTTACTAGGGGAATATTAAACAGGAGAATTTGTCAGGATTCCTATACGCAATTTGTCCTACTCTCTCTTTGCCAATTCAAATTTTCATGTAGAGATGTTCTGGGGAAATTGTCATGACTCCCTATAGTCCCTGAGGGAAGGGCTATAAGTTATGAATATCGCCTATTGTTTATGCATAGTATTTGGTATTTTGAAGTAAATAGACATATTTTTTGGAGGGAGAATTTTCCACGGGAAAATTTTCCACGAAGAGAATTTTCCATGGGCAGAGAAGTTTCCGGAGGTGAATTTACAAAGGGGAATATTACACGGGAGAATTTGCAAGAACTCCTATACAAAATTTATCTTATTTTCTCTTTGCCGATTCAATTTTACATCTAGAAATGTTCCTGGGAAATTTTCCGGGGAAATTTTCAGAGAGGTTAAAATTGTCTGGAGGATTTTTTCATGGGAGGGAGAAATTTCCAACGGGAAAAATTCTCCATGGGGAAATTTCTTGTGGGGGAATTTCTTCATTTCAAAATTTTCCGCAAGATACTCAACGAGGGAATCTTCTGCGGGAGAAACTTTTCATTTGGAGAATAGAATTTCCAGAAAAAATTTCCTATCGAGGGCTTTTCCGGCATGATTTGAAAAAAGATTAAAATTAAACGAAAAATAAGTGTTTTTTTTTTCAAATGAAAGTAGGCTAAAGAGAATTTTCTAGGCGAACCTATCCGCAAGAAAATTTCTGGGTGAAATTTTCAGCAGGGATGGATATGTCATGGGGGAGGGAGATTTACCGCAGGAGGAAATTTCCCTTGAGGAATTTTTGCTGGTGGAGGGGGTAATTTTCCATGGATGAGAGAGGCAGATTTCCCGGTATTATTTGACAACGATAAGAAATTAAATTAGAAAAAAACAAGTTTTTTCAACTCAAAAATAGGAGAGAATGGTGAAACTTCAAACGAAAAGAAATCATACTGCATATAAGAGAAGATATCCCCTCCTCAATAACTCACTCAGTACACAAAGGTTTGACTTTTTGTCCCGATTAAAATACTAGAAAAACATATATGAGGGGCATCCTCTCATATACGGAATAAATTCTGTTCGTTTCAAATATTTATGCTGAACCTTAATTTCGGTTGATTTTTTTTTTTTTTTTTTTTTTTGTTTGTTTTTTTTTTTAATCATTGAGAGGTAGAACCAACTATCGGGGAACACATTGACATTTTACTGATGTTGAATAGCCAAAATTAGCCAGTAGCTTATCTTTCTTTATCCTGAGCCCGAGTAATTTCAAATCGGGATTTCTATGATATCCCTTAATATAATCAGAGTTTGTTTTTATTGATATATTTTACATTATTCAAAGTTTGAAAAAAATTGAGCAAAATACACTTTAATGACAAATTTTATTTAACTTTGGCAAAACCAAGAGTTAATCTGGATAAAAAAAACTTATCAGAAATATCGAAATGAATATATCTTATTGAATATCGAAAGTTAAAATATCGATATATTGTTTAATCAAATTATCACCCAACACTAGAAGAGATGGGTAAACATTTCCAGGTGAGACCCTTTTCCGATAGAACAACGTATCTGATTAGTTGATATTCAAATTGACAGCTTTCTGTGATTAACATTGGTATCTGCACTTATGGGATAGGCGAAATCCCAAGAGAAATACAAAGGATTTGGATCTAAACCCAACTTTATTGACTGTTTAAGATCGGAAAAAGGTAGAAGGCCCTGATGAGTCTCTAGCCCCAGATATCTTGGGCCAATTTTCAAACTGATCTTTCAATTTTATTTTTAAAATTAATCTATAATAAGCTTAATTCAACTTTCCTAGCTGTAATTCATTCAGTGACGGAAAGCATTTGAAAGTGAAAATATCATGGGGAGAATTTAGAATCACTGTACTTTTTGTTTAAAGTTGGTATAATAGGAACGAAGCTTTGTTTGCGTAAATTATGGTGTGTCTTGAAAGGTTTTTGATTTATGGTAAAATGCTATGCCCTGTTTTTTCAGTTTATTTTGAAACTGAAGCTATTAACAAACTCAAGAAGAAGAAATACAACTACTGGAAATTAAATCACAGGATAATAGAGAATGAGAGGTGACAAATGTATAATCAAGTCGAGAATCAAACATGCAAATGAGGATCTGCAATGAGCTGCATTTGTAAATAAAGTGATTGCTTAAGATAAGGGAAAGAACAGTACACTATGAAAAATGGCCAACCCAATGATAATCTCTTCCTGTCCTCATTGGTCAATTTGTCCCTGTGGCAACAATTTCTAAAAGGTCAAATTCAGACATATTGTTGGTAGACGGTCTTTTAGTCTTTATTACACTTTTTTTCCAGATATTCATTAGTTGTGACTTAAAAATATGGAGTCTTGTTCCATTGGGGTTAGTAAGTTGCTGGTCAGTAAAGAATCCTGGCTTTCGAACTTTACAATTTACCTACTTCGAATATGGAGGCTTGAGCTGCATCTCTAAACATTGCGTTATTATTGGTCATTCATTAGTTGCTCGACGAGATATCCTCGTGTCTTAGACTATGATGTATGGTATTGTCGCAGCTTCTTCTGAGAAACAAAAACCAACACCCGCCGGGTTCTTGGAATTACAATTTTAAAAAGAGCAACTTGCCAAGCAGCTTTTAAGCATCATTTTTATTAACGAAACTCGTGTTTAGTTATAATCGAGCAGGGCATCTAAATAAAATAATCTGTTTATGCAATAATATCTAAGCTGAAGTCGTCCTATGATTTAAAATGAATTCTGAAAAGACGACGTTTTTGACCATAGATGTACAACCACAAAATCGATTCCGGTTCCGTTATGGGTCAGAAATGAAAGGCACTCATGGATGCCTTCTCGGAACAGCAGATGCTGGCAGTAGAAGTTTTCCAAAAGTTAAGGTAATCTAATTCAGAATTTATTGAGGCTATAGGCTATTGAAAATAAGTTTAGCGCTGTGTTCTAAAGAGATAGGCTAACAAAGGTATTGAATGTTAAGTAATATAAACCCATGGCTCCCAGAGCTTCAAAACTTATTCGTTTGGTCAGAAGTCTCGATATTTACGTGGAAGTTCCTTAAAATAATTTTTTGGGTGATTGGGGTGAATTTAAAGGAGGAAGTGGAGGGCGGTTTGACGTCCCCTCTGTTGAGGCTTGCTTATTTCTAGTGAAAATAAATACCGGAAAAGTAAAACCAAAGTTGTTTTTCATGTAAAATAGAGACTGATTTTCAAACTTAAACTCCCAGAAATTACTTGAAATATCGTGCAAACTTGAATTTTGTTTTGGGTCTATTTGAAACATCGATGTGATAATTACTAGTTTTCTATGTTGTTTTTTCTCCATGGCTTATCATTTCAAACCAATGATCGTTGACAATCGGGAGGGGTGCCTTACTGTGCTCCTACTATCTCCTTGTCAGTTATCCGCAAAACCAACAATTCTTTTCTATAGAAAATTTTTCGATTGCTCCTCAGACTTAGTAAAGATTTTTGTAAGTAATTTTTTTGGACAAAATTGGCAAAATAGGTGGGACATGGGTTGTAAAAAGGAAAAGGAATGATTTGCAGCATATTTGTCAACTGAAAGTAGCTAAAAAAAGCTTCTTGCAGAGACCCATCATAGGATGGACGAACAACGCAATGGTTTTTGTTCTAATTATGGAAAATAAGAATTTGACGTGGTAGAATTGTTTTTTCATGATAGCACTTGTGCGTATTTTTTTCTTTGTCGCTAGAGTGACACAGGAACATCATAGAAACCTATTAAAGGGCTTATTTGAAAGCTAATTCTAATTTCTAATCGCTTTTAAAATGTATTAAAATCGCTGCTTAATGGCTTATGCATTTTTTTTTTGAAAAATAGATTTGAAAAAACCTGACTCGTGATATTTCCCTACATTTAAAGAATAAAAAAAAAACTGGCGCTTTACTAAGAACTAAACTTTCTTGATTTTTTTAAAAGTTAAAATAGGGTCGTAAAGTTTATTGATTTCATAGCTTTCAAAAGACTATTGAGTGCCTTATGAATTATTCTTTTATATTCTTCAGAACTTTTTAGGTGCCGCCTCTGCTCAACACGGTTGAAATTTCGAAATTGTCATTTTGTTCAAACTAGTCAAAAGGTCTAATAGCTATGCCTCCAGGGATGCCATGTCCACGAAGCCCGGTGCAAGAATTTTAAATTATTAAGTTTTCTCATTGTTTAAATGCACGATTTTTCATTAGGAAACAGGGAAATTCTTGATTCCTGGCGTATAAAAAAAGCTAATTGTATTAAGGTAAAACTTTGAAATAGGTTGAGGGGAACGTTCAACTAAATTAAAAGGCACTATGTGATATAGTGTATAAAAAGGAAGATATACAATATTGTAAGAACGAATAAGGGTATTAAGTTAAAAATTTCCCAACACGTTGAGGAAGATTTTGAAGAGAGCTTGGGGGGGGGGCTGCTAGCCTCTCCTACGCCCTTTATTTTCCCTTCCTCCAAAATCATTCGATTAAAATTTTGAATTAGCCAACTTGTTTAAAATAGTCTAGAGATCAAACTATGCAATGCCTAAGTAAATGACATAATCTTCCACAGCTTTTGAGATGGATGCCGAACACAATAAAAAACACCGTGTGAATGCTAGTTGTCAAAACCGTGGATCAGGAATAACTTAGGAACGGCTAAGAGTAAAATTGAAACTTCCAGGGGATGTTGAGGAGGATTTTTAAGAGCTATCAGAGGGCAACCAGCCCCTTGCCCTTTTTAGATGCTCCACTACTTCATCCCTAATCCAATTTTGAAAAAATAATTTCGTTCAAAACAGTCAAAAGGTCTAGTAACTGTGCCTCCGGGGATGAAATACACCCCACAGCCTCCCGGGGCAAGGATAAAAAGTTATGCAGTTTGCCCCTTTAACATGCAGGATTTATCATTTGTAAAAAAAAGTGGGATGTTAGATTCTGGATGGGTTCGGAAAGGCCAAAGAAATAAAGATGAAATTTCAAGGAATGTTGAGGGGCATGATAAACTAAATCAAAAGGTACTATATGCATCCAGTTTCTAAAAAGCGAAGGCGTACCCGTAATATTTCAAGAACAGCTGAGGGTAGGCTATTAAGTTTAAACTTTCAGGGCATGCTGAAGGGGGATATTAAAAGTAGTCGGTGGGCAACCAGTATCCCCCTAGCCATACTAACCATCTTGTTCAAAATAGTCGAAAAGTCAAAAAAACTATGTCTCCAGGGAATACATAGCTCCCTCAGCCCATAAGGTAGGTTTTCTACGCTATATAAACTGACCATTGTTTTTTATATAAGGCTGGTTATTGGGCAACTGTCTCCTGAAGGCATATATCGGTAATTTTTTTTTCTATTTTATTTTTTTTATTTAGGCTTTGCCATCTTAGAATTGTGAAGCTGTTAATCATAGCTAAGATTCGTTGTATCCTAACCAGCTACAATAAATATTTTTCTTAGAATAATGGGGATGCAATTGTTCTGTTTAACAGAGCTGTTTAACAGAGTAAGAAATGCTTCCCGAGATAAGATAAGTTTATTTAATTTTCTTTGAATGTTAAAACAATCTGAAACACCCAAGGCTTTCATCGAATCTTAAATTTCAGCTGAACAGATTCGATGGACACGAAGCAATAATACGTGTTAGCCTGGCAACGAATGATGATAATCCGTTTCCTCACCCTCATTCCTTAGCTGCAGAAAAGGGGCATGGACAATGTGTTGATTTCATTGATGTAGCTGTCAACGCTGCATCTGGCTATGTAGCATCGTGAGTCCTACTTTTTCTTTTTGGGATATTGCTTTTTACTAGGCCAACGTTATTATATTTACTATGAACCCCGGATGGGTTGTTTTTCCCATTTTAATTGGCTTGTTTTTTAGGGGTATTTGATTTATTGACGTAGTTTGATTGATGCAAGCTATATCACTTTTGAAAAACATTTGAATCTAATCATTTTCTATGGACATTAACTGCAAGGCTCCTAATTCATTGCTACCTCATAGATTTTTTACTTTATTTTAATTTGTACCAGCCAACACAATCTTGCCATTTCTGTTTATTGTTTTAATACCTGATCATATGTAACTACATAAGGTCAAATAGAAATAAAATAAACAGGTGCTAAATGAGTCATATTACTTGCTTTGGTGCCATTTGTTTCTAATAATAACAAAACTATGTTGGAAATTGCTAAGAAATAAAAACATTGGTGGGCTTACTTCTATTGTTACAGGGATCTGGTAAAGATGACCAGGGTAGAAAGGATGTATACGTGTATAAAAAAAACCTGAATTCCTCATTGCCTATTAATGGCATCTATGCGTGCCAAAATTCTTTCTTGGACAACCGGCTTTACATGTACTAACATCAAAGGGGATTTTTTTGAATGCAATGAATGTCAAGAGTAATTTATAGAATGGATCATAACAGTTGCTAACTATATATTTAAGCTAAAAGATTGAACAGATACCTTCAAGACACACAATGCGTAAAGGTTTCGCAATGTTAAAGATATGAACAGACTTCTAAGAGCAAGAAAGATCAAATATAAAGAAAGTTACTAACATACAATATGAAAACATTTATTCTATATATCCAAGTATGACCTTGCCCCTTGGCTCTAGAGTCACGTTGATACACTTGAAACACGGTCATTTTTTTAGATACAGAAAAATACCCTGTCAGTTACTCTGACGCTTTTTTACATTATAATGCACGTTTCTGTGACACATAGGGAATTTTTCCGAACAGGCAACACGTTTTTCTACGCTTTCAACCAGAGGTCGGCAACCTTTCTGGCTAGGGGCAGCCAAAATGCGAATATCAGTGGGCCTTCGGTTCATGTTTCATTTTAAAATTGTCCTTTAGTAAAAATATATTCGTCGACTGCAATGCTAATTTCGTCATTAAATAATTAATCATTTTTGACCGGTGCGTCTTTATCTTCAACGTGACACTTGACTGTTCTAGAAAAGCATTTGTGCTTCTTTCATTCTGTCAATTGTTTTATTTTTTATTTTTGAAGTCATTAAGTAAGTGTGTGGGACAATTTTTCTGAAATTCGCCGTCTAAAAATCATATATATATATAATATATATATATATAATATATATATATATATATATATATATATATATATATATATATATATATATATATATATATATATATATATATATATATATATATATATATATATATATATATATATATATACGTGACACTCCGCGTCAACTAAGCTTCAAATTTTTGGTTTTCTTTTGTTTTTTGGTTTCCTATACAAATTTCTTTTTATTAGGCTCACTTTCTCTTTGCTGACTCAATTTTACATATGTAGATGTTAAGGGGAATTTTGTGAGCCAGGATGCGGAGTTGTCTAGTGTATCTTTCCGTAGGAGCAGTTTTTTTTTTCATGAAAAAATTCAACATGGTGGAGGTTTAAACGGGATAAATTCCTCAAAGGGAATTTTCCGAGGGGGGGGGGGTCAGATTTCCTGGCATTATTTAAAAATGATCAGAAATTAAATAAAAGAGTTAATTTTCAACTGTAAGTAAGGAGCAACATCAAACTTAAAACAAACAGAAATTATTAATTATATGAGGGGGGCTGCCCCCTTCTCAATACCTCGCTCTTTATAATGCTAAAGTTTTAACTTTTTGTCCCGATTCTTTACGAACTACTCCTGAAAGACAAGGGCCATTTAATTAGAATAATAAGCTTTTTTAAAAGTTCCGAAAAACTGTAGCATAAAGAATAAGGTATTGAGAAGGGGGCAGCCCCCTCATATAGTTAATAATTTCTGTTTATTGTAAGTTTTTATGCTGCTCCTTACTTTCAGTTGAAGATAACTTTTTTGTATTTAATCCTGTTCAAATTGTCCTTTTATATGTCTCTTCACTTTTACTAGCCCAGTAGGCAAAACCAGTTCATGCAACAAAACCTTTTACGTGTTAGTTGTGACCCTTAGATCGGGTGATATCTCTCTAGAAGACTAGCTCTTTTTACAATTTTGTTTTAGCGTTCAACATTTGGTTTGTTTTGCCTCAAAACAAAGTATTTGTTTCAAGCATTTGTCCCTGTCGCCACAAAATATTATTGAAACCCGACTCTATTTTTTGCTCTAATGATCTATGAGCATTTCAAGCAGGGCTTTGGCTTCGAATTGTACGCTGGATTTTGGTGAAATTTCAAAGCTGATAGGCACACTATTACATTCAGTGTCTTCGCTGTAGGAGAGTCGAGCAATTACAGCAACCTGTATTTCTACCTTTGTCTCTAATTTTACTTTAATTGTGTGGTCAAGAACAAAACTGAATATACAAAGGGTTAGCACCTGAAACAAAATTTAAGTCTTTGCGCAACGGATAGAAAAAGACATGTTGGTACTCACTCTAGCTTTAAATCTTATAGAAACGGGAGGAAAGTAGCCGTGAAGCTCAATACATACCTCATAGTACAATAAAATTGATAGTCATGATAAGTTTCCATTTTAAGGGGGAGGAGTAGCTGGCAAAAGTTATAAAGGAAGGCGGGGAGGGGCTAAGGTTCTACTCTAAAGAAACTGGACTATTTTTCAGAACATTACAAATTGTTCTGTTGTTGTTTTTTACATTTTCGGCTCCCTCTAGGTATCCTTGTCCTATTTTAATATATTTCATCACAGTGGAATATACTATACATTGCATATAAAATTTTTCTTGAAAATTGAAATTACTTTTCTTTCCCTTTTTAAAACCTGACAAAGCTCAACATAAAAATATTTATTAATGAAACATAATTTGAAAAAAAAACTGTAATCCTAGTCAACAGAAAACAGAGCTTGATGTGTCAGGTTAATACATGAATAGATCGAAAGTAATACTAAATAGCGAAAAGATCTTCAGACAAGAAGAAAAGATCGAAGGAGAAACAAATCAACAAAAGATACATGGCAAGAGGAAAAACGGAGGAGACCTCCCAGTACAATTATCATGCAATTTGAAATAAGAGCAAAATATATCATGTAGAAGTCCCAGCATCCGGGCAAAAAAGAATCTTGAAAACACGGCTTTTCATTGATGAACGATTTTTTTTTTTAATTAGAGAATATATCAGCCAAATTTAATCTATTTGCAACATGGGGGATTTATTAGCATGGTTTGTAATAGACTGAGTTAGTCTGCTATTTGGGGTTGAATTTTGATGAAGAAATAAGGTCGTCTTCATTTTCATAAATGTTAGTCGGCCAGATACTTATTGCATTTTTGAACACTTCATGCCGTTTCGCATGTAAGAACTCATACGGACCACTCGAAAAGTTAAAGAACCCTAAAATCATCCAACAGTTTATTGTAATGAAACTGTTTGTAAGGTGTGACTCGGCCCCAAAGTAACTAAAACTAAAAAGAAATGTAATTTTGATAACAATTAATACTTTAAAAGGATTGGCTTTTTATGCTGATTCCAAATACACAAAATACATTAAGTGTAAGGCTATCAATCAAAAACTACGAGCCTGAGAAAATTTGACTGATTTTTGAAAAAGGGGAAACACACGGCAAAAGTCAAGTGAATCACACTATCGGATTCAGAATGTGCAGGACTTCCAATCTACTGTTAAGGGTTTCAAAATTCTATCTACAAAAGTGTGGAATTTTTTATTTTTCGCTTGAAGAAAGACCAC